>CAJQUW010004856.1:0-146663 GCA_907163375.1 Prostheceraeus crozeri
ATAGCTTCAGACACTTCTGGCTTGTTGTCAGATGCAAGCAATCTGGCTTGTTGCCTCGCAAGTTTGCTTCCATGCAATACATATTCCTCGCAATACATGCTTCACATGCTGCTGTGAAACAATTGTGATTATTACGTATCAGTTATCTTCTGTAGAGACTGCTATCAGTCATTATGTCATCACATCAATGATCACATCATTACAGAAGCGCACTTCATCTATTTCAGTCTTCCATATAACTCTATCCTATGTGAAAGGTTTTCAAAAGTCATACAATATTCAGATTTCAAATGTTTCATCTTGTACAGCCTAATGACTAATAAGAAAAACCTGTAATCACGAATTCTTCAGATGTTCTCATTTTGCCTCAAAATATGAGATGCTTAAGAATGATAATGACGCAGGTTAGGGAAGCATAAAAGCTCCAGAAAGATCATCACTTTCCAAATTTTGGAGGACAAATCAAACGTTTCAGCAGATAATGCGCACATGGCATGGGCAGACTAGGATGTAGGCTACAGCGATTACAGCGAGTGTAGGCTAATAGAAATTTCTACTGTGTACATGTATATTAAAAATTCGGAAAATTTTGAAATTTTTGAATACTTGAAATTTAAATTATTTTGATCGATTTCAATATCGTCATCTTTAATAGCCTCGCCAGAAATGCAACTACGACTAAAAGGTGTTTCCAATTACTATGCGGCAGACATCGGAGCTCAGTTAAGTGCTGCCGGTTCCCATCGTACGAATTATCATCTTCCAACTCCTTTGTACCGCAATCAACAGCAGATGCACATAGGACGATCATAGAGGGCAAAGATATGTATTTATCTTTCTAAAACTGAATCAATATGAGCGTGCATAAATTCAGCCTTGCTTACTAGATATTGATGCACTCAATGCTCTTGACCTGCTCATGCTTCTTCATCGAAGAAACTAAAATAAATTGCGGCATACTTGTTCAGAGCACATCGGCATGTAGAAATCAGATACACGACTGCTCAATCAAAAATTGAGACACATCATCATCTGTTCATTATCTAAAGACAGATGATCGCCAAACGACTGTAAAATCAACCTGTTCTGGAAGCCATCTGAAATGTCTTCAACATAACAGGCACTTCCCTTCTACAGTAAAACTCGTACCCAAAAGATCGGTTTTCATCTGTCAATCAGCTACTTACACTATAATCTAGATCCTAGTAATTGATCTGATATAAACTTGTTGATAGGATCCTTGATGATGTTTTATTTACAACGAGAGCAGATCAATGTAAGTGAGTCAGTGCAGCAGTCCTTCTATCTATCCTTGGCTTGCTAGAGTGTTCTTCATTTGAAAAGAAATGAAAGAGTGCTGGAAAAATGAAAGGACAACAAAATAGCAAAGAAAACATGATGCTATTTTGCTTTGAAACATTTCCAAAAACATGGATGGTTTAACCCTAGTCACATCAGTATTGGCATTCATATCTAAAACGTTGTTTTTGTAATTTCTCATATTATCTCGAAATATGAGTATATTGAATTAGGAACATATCTTAAGGAGGCTTGCGATGTTGCATAATTTCAAATCGGAAATGCCACTAGTTGATTTTGAAGTGCTACACTATAAATCGCTGGATACGAATATTACATACAAGCATATACCAAACAAAAATACAATTTGAAACTAACATCTGATGCGAGATTTTCGCATGCTTACAGAGATCTGGTATGTTTTTCATACGACATCTCACTTACTTTCGTATGTGATTGGTGTTACGACCTCCCCAAGGTACGAACAGAAAAAAGGCCAAATCCCTGTGAGTAAATGTATCTATTAGCTGCAAGGCAGGTGGTGGCCCTTAAGAGAGCCGATTTGGCGTTCGCAAAGAATGTGAGTGTACGTACAGTCGTCAACTTGGCATTGACTGTGGTCGTGAGCCGAGGGGTTGCGGCAGCGTCGGTGATTCACAACAAGAGAATGTGCGTACTGTAGGCCGGAGAGAGTGAGAGAGAGCGTTTGGTCCGTCGACAGGGAGTTTCGTTGTCTCTCCGAATTGTGTGGGGATCGATCATCCACCTGGAGCATTTAATTGGTGCTCAATCATTTTCCGATTTCCTGGCACTGGGTATCGCTTCGCTCTCTTGTCAGTGAAGGGAAAGAGAATCTGTGCCGATCAATGTCTTTCATAAGCGATTGTATTGGTCGTTGCTGACTTGAAGGTTAATTGACGCTAGGTATCACTTCTGCCTGAGTCGAGCAGAGTCATGATGAGGAAAGAGAGAGAGAGAAGTCTGCATTTTCGTCACATTGGTATGTAGCGATACGAGCTATTCTATCTGTGATTGGCTGTTTTACACTGAAATACGAGTTGTTGTTATGTTTTATATACGAGACCCGATGCAAATTCATCCTCATTCGCATGCCTCTGGTGTGAAGAGCTTTAAAGTCACATAGCATAAATGTGTATTACATACTACTGTCAAATAATTGTTTACAGTAATACCAGACGTGAATACTTTTTGTTTGATGGAGTGATATTTAGCTAGATATGATTAATTGTGAACTTTATGCTCCACGAGATTGTCGTCGATGCTACTTTTCTAGCAACTCTAACATGACATTCAGATACCTCTACTTTATGAACCAAGTTGATTAACATCAATTCATTCAATCCATATTCTTCGTGCAATCATGTTGATTTATATATCTCAAACATAACTGTTTTTGCGTTCATGAATTGTAATTTGTTTTTATTTCGGATTGATAGTATGCTTAATTTCAAAATTACATAATTGTTGATGGTTGAATACTTATTGACTACTTATGAAATGCCTTAGACTTACATGTATTAAAATCGAATTCAGTATTGTAAGTTTGATTATTGAATGTCATTATCTCACTACTTACAAAACAGTAGTAACATTAGTGTGATCTTTATTGACAAAAAGCCTTAAATCAACATACATTGGACATGATTCATGCTTTCTTTTAACATTGTGCTGGTATGGCTTTAGTATGTAAAACACACCACATTTGAAATAACATACGAAAAGCATACAAATATATACCAAGAGAATAAAGAAGTATACCAAAAATACTTTGGTATGCATCCTTCGTATGTGATTGGTAATGAGCGATTTACAGTGTAGTGCCAGAGTAGTATTTCAGATATTCTACATGAACTTCTAGGAGCAATTGTACACAGAAAAAAGAGAATCAAAAGAGACGATTTTCAAAGCGATGGGTCTTAATTGGATCACCTACTTTAACTGTTAAAGCACAACCAGTCAATACCGTCGGTTTCTAGTCATCGATAAATATGTTATTTTGAATTCTGACTGGTTTTTGTATGTTCTACCACGAAAACATTATTAATATCCTATTATTTAGGCTATCGAGGGACTGTATGCTGCTTTTATAGCATTATTTAAGATGAAGATAGGCTGGTCTTGATCCACGGGATTTATTTTGAACCCAACTCCTATTAGTCTCAACTTCATTTATTTTACATTCAATATATTCCTGGCAATTAAACCATGATTTATTGGCTCCAACATTTTCAAGCCCGGCACAGCCAGTAAGTGGGCTAGGCCTACTTACAAGTCAGGGTTTTTAACCCGAAGATCAAGGACTCGAAGCAGGGTATGAACACTATCATGGAGTGCTGTCTTTATCAATTGGGTATATAGAGATCATGTTTAAGTACATAGTGGTCTCCAACCCGAACTCGACCGGACGGGATGGGATGGAAATAAGATCAACAGCCTTATCAGTCAGTTATTGAAATCTCAAGGCTGACGATCATATTGAAGTGTGATGAGTCTATATCCGTTGCGTGTGGATTTGCGGTGCTTTATATCTTCGTCAATTTTTCTTACTTTAGACGGAATGCTGACTGCTATTTTGTTACTGCTGTCTAAATACCGGGATTATCTTAGGCCCCACTCACGGGATTTCGGATTTGGAATCATTGCCGCCAATATTCAAATTGGCTTTGTACATTCCTACTCAAGGTAGATCAGTTTAGGTTTTGCATGTTGCATCCCCGCTGTCAATCAAGATATTGAACACGAAATCACTGTTGCTTTCTGCGATGTGTTTCGAAAACATCAAAGTCGGTATAATGATGAAAGCCTTTGAGTTAATTCGCAATGATAATGCTAATTCAAACTGTGACAGTTAAAACCCCTTATTTTCTTGACAATTCAGAAGTTATTTACAAAGTACTTTGATCGTAAGCGCTATCTTCATCTCTAGGGAGTTTAATCTCGTGAGAGTTTTCGTGGATTTCTATGACACCCTTAAACTTGATTCATGTGCAACAGTACGTATACCAGCATGCGGAACTCACTTCAAAGGTACCGCCATGGAAAGGTGAAAGCATCCTTACAATGATATTGCGTGTTGAGCTGTGATGAGAACGAGACAGATTGCAATCATCAAATCTGTAGAGGTACTCCAGTCATATGAATATCACTGTTGATATCAAATTTGCAATAAATATTAGAAATTTAATGGATTTTACTTTCAGACAGTGAGAAAGTAATGAAAGAGATAGAAAAGGAAAAAAGTTGTCATAGTCCTTGAAGCGAAGCATTTCATCAGCAGCAACTAAAACAAGGGTATAATTAAATTAATGGATTCTAAATGAAGAAGATGAATTGATTAAAAGCATCAGTAAATTCAAATATAGGTAAGACCGCAAATAAACAGTGGAATAAAAAAACAGATCCTCCAAACATAGGCAATTAGTAAACGTTTATGGTGTATTAAATCCAAATTGGAGAACATTCTTGTGCTCTTATTCAGATCATTAACCAACATGCAATTAACCTATTTGTTAAGAAAGTGTTTTGCTATTATCCGCAGAATTAGATTGTTTAAGCGTGTCACTTTACTAGAAACGCAAACTGATCCACGCATAGAATTAGACAGGTCGTCTCTTCTTCCATTTGACTAGAAAGGAAGCATTGGAACAAGCAGCTGCCTATGAAATGGCACAATCTGTTGACATAATAGCATAGAAATAGAGCAATAAGCAGCCAGTTCAACATTAAACACGCCAAATTGTGCGAAGTTCCATTGCCTATTATCAACCGGATCACACAGCAAAGATACACAGACGATATCAAGTTCTGCAGAGAAATTTGTGAACGTTTTTTTCGTGCGCCTCCTAACTTTCTTAATGATGACCGGAAGGAACAGCATTATCGAGGAAAGTTTAACGCAATGATATGAATTCTTCGAATCTGATTCGGAGCATTTTGAAGGAATTCACTGCAATCCGCAAGCGATGCAGGACTATTTTTCCTATCTCTGCAAGGTATTAAAAATTGCTTTTCGCCCACTTATTAAGTTCCTGCATGTGCCATCGTTTTAAATCAGTTTGCACTTCTAGCAAAGTGATACGCATAAACAATCTAATTCTGTGGATCCACGTATATTTGAAATTACTGAACAGGAGGAATTGCACACACCGTTGTTTTAAAACCTATTTTGCGGTAAATGGCTGTTTTCAAGTAATCAAAAGTAATCAAAAAGTATTTTGCTAAGTAATATCAGGCTTGCTGTTGTTGATAAATTTCTTTAAAAGAGGGGTGGCAACATCTTCCTAATTGCGAGCCACATTAGGGGTCCGATAAAATTCATGGGCCACAACCTTCAGTGTACTTATTTAGCGGTAAAACCGGGGTTCATCATTTTAAGCATAAACACTGGTTAAAAGATGATATCGGACATCTGATTTTGTGGTGTAAAATCGTGCTAAATTCATAAAGTTGCAACAATCCTGTACTTCAGGTGCAAAATACTATCTCTTTTATGAAAGCTTTGCCTTATACGTGGAAAAACAACACGCACAGTATCCTATTCTAATGAGAAAGTTGAGTTTGGATATCCTTCGATGTCTGTTGTGAATGAAATTTCAAATTTTGCAATTTGTCAGCATTATTTCACTCCATATTTCCAAATCTCCCTGTATACTATTTATGGTGCATGTTGACTTATAAGCTTGAAATAGAAAAGAGAAAATTGGACGAGAAGTGATATAGTA
The DNA here is from genome assembly GCA_907163375.1 of Prostheceraeus crozeri. Lineage (NCBI taxonomy): Eukaryota > Metazoa > Platyhelminthes > Polycladida > Euryleptidae > Prostheceraeus > Prostheceraeus crozeri. The sequence continues at coordinate 6,042 of CAJQUW010004856.1, forward strand.
GAGCATTATTTCGAGAATTTTGTGAGTAAAATCTGCGCATTATATGCTCGAACACCATATGCATAGGTCGACGTGAAGAAATGTTCTGTTCATGTACAAGCTTATACCTGCTTCACAATTCTAATGGTGCGAGTAAACTTGGAACTGGGTCTGAATTTTCAGGCCCACACCTCCTCTCATTTAGGCCTAATCGGATCATTATTAGCATATTAACGGTGTTTATTATATGATATTATTTAGGTAGGCTACATTCATTCGAGGTTGTTTCTTTGTCAACATCAAATATTTGAATCCACTTTCTAGATGAATTTGAGTTAGATTTTCGTCGCAAGTTACGAATGGTATTTTTTCATAACATCAGAATTTCAGATGCGCATATTTTTCAATGAATGAAAAGCATGCTTTTGAACTGGCTAAGACAAAATCATGAATTGCAGAAAATGTCATATTTGCTGAATGAAAATGATATCAGTAGAAATGAGATACAGTATATACAAGCTGTGATTTGGTGAGAATGATCAACGTTGAACAGGAATTACATGTATATTAAAAGAAAATATATTTTATCTAATAAACAAATCTTGTTATTCAATATATAAATCTTGGTTATAGGTTACTAACCAATTAGAACTAAAACTGGAATCATGCATTAGGTATAAAATTATTCAATTTTGAAGTAAAATTGATTCGGCATAGGATCGCAAAACGCACACAGACGATTCGATTGATTTGTCTTTAATAAATTAAATTACCAATTAGTTCGAGACCCCTAGATTTTTTGCATATATTCCAATATGCGAAAAAATGTTAGATTCAATAATTTTCACTCATTATGGCACTGAAATATTATATCCACTTATTTCTATATCACGATGAGACCCCAAGTATCGGCATTTCCTTTATACTCAATATATTGTAGTTCATTAGCGAAAGTTCCATGATATCCTGTTGTAGAAAGAGATTACAACCTACATCAATCAGCTATATTGATCATCGGTATATAGACCGCTATACTATCGACATCATTTACTTTTAGCAATAAACTTAAATCACTTCGAGACCAAAATTTTACTTCTCCCGGTAGTTCGGACAAAATGAACTGTCTCAATGCAAAATGTATTGATCATTTTTGCCATAGTGAGAGTTCATAAGCAGCATAAGCTTATAGCTCACTCAAGATGTATGGCTATTATGTACACTGCGGGTTTATGACCGGCAGAGATTTGATAGAAACTTCACAAGTTGACTATTAGTTTGATCCGGCTAGAACGGGAGCACTTAAACCAATATTTTGTTCTCTATCCAATTTAGACGAACATGCCCAGTTACGGTTGTCGTCCTGAATTACTAGAATCGGGTTTGAGGTCAGGGTAGTATTCACAGGCAGTCATCGGGATAGCGTCGCTCAGGAAGGTTTTATGTAAACATTTTTTCATCTCCAAACTTTGATTAACAGAATCGTTAATTCACTATCACAATCAAATACATTTGGACAGGGCCCCGCTCGGATGGGTTTGAGCGTTCAGGTTGAGGGGCCGAAACGCGAATCCTGTCCGAGTCACCTGCTGATGACCTCAGATACCCACGGGGAACGGATAATCAGTCCTTTCAAGGACTTAAATTCTTTCAAAAACATTCCAGAAAAACTATTATAATTCTTAAAAGTCACAAAAAAATGTTTTCTTTCATTTATACCCCTTTTTTAACGTTTCGTTTTAATATTTATTTCATTTAAGAGTTCATCATTTCATTTCTTGAATTTAATTTTCATATGATTTTATTTTATTTTTATCATATTTTATTCATTTGTAAGCTTTAATAAATTTAATTTTCATCTATGGGTTTAACGTCTAACTTAAAACTAAGTTATTTGAGACAACTACAGATGTTTCACATGTTCAGTTTAATCTCCCTTTTGTTATGATTATATATAGATAAACGTTACGTGACGCTGATAGGGTCCAGATGGGAAAGGCTTAAGTGTCATCACGATGTTTAGATTAAGGTTTAGGATAGCGCCTCGAATTATCCCTCTAGTCACAATTACATAATAACGTTTATTAACGATTCTGCTTGAATTATCAAGTCATTAGGACTTCAGACTCTTGTCAGGTAAGCAGACAATTCCAGTCTTGTGAATTATTAATAAGTTTTTTAATATCAAGATGCTCGTAATTTGGGTTGGTATTAAGAGGTTTTCTTTGCGGTAATAATTTATTTATTTATGGCTAATTAACTATTTCTTTTTCAACAACCTAAACACGATTTTGTGATATTATTTCACTGCAATCTGTAGCACAATGCATTCAATCAATTATTTGTGACTATTCAAAGGAAATCAGTTATTTAGTTTTTGCCTAATTCACGAAACATGTGAGCTTACTAATTTATTTTTTCCGAAGAATTTTTTTGTTGCAGCATTACGACATCGACAGTGATGTATGTAAAACAGAAGCTGGAGTTTGGATTCCCGTCTGTGAGAAACCTACAGGGACACAATTGACCAAGTGATCCGAACCTATTCGACCGGCATCAATCATCATGATCGATTGCGCATCAACGATCAATCATCAGCGATCAATGTACTCGTAATTTGCTGTCATGCTCATTTTATCTCAGAAAGGTCTCAGATGTGCTGCTCATGGAGTATTGGAAAATTTATTTCAGAAAATTATTCCACACAAGCCATCACATCTTCCAGGGATCAGAAGTCCGCCGAAAAACACAATTGTTCAATCAAACTAAAGCCATGACAGAACACTTTGCAATTTTGTGCATAGGATAGTCTTTGAAGACAACGGAAAGAAATATCGATCTTTCCATTCTTGTGTAATTTTTGCAACAAGCAAATCCGTATCCAAAAGCGCCATAAAGCAATATTGCTTCATGAAATTTTTTCTTCTGACTTTTTGCTACTTGTTTTGCCGTCTACACATCTCTCTACTGTGCTTCAGAGATACATAGATATATACTTCATGGACTACATACAGACTAGATATTTTGAGAGCACTGCATCAGTGATATCTGTTTTGCTGATGCATCAGTTCTTCCGTGTGGTACAAAACAAATTTGCTTGTATAGGCTACTTGTCATCATTCGTCGTGCGAATATCAGTTATCGGAATACATACATTTGGCCTATTATACAATCAGACGCCAAATACTGTAGCATTATCTCTGTAAAGTTACTTTGAAGCACATTAACGAACATAATCACATATGGTTAACCCAATACTCTTAAAGACAATTATTTTTTCAGCGAACAATTAATTGCAATTTTTGACAACCGTTGCTCTACATTCTCCTGAAATGAAGCAGGCAGTAGCAAGAGAAAACAAGAAGACAGGTTTTCTAAATGTAACAGCACATGCTCACTGCTCAGTTGCATGTTCTCTGTTTGTTTATGTTTTTTGCGAATAATACCCCTGTCCATGGGAATAATCTGCTTCACTAGTCTGTCCGCATTATGGTTCTCAATACGTATAAATGATTCCTTTAACGTCAACGTAATCCTACGAGTACAAAATGCCGGTATTTCATAATTGCTGACGGATTTTCATTTGCCGTAGCATCAATTCGAATCAACCAATCGCTGGTGAAGGTTAGGGTTGACTAATTGAATGGATGGCAAGTAATTATAATTGTGTTGCAATGTATCAAGTAGTTTGTTAATTCTAAGGACAGTATATTGTCCAACTGTGACTTCATCCAACGGAATTTATTCGTGACAAAATATCTTACTTCCGATTTTTTATAGATCAAATATCAGAAAAAATGGATGAGTCTCAAGATTCATGATACTGCCCAAAGTTAAAGATTGTCGCTATCATCTTAATCTTTAGTGGAAAATAAGCGACTTGGAAAAATTGACAGGGTAAGATTCACATGATTTTGTAAATTTGCACGTTTTTATCGATTGGAATAAAATAAATCACTAATCAACCTATACGCACAATAAATACTCCACGTAAAATGCACGAATAAATTTGCAAGCTCAGTTCACATAGTGTTAAACTATACTCGATGGGGTATTTCATTAGCTTCTGTGCGCGTGAAAATCAACAATTCCACTGTCAGCAAAGCAGCTAGACCTATACTGTACATCAGTGATGGAAACCGGCCATCGGCCTTGCCGGTCTTGCCGGCCTAGTCCGGCACAGGCCGGCTTTTACTTTCTTAAGTAATCAGCAAATTTACCACCAAGCAAGAGATTTCTTTGTTTGGGGAACGTCTTTTGATCACTCAGTTAAGCCAATTTAACTTTACTATTATTTGACTTATTAGTTTACATCTGTCAGCATATTGGAAATGATTTCAGTTAACAATTAATGTACATTTATGTTGATTTTGAAAATACCTCGTTTAATCGGACTGGTATAATTACATCGGAGAAGAAACATCTTCTCTCTTCCCTCTTATTGACTACCTACATTATTATTCATTATATTCCGGATTATTACGGATCATGATGTCCATTTAATTAAGACTCCCGCTGAAACATTTAATTAAAATCTGGCATTCCAGCTAGTTCTACATGTGAACGTTTTTGTGTGTCAACGGGTTCGGTTAGAAAATATCATCCTCTTATTCAACGATGAACAAATACACGAGTATTACGTGACCAAAAGTTAGCTTAAGAATTTGGCTAACCATACCGTGTACTTGTCATATCAATTTTTCGGATCATCAATAATCAGGCTTAGATTTGTTCTCTATTCCTATCAGTGAAGCGCATAGCATGCACAAAGAGTCCCTTATAAACATTATTTCTGCCTTCTCATACCAGTAACGCGCATTGTTTGTTAAGGTTATAAGTGAAAATATTATTCCACGCAAAACATTTGTCTGTAGGCCCAAGCGTAAATAATCTTGGATCCTGTAGGCCTACTTTGATTTTGAATAATTTTGAACGGTTAAATATTAGCGTCATGAGCATTTTAGTTACTTGCTACTGGTGCGAAACTGGCCTGAAGTGGGTTTTTTCCGGCCTGAGGTTGGACTGTTGCCGGCCCCCGGACCGGCCCGATAATCTCGGCAAGTTTCCATCTCTGCTGTATATCCTCTTCTTGTCAGATTTTGTTTACAAACTTTACAAACCTTAACTGTCATGTTTACAAAATTAGGTCTGCTCAATGCAGTCTCAATTGCAAGTCTGAAGCTGCAGTTTTCCATGCTTAGTCCGCTCGTTGTTTGAACTCAGACGTTGAAACGAGAGCATTGATGAAACAGAAAAGATGTGAAAATTGGACATATCATGTTAATGAGAGAGAAAGAGAGAGAGAGAGAGACCAAGATCAATGAAAACAAATAGCCAACTTCAAATGAATTTTTCAAACAGTTCCACGAGACATCGAACTCGGACAGAACCGTAGATGACCGGTCCACAACAAACAGCACAGACACAAATATATGACGCAAGGTTGTAGCAAAATTTATTTATCATATCAAGTTTTATTCGCCAATAAAAATGAGCATATTAACTGAGTTTGGTGAAGCATGAAATAAAGAATTTTAATCGGTTTTGAAGTTATAGGTCTAATGATTGGGAATGTTGACCAAAAAGTTAGCAAGCTATCAGTTTCACAGCAAATAATAACGGCGGCCAATTTACAAAGCTGCATTTTCCCAAGAATATGCAGGGAATTCTTAATCATGGTCCATGTTAAAATCTCTGTAATTAGGCAGTGTCATGATTGGAATGGTGACACTATTAACTATTACATGTAACTTTCGTGCATTCATTTTGACCATCTTGTCCAACAATGACATGTGTCGATTGTCGTAATCGCTAGCGCAGGATAATCATCGATTCATTCTTCTGACTTATTAGCATTAATAACAATCAACATACTCAATTTAACATCATTTAAGTACGCACTTAGCGTGAATGCCAGTGGATAAGGTAAGTATTGCACGGCATTTTAAAATAACTTTGGATTTCATATTCACTTGATTATTCAGAATATTTAATTTCCATGTTCTACTGTCTGATGATTTACAGCAATCAATCAGGCATAGCAATTTTTTGAAATTCTAAATAGTTTGAAAGATTACATTCTCCAAGAAGGAATTAAATGAAATTTGATATTTAGGACGATTTATCCGGCGTTTAGAATGATAACTTGAGAGATTGACAAACTAAATGCTGAGACGCAATGAATCAGTATGATGTGATTGATATTCATACAAGTCGCAACTAAAGAATTTAGGTGGAGAGGTGATGGAGAAGTGAATATCAATGTCTCCTTACATTGAAGCTAGATTAATAGTTCGAAATATCAAATGTCACTTAAATCAAGAAACAAAAGAGAGATACTGAATCACAAAAATGGACTTATAATGAAGAAATTTAGAAATCTTGTACCCTTCAAATCTATTGTTGGAATAATTCAATCATAAATGAGAAAATAATGCCTGGGGAGACACTAAAACTCAAGGTCGCACTAATACAACAAGTAATTTAATGCATGCATTTGTTGTTATCCCCCCCGAATAGATCCCAGACCAAGAATGTTTGATCAAATGATTCCACTTTGGGCTTCCATCAATGGGTCCACTTTTGTAAACTCACTGTCATCTACCATTACTGTAATATATTTATAAATATAAATTACTGTATACATTCATCAGAGTCTATCGGCAAGGAACGGAAAGTAATGTCCCAACTTCAAATGCTTATTAACACATGTCAAAATACCAGTTCCAAGCAAAATTGTTCTTTTACAAAATAGCTGCAAAAATTAGTTTTGAAAAACTGTGCATGGAAACCGCAAACGGAATTGAAGTATAGCACTAACGATTGCAACAGAATCTAAAACCTAGGTTTATGCTAACATTTTAGCCACAAAGTTAGTGATCTCTGACAGCTTGTGTAGGTCTACATTCCTGCTGTCATAACATGTCCACTCGAGAATGTGCAAATCGCTTGATTCGGTTTTATAATCTTCATCGTTGAAGTGAAAAGAACATACTCGTGCATATACCGACGGAATAAAGTAAATTCGATGAATGCTTTTGATCCAAATTGATGTCTTAAGCTCGTTAAGAGAAAATCGATGAAATGTGGCAGCTTGGTTTGCAGGATCGTTACTTGTTTCACTGTACCCACACGTCAACATTCAAAGAACACAGCAAATCGTCATTACCAGCTGTGAGCACTTGACACCTGAGACAGAAGCGACCCGAGTGACAATTTTGCTGCAGGAACTGGGCAACTCTGTTCACTTGTTGATGGGCCCCACTTACAAAATATATTTACAAAATATTTCACTGAGAACCAACTTGCTGAGTGAAACATTAAAGTTCATCCACAAAGCAACTATTACTTTAAATCACATATAAGCTCACAATGCCATTTTCATTCACATTTATTTCCAAAAATGATTTCACAAGTTTCAATCAACCAAGAGAAAATTACTGAGACAATTAATTCCATTGTAGGATTGCTTGATTTTATGACAAGAAGTGGCGTTGTTTATCCTCAGAGACCTGAGCTTTTTCACATCCTCTGAGACCTGAGGCTCACTGGACCCCTTTTACAAATTTTTAGTTTACCTGCTTAAATCGATATCAATCATTAGGAAAATTGATTTTAAGTAAAACAATGATGTTTGCGTGTAGCAAGTCAATATAACTAATTTTTTTAAGTGTCTTTCAGCCTTCTCAGGAAACACATGCGAAAATGCGATATTTTTGTATCAGCGACATTTAGCACAGTATCAGTTGTACTAAGACCTGGTTTTGCGATGTTTGCTGTCACCATGTAACCTCAAATAGTTTATTTTAATTAAATTGATTTATTCCATGCAGCATAGCCTTTTGGCCATTTTTTCAAATTTATCCATGCCAATCAGTAGTAGGCCTAAACTCAGCCATAAACTGAACCCTCAGAACAACTGTGGAGATCTAAAACTCATCAATTACTGCTGTGAAAACTCTGCCAGCAGTCTGCATTTAGTGTTGAACTATGAATATAATGATGGCTTTCGTTTTTAACATTCATTTATGCTGATTTGTTCATGTAGGCCAACCAGTCATGCACGATCATCGGCAAAAACAAAATATTCACATTTTGCGATCTTCTAACACAAAGTACATGCACGATATTTTGATGGAAATTTCTTCACCCTCTGAGACCTGAGAGGATATCCAGTGGACCCCCATGGCCTATCTACCATATTTCTAGTGATTCAATTGAAATCAAATAACACGTGTGGATTCATTGTCAAAATTGTTGACGTTACATGAGCATGAACGGTTGATAAGTCCTCAGCACAAAAAATAAAATAGAAAAATATGGCTCCAGGCTCCACTGAACCCCCTCCTTAGGTCTCTGAGGGCTAATCGCTGTCTCATTTGTGATAATAGTGTCGGCAATTATCATATAGCTAGCAATATATATATATATATATATATATATCATATAGCAAAGGCTTCTTAAAGGATTTCTTTGTGATTTTTGCATAAGTTTTTTACTACATATGCTTTAGGAAATGAGTGTTCAACTGAAAAAGTAGGAGATATTTATTAGGAAATGCACGATATAAATGCCAAATATATGAACTTGTCAAAGTATATTTTGTAACTACGAATAATTCCTCAACATCAAGCGCATAATCAAAATCAGTAAACAACTAAGTTAATGTTTCGAATGTGCACTACGCTTTATGGACCGCATATTAAATATAACAGAAACATATTAACGCATTTCATTATCACATTAAGATTAAAATAGTTTCCTCAGAGAAGATGGAGATACTGATAACCTAAGAGAACATGAGAAGGTGTACGAACACATGATGTTCGTCATCGAAGCGTACCAACGTGATCATTCATTACTTTCCGTCTAACATTCGCGTCTATCCGAAAGCAAGAATTCTGTGAGTAAGGCACTAAACCATTGTTTATCTAAATCAATTAACAAATTACTAAACTTCTGGTTACTGAACTATTTTGTCTTCTTCATTCTAGTCCACGTGTTTTTAGGTATATACATTCTGCATGTAAGTATATACACGAAATTAGTATTTTGTCTAAAATACTTGAAAATCGCGCATTACAAGGCAATGCTTACTAAAAATTTCAATGTTTCATAAAACAATTATTGAAAAATGTACATGCCCTGAAATTCAGTGCTTTCTCATGTTTTTCGAGTATTAGCGCCCTTACCCTCAGAGACCTGAGCTTTTTCACAGTGGACCATATTACAAATTCTTATTTTGTCTGCTTAAATCGATATGAAAGCCTAAGGAAAGTTGATTTTAAGTGAAACAATGATGTTTGCGTGTTGCAGGTCGCGAAAACTAAACCACTGAGTGTCTTTCAGCCTTCTTAGTAAAAACATGCGAAAATATGGTGGTTTTATAAGTCAACGGAATTTAACACAGTGCCAGTTGCACTAACAGGTGGTACATTTATCCATTTCCTCCAAATTTATACATGCCTATCGGAAATAGGCCTAAAATGAGCCATAATTGCTGCACTTTTTGTTCCTCACAGCAGCTGTGAAGATCTAAAACTCATCAACTACTGCTGTGGAAACTTTGCCAACAGTTTGTTTTTAGTGCTGAACAATGAATATGATGACAGCTTTCCTTTTGAACATTCTTATTCTTCTTCTGTCGTTTGCCAATGGCGTTTTGCAGTTTTGAACATTGATTTGTGCTGCTTTGCTCATGTAGGCCATCCAGTCATACGCGATCATGTGCGAAGGCAAAATAATCATATTTTGTGATCTTCTTACACAGCGTGCATGAACGAGTATGATGTAAACAATGAATAATGTATTTTACTCTTTATGTGCCATCGTGGACATGTCCAAAATAATTTTTTATGTGATTGTAAAAATTGTGTAATGGGAATTTATACATTCTCTGAGAACTGAGGGGGTGGGTTTAGTGGACCCCCTTGGCCTTTCCTCCATACTTCTACTGATTCATTTGAAATGAATTGACACATGCAGATTCACTATCAAAAATGATGATTTTACATGGGCATCTGTCCTCAATGCAAAAAGTGAAATAGAAAAAAATGGCTTCGGGGTCCACCCTCAGGTCTCTGAGGGTTAATTAAGAAATAATCAAAGCATCAACTATTTTCATACTTTTATCTTTAGAATCCTAATTGCATGTCGGTCGTGCAGTGTAGACTGGTTTTCGTTTTATGGTTTTGTTCTGTCATGACTGTTCAGCGACCCATATTTTATTCATTCAAAATATTGCTACTCTTCTTCGGTGGGACTTGAGTTGTTCTCGACATCACACGTTGCCAGCTACCAATCTGATAATGCAAAGAACGTCAATAAAGAAAGGAATCCTCATCGATCGAACACGAGTTTGTTTTTATAATCTCTTTGGACCAGTGGGAAGTCATTATTTTCTTTCTCTGCTGCCGGTAGAGCATCCTTTGAGAAAACTTTTTTCTGTTCAGGTGTCATCCTTTGAAAGTTCCGACCTTAGAGATAACAAAGGAAGAAGTTGATGAAGTTGAAGGATAACCTTATATAGTGGCTCATTCAATTCATACTTTGAAGAAATATTTTCAATTTCCGTCGTTTCACATCACCTTTGGATTGAAATATTCACTCAAGCTAAATTCTAATTTTGGTTTGCAGATTCAGACAAACAATAAAGTATTGCTATTTATTGCGGTTAAAAGCATCGGCAAAACTATAAGGCTGATAGCTCGTCTAGATACAGAATCCTTCATCTTTAAATGAGTAAAAATATACAGCGCATAGAATGAGTGCTGTATCTCAGCTTCATTATCGCGTCGTGACATTGAATAGTGAGCAATGAATCTAACAATGACCATTAAATTACAAATTGACGTGGCTCTGAAATCTTCCAATTGTAGTCACACGTTCAGCAATGAAAAGCAACACTGCATCTTCACAACTGACTTCATAAATAATATTTATAACTTTGTAACTGTCCCAACTTTGTTCATCGAGATGACAGGTACAGAATAACCATAAATGATAATAGGCGTGTGACTGTGCCTGTAGGTACAGAAGATGCATGATATAGCAGTAGAATGATATGCCGTCTCGCTAAAATATGGATGCTGGTAGCATTCTATAAATAATGGGACAATGAGCTGTCGATATCACTTGGGGAGATCACTACTGCCTTCACTCGCATTCCTTTTATGCCGTCAGCGTGGCCTAGTGAAGAAGGTGCGAACACATCTCCATCGCCTACTTCGGCACGATTCCTGATTCAGGCGACTGCGGTCGGGGAATCAAGGTTGTTGGTGTATTTTATTGACTTAATCGCTGCTATTCTCTTTAGATATTCGATGTACTACAACAGACCTTTGTTATCAATAATAGGCGTATACAAAAGAGTCAATGTACATGTATGTATTTAAAAAAAACACCGCTGTCACTTGAGATCGCTAACTCTAACCGGGTGAGAGTTGAGTATGTATGAATGCTGTCCCATCCATATTTGCGAGTATTATGTCTTGGGCGGAACATCGAAAACAAAAACCAGGCAATTGAAACAGTTTTCCCGATCAAAGAATACCTGCTGTAAAAACGTTTACTTTACGACAACAGGTCTCAGCAGCTTAATCTCAGTGAAAAGCAATGTTTCCTGATCTTGTTTCTGATTTAGGCTCTTCAAGTGTAATATAAATAATAATTGCTTTCAAATTTTCGTGTTTCATTTACATAAACCGATTTGATAGACTGACATTGGAATTTGTTGTCTCTTGAGCTTCCAACTCCCGGCATCTGACTCTTACATAATTTCTCACATTTAAAAATGACTTTCCGTTATGAAATCGATGAAAACATCTTCATGACAACTCACTCGTAAAATCACCAGTATAAGTTGCATTGACTGACATGTCCGATACAAAGTACTATTGTCACAGAGCTGCACAATCACCATCTGCAATTGCAGAGTAATTAGCTCCAATGAAAACTGTCATGCTCCAGAAATTGATTACGTAAAAATCATAATTACTTTTGTTATTCCTCAGTTATTTTCCTTTCGACTTGATGCTTTAAGCTTCAAAGACAACAGAAAGAACGGCATGCACATGCACATTTCATTCAGCAAGCAATCCGAGATAACAGAGATTACAGAGATTACAGAGATTACAGAGATAACAGAGATTACAGAGATTACAGAGATTTCACAAATCCAGCAATAGAATTTGCTTGAACGTTAAATTTTAGTTCTCAATACAGAAAAATTCCAGTAGAGCTTAGCGTGGGAACTATCCGCATTATTTCTTCCAGTTACAAATTTTTGAAATTTCTTGCTACCACCTCTGATGTATCAATTTCATAGACTTTTGATGTGTATGTTAAATAATTAGTGAAGGTAACATGGACTAAATTTCAGTGAAATTTGTTTAGGAAAGCATTTGTTCTGCTTCACATTGAAAAATATCTATAGAACGCTTATGCCTCTTTAACAGAGTCCTATGCTCAATAACTAAGCATTCGACAAATAAGTTATGCTATCTTTATTGAATTATTTTTGAATTATGATTGAATGGACAGTGGCGAATATTTTTGAAAGACGGTAGCGCTTGTCAGTTCATCAAATAATTATTACAATAATATTGCTTCCTGTTAATATGGAAATCAAATTTCGACATTAGAGACATCATTTTAAAAGAGATAACTTTCCTATCTACATGATCTGAACAAGCATAGTCTATGTGCACAGCAGTGAAAAAATGTACGACTCTTGTTCCCGAATATAACTCCTACTCCCTCCTCAAGTTTCACCGGAACCGATTTTGAATGTCAGTGAAATTATTGATTAAGAATTACATGTGCTTTTGTGAAAGACACTTCTCACGATTGCCTACAACAAGGATTGATAACAATAGAATATGCTTGTGGATGTAGTCCTTTTGTTCGACAAGACACCTATTGAAAACGCTCATTTCATCGACAGCTCATGCGCCGAATTCTATGGCTCATTTCGCTGATGCGTTCATTTGTTCGAAAACATTGATCAACGGATATCATGTCATTACTAGTCTATGGCATGGATCATGTAAGGCACAAATCTCTAACCTTGACTTCTTGAAATCCATATAGAGGTATGCGATGCGTAATCTTTCGAGATACTCGAATAAAGATTTGAATGAGATCTTTTAGATGAAAATTAATGGTAATCATTAGTTTGTTCCGTAGTTTGATAAGATTAAGTTTCAGGAAGCAAAAACTTCTGCTCGCTTGTAGTGAGAATATCTGCATAATTTACAGAACGCGGAACAATAAAACCCACTGAAAATGTGCTGAAGTCAATTCAAAGAAATTTAAAGTGTACAAGTATAGCTTAAAACCTGTCGAACAAAGCGATAAATTAGGATTAAGCACAACACTTTAAAAACTCACAGTGTAAAACCATAATTGACAAATTTGACAATTGCTGAATTTATATATTCAAACGCTTTCAATTTAAGAAAAAGTTATGTTTAAGGCAAAGATGTAAATTCATTCTGAAAAAACGAAGCAAGTTATAGTGACAGCATCAAGTTAGCTAGTTTAAGTCCTACTATATGCCTTTAGCTTCTTAAAGTACCGGTGCTAACAATGTCAAAAAAATTAAGGCAATGTTTTGAGAAAACACGAAAGTTGATTGCAGGGACATATAAAGGAAATATATCCCTGGTTGATTATTATCGACTTGTATTAAATGCAATGAAATTAAAATAATGTCGTCATGCTATAAAACAAGAAACATTTCGAAACAGAAGAGCGCTAAGGTAGCCCTACGAAAAAACATTGTTGACATGTCCCATGGATTGTACATAAGCAGACATCAGATGGCTAAAACTGAAGGCACCAGTACAGGAAGGTAAAGAATATCTGGTAAGTCAATCAAATATGGACGTGCTTATGAAGTCATATACCTAAGCGATTCTTCATCTTTCAGTTTTCGTTTCAATAATCACCTACTGGCAAGTCAAAATCTGGGTTAATGATGAAGATAAAACAGTTCTCAAGAGAAAATTATGCAAAAAGATAGACAATGAAGTTGATGATGAAATGGACATTAGAAATTTAATATATTTGATGTTCATTTAATGGTATATATTTGAATATATACACTGTATTTCCTTAAGTGGATTCTGCAATCCGGATTCGGAGTAATTTTTTGCGACTTGCGACGGCGACTCCAATTCATTATTCCAGTCGGACAGCATGCTATCACGATTTATGACGAAACAATGTGCAGAATAGTTAGATAGTTTAGTTAGTTACAAAGACCGTATTGACACAAAAGAAGCCCACATTTACCAATTAAATTGAACTGATGCTTCTTTCGCGTCACCTAACACTTGTGAAAGATAGATATGGTCATGCCAAAATACTTCTTGGTACATTCTTCGTGAATCTGCAACTTTGAAGCTTTTCTTTTAAAATTACTAATAATCGAAATCATCAGTTGCATTCACTGTGTCCCTTAACATCTGGCACGGTCCCTTATTATCTGGCAGGGTTTTGCAGCCATTGTGTCAAACATCTCGAAGAAGGAACTCTTTATTACTGGAGTAGTCATCATTTTGAACAATACTTTCGTTGATTGATTTTCTTTCTGACTTTTACAGAATTACATGCATCTTGAATTCATATCTTTATTATGCCTGAAATGCCTGAAAAGCGGTACTGATCCTCATTTTCCCTTGCAGGATATACGATTCATTAATGTTATTATTATTCTGGTAAATCAGCCAATCACATAGCAAGGAATTGTTTTTCATTTGTACATGCTAGATACAAACGAAAGCAAGTCAAGATTCGCAAGTAATATACCAGATTCTCAAATCAACTATTGACTTCAATTTGTATGTGAATCTGGTATTGCACTGAATGCAATTTTAATATTAGGTGACCTACACGTAAGTTATGAAATGTCATTTCATTGCTCATTAAGCATCTCTCGAACTCTCACATTAAAAATGTTGAGCTACACAGTAGGAAGTTAGGCACATGAAATTCTTGGGGTCTTTATCGTATTCAACCGATTAACCGATTAATCAAAAATTTGAGGCTCGTCAATCTTCCCCATTTGTACGGAAAAATGAAGATATCACAAGTCATGAATCTTCATGATAGAGGTACTTTAGAATGTACATGTAAGAATCATAATATGCAAGATTATAAGAAAATTGCATTGCTCCTTACATTTTTGCTCAAATCAACAGTCTATCGTCAAAAATTTCTTTCAAGTGAAGAGATGAAATGTCTAGTAGAGGTGAGATATCAATCATTAGATAATCAATGTCTTCCTAATAACAGAAGAATCACATTTCTCCCTCTGATGTTATGTTTTGATCAATCATGCTGCTTTTCAAGAAGGAGTATTTATGGCAATGTGGAAATGATGTCTCATATTTCCTACATTCTACCTCAGGAAAAATAATCCTTGGAATGAATAATAGCCATCATCACTCAGCATATTTGAGGAAAAGCTGTGTATGTCTGAACCATGACAAGCTGTCTCGAACAAAGAATGCTGATAAATTGATATTGTCCGGCTTTCAATAATTCAGTTACGAATTGCGATGGGCATTTAATGTCCTGCATTGTTATCTTTACTAGAGTACAAGCAAATTTTTGAGAATGATTGAGTAATTTTCGGCACTTGAGTCATAGTCAATTTTTGAAATTCCGGAGTCTCCTCTAGTTTGTGTTATTTTTGATCGGGGCCACAGTGCGCGAACCACATGGGTACTGGCCTCCCACCTCACCTCTTCTGTCTTCTCTCTCTCTCTCTCTCTCTCTCTCTCTCTCTCTCTCTCTCTCTCTCTCTCTCGCGCTCTCTCTCTCTCTCTCTCTCTCTCTCTCTCTCTCTCTCTCTCTCTCTCTCTCTCTCTCTCTCTCTCTCTCTCTCTCTCTCTCTCTCTCTCTCTCTCTCTCAATACTAATCAAAAAATTAGTTGGAATCCAGGTTTCAAGCCCTGTTCTACTGCAACATGCAAAGTTTGCCAGTTTTCAAGCAACGTCGATACAGTTAATTCAAATACTAATATCATGTATCCTATAGTCCACAATTTAGATTGCAAAACATCTGGTGTAATTTATTTAATAAGTTGTTCAAATTGCAATATTCGGTATGTTGGGCAGACTTCCAGACCTTTGATGCGTAGGATCCTTGATCATATTTCAGCCATTCGTAACAAAAATATTACTTACTCAAGCCCAGCTGAGCATTTTAACATTCCACCCTGTTCAATTGATAATTTCCATTTCTGCGGTCTAGAAATTTGCAAAAACGAAATTAAAAGACTTCACAGAGAAAATGTCTGGATCAATAGATTAGACACTGTTAACAATGGCTTGAATATCGCGTTAAATGTTAATACATCAAATGAAACTAAATTGATCCTACCACTTAGTCATTGTTCCGATCGCGTTGCTGATACAATTCATGGCATTTGTTCAGGAATTACTAAAACTACTAGAGTCTTTACTAAACATAGAAATCTCAAACAACTATTGTCACATAGGCCTAACTAAGGTTGCCACTTAGCTTCATCACTCAATCTGTTAATCCATGTCAATCAATTCATCGATCCATTTGTCATTCAGCATAAGCCTGTACATTGGACCCTTCAATCCATAATTGTAAATAATAGTCTTCTGATCACATTTCATGTATCTCCGCTCATTCTGTACCCATAACCCTTTCATCATTTCATTTCATTAAAATTTACCCTCGAGGATTGAGAAAGACCTCGAAACCCGGGTCTCCTCGCATCTGCGTTTTTCCTGAGTATAGTAGCGGACCATAGCGCGAGTGGCACGAGGGAGAGCTGTCTAATCTTCTCTCCCTCTTTCTCTCTCTACTCTCTCTCTCTCTCTCTCTCTCTCTCTCTCTCTCTCTCTCTCTCTCTCTCTCTCTCTCTCTCTCTCTCTCTCTCTCCATCTCTCTCTTTCTCTGTCTTTCTTTCTTTCTTTTTCTTTCTCTTCCTCCAATCCCTCCAAAGCGCGATGCGTCTCAAGTAAATCACACTTGTTTCCATTTCCAAAACATGACATGTTGTGAATATCGATCGCTCATAATTCTATTCGCGTGTCTTAACAGATTGTTCGTGTCCAGATTATGAAGATTGTGCTAAAGGAGCTGACGAAGAATAGACATCGAATGCTTCTGCTATAACCTGTCGTCTTGAACAAATCAGCATGAGCGACAAAGCGGGCCTCCTCGTATACCTTTCTCCCTCCCTATTTTGCTGCTGACCACAGCTCGAGTGGGACGGCGGCCAGTCTTCTTTCTCTCATTTTCTGTGATTTTCTCTCTCAGCTACATCTGAGCTATTATTTCTGACATCGGAAAAGGCGATAGGTAGCATGTTTAGAAGTACAGGGCAGTAATTTGTCTGCACAATATTGTTTGTGGTCCGTTAAGTTGGTTGCGCAGATTGAAACCGAAAAAATATATGACATGGACTAATACAATCGGAAATATTATTCACATATGTTCCTCCTGCTCCTTCAGTTCTATTGAGGCTTTTCTATCCCGACAAGCTATGAATGCCAGTGCATCATAAAGCTTAATTGTTCCATCTTTGTGAGATTGCAGTTTCAATAGAAGATCATTTCTAGGGAATTGATTCAAGTACGCTCATAAACTTGGAATGGCATGTATAACTCTAGTAAACCATTCCATTTCATTCTCAATAGTCTATCAATATTAATCACTCGAAGCAGTTGTCGTCAAAACTATAAATATTTTGATGCGAAGGTTTGAGAAAGGAAAACACGATTGAAGGAATTATTCACACTAGGCTCTACATATTGTATTCGAATTATTTATTTAAACTCGTCAACAGCAAATCAAGGCACATTTGTCTCTCTTTTTACACTTTTATAATGTCGTCGTTTTAACTTCAATTTTTCAATATCGGCAAAAAATCGTTAAGTATAGCATTACATTTAGTAGACATATCTAACCCTATGCACATGATAATGATATAAAGATGCAAGCAATAATGATATAAAATGTTCATTTTCCTCGTGTCTGATTCATTGTCAAACTCACATATTTTCTTATTGAAAAATTGCAATTGGTAAATTGAGAGATTTTTATATTTTGACCAAACACAATGCCGGATAAAGTTTATCATGCCTTATTTGGAACATGAGAATGTATATTCTTTAATCATGTAAGTCTCGTTGGTGTGCTGCTCGACTCGAAGGACTGAGAGTCGATTGAATTTCATCATAATGTAGGTGGTCCATTTTTTATAATCAACTCTGTGTTGGAGATATAATGGGAATTAGGCATTTTTTAGACATAAAATCAACATTCTCTGATATCGATAAATGCTTCATGCACAGCCATAAATATCTTGCAAAAATGCCTAATATTCCTCAAAATTACTATAGATTCCCAGATGTAGTCTATGAAAATTGCCATGATCCGGATATCACCACTGTATAGTCGCATCTCCTTTTCGAAGAAACACAGTAAAGAACATATCTAGAATTACCAAACATGCTAAATATCTGAGCAAGTGCCTACTTTGCACTCTTTATCCTGGCTTTGCCGTACGACTGATAAATATAGGCTGTGTCATTAATAAAGTCATTGCACAGTGCTAGTTCGCCTGGGCATAGGAAGGAAAGTAGTGTTAGATCCAATTGTTAGAGATCCAGTTGTGAGAGATGAAATCGAGTTCTTTCATTATATAGCCGGACAATTATTGCGTAATATGAGGTATGGTTAGGAAAATCAAATCAATCAATCAAATCATCTTTATTTGCTTCAGAAGTGCGGTGGGCGCATTACAATAATACAAAAGTTAAATATGTATAAAATTTAAAGAGAGATAAAATCATGCAAAAAATGATAACTACGTCTTAGGTCGTCTAGTCTTTCGTCTCTAAGACTTTCGTCTTAGTCTTAGGTCGTTTTAAATTGCATTGTTGTCTAAACACACGTTGACGATCAAGAAAAAATTGACGAATAGGATGCGTTGCATGCAAAGTCACTTCTCGAAGTAAATTTTTACAAAGACCATCACCAAAGGTAAATAGGGATTCACTATATACATCACCAATGATGCGAAAGATTCGTTTTTCAACCCGCAGAAGACGCTCTCGCAAATAGTCCGTTGCGTTACAAAAAGTAGGATATGCGTAAAGTAAAATTGAACGAATAAAGCGCATATACGCCATAAATAATATATCAGTCGGACAATTAGCTCTTTTTAAATGCAGAATAAGATAAATCCGTTTTGAGGGCTTCTTAACAAGATGGTCTACATGCAAATTCCATTTCATGTCTGTCGTGAATATAAATGCCACACATATTAAGCGAATATTTTTGTACATAGATAAAAATGCTGATCTAAACTTCTACTTAAAAGTAGTCCATCCTAGGCGTGTGAAGCAGAAGTCATTCGACATTATAGCAACAATTTACTTATAAGGGTACCTGATATTCAGGTGATAAAGTCGGAATCACATTCAAATTACAGGAAGAAACTTCATGCGTCAATGCTCGCAAATTCGGTAACGAAAAACTAAAAAATTTCCATCATTTTGATCATCATTGATGACACGATGATGGGCAGAAGGAAAGATAATCACTCTCTATCACGCGATGGAGAAAGTTAATGATCAAGTTTGATAATATTTGTTCGACTTTGACGATATTTTGTCTGATGAGGACATCAGACCTAGACATTATTCTAAAGAAGTAAGAATGCCTCTGCGTAAATGGAAATGAAGGCGCTCAATTGTTATCTGATCAGCGTGTGCAGCCTTCGATTATATTTGTTAAATAATGCATACCTTTGTATCTTGATAATTTCCTCACACATATGTCATGGTTACTTTCATTGCTGACAAAATCATTATGATGAGTACACTTGTTCATTCAAAAGCCAAGACTTAAAAATGAAATGAGCCTCGCAACCTAGGACTACACTCAAAGGACAGTGTGACTGAACACTGTTCCATTATGATGCTGTTCATGATACTGTAAAACAGCAAATTTTCGCAGCAACATATTTTCCCGACTGTCGACTCGTGGACTAGCTAGCGACAACTTACTCGTATTTTCGCGATTTCATGGTCGTGCACCATTCGCAATATCCATGGTAAGACATTTTCGCGTGCAGCAAATTTTCGCGAGACACTCGCCCTCGTGAAATTCGCGAAGATTTGATGAACACGAAAATTTGTTGTCTTACAGTATTCTAACTAAACGGCGTTCGCATATTTCGGATATGAATGGTAATGAAAGGCTCTCGATTATTGCTCCCTTCTGAAGGTCCATTCACATCGGACGAGGCGCGTCCTCAAGCGTCCGGAATTTTCGTTCAGAACCTTATCCATGTTTGGCCATATTGTAAAAAGGAGTTCTTCCTAATACAGTCCGTTTCATAAAAAGTGGATCATCCTATAATTTGACTAAATAAAACATAAGTATGATACAGAAAGCATTTTTCATGTTATTTCATGTCCCTATATATTTAAATGTCCTTATATAATCTGATAAGCTATGATACAGTAACGGTTCTTAAGAAGCTAATATTTTGTGGGCCTACCCTTATTGTCAATGACATTACCAATTCGTCTAGGCATTGATTCGATGATATCGTTGATTTTTTGACTGATCTAACTTTCTCCACTCTCTTTTTAACAGTGATGTAAGTTGTGATACGCCATCTGTAGGTAGCAGTGAACGACGAACGTTACGTTTTAGAATACTCCATACATTTTCTATGGGATTCAGATCAGGAGAACGAGCTGGCCAAGATAATGTCCTAAGCCCTAATTGAGACTTGCATAAGTTGACTCTACTACTCCTGTGACACGTAGCATTATCATCCATAAATAACCAAGTCGATGGATCACCAAGTTGATCTGTCATTTGGCCAATGTTCATTCGTAAAACATTCACATAGCGTTCAGAATTCATGGTTCCTTGCTGTATGTGAAGTTCAGAGCGGCCATTGGTCCAAATGCCAGCCCAAATCAGTAGAGTCGCACCACCTTGTACCCGGGGACGATGCAAATGTCTCGGAATTTCCTGATCAGATTTTATCCATAATCTCAATCGACCATCACTATCCTTCAGACGGACTGATGCCTCATCAGACCAGACAACCCGATCCCATTGATTTCGCCAGTGACAATGACTCATTGCCCATCTGAGACGTCTTTTTGTATGCTGATCTGATAATTCGATCTGAGAGGGCCTCTTACAGCTCTTGAAATTCGACTCAATAAGTCTTCTACGAATAGTGGACTTAGAAATAGACGAGTCTCGTGCAGCCATCTCAGTTAACGAGAGACTTGGACCAACTTTAACATATCTCAAAATTAGGCGGTCTCTACGTTTGGATGTTTTGCGTGGACGGCCGGAGCCCTCTTTACGACAGAGTCGAAAATCATCATTATGCCATCGATGCACATTTGTGTAAGGGACATTTAGTCGCTTGCTTGTAGCTCTCAAAGAAAACCCTAGTTCTAGCAAGGCTGACACTTTGCCTTTTGTGAATGCGATCTCGTTATTGTTCATTTGTGCTTTGTATTGTTTTCAACCGGTAAGAGATAGATTTCTAGCTGAAAGCAATCAGGAGTGCTGCCAACACCACCGCAACGAAGTCAGGAAGCTATGGAACATGAAGTCCAGTTAATCACATGTAGCAGTTACATTATTGTTGATGAATAGTGGTGCTATACTGGCTCTGATTGACCGATTTTCTTTATTTTTGTTTTGCTTGATAGCTTTTGGCTTGTAGAACAACATATTACATAACAAAGGAAACAAATGTAATTTTATAAGAGTGAGGTATGACTTTGTGTAACATTGCTAAATGAAGATCAAATTATCTACTACTTTTTTATCTATAACAGGAAAACAACTCAATATTCATGCTTGAAATTTCCAACAATGATATTAGTAAGCACAACTGACATATCTTCCGAATTTCAGAGAAATTCTTTCAAGTTTGGCGGAGTTAGACAAAGTTGAAGTTAAGGCGATGTTTAAGGGTGATCCATTTTTTATGAAACAATCTGTATGTTCCGACGATAAATAAAGTTCATTGTTATTATTACAAGAATCCTTTGGAGCT
The DNA here is from genome assembly GCA_907163375.1 of Prostheceraeus crozeri. Taxonomy (NCBI): domain Eukaryota; kingdom Metazoa; phylum Platyhelminthes; order Polycladida; family Euryleptidae; genus Prostheceraeus; species Prostheceraeus crozeri. The sequence continues at coordinate 28,112 of CAJQUW010004856.1, forward strand.
GCTATATAAAAAAGTCAAATAAAGTTATTTTTTGACCTTATTGTTTAGGAGGAAGTAAAGTGGTCCTATTGTAAAAGTGCTCTGGAAGGAAGGTTTCACTGCATACCGACATGTACATGTGCGTTGATGACAATCATTTTATGCTCCGTTTTACCGTGATGCATGATTATTATAACCAAATTAGCGACAACTTGGATCAACTTAATTTTATGCGGCAACAATTTCTTAATTGTAGGTCTACTTTAAGCTTGATGTTATGTTTGCAAATGGCTGCATTGTGCGGTGTGCACCATGTGCGGTACTAAAGATTTGCACAAATTATATACAGCTACCATAAACTACCATACATCATAAATTCATTCAGCTGCCATTTTTAAAATTTGTGCTTGTAAGGCATGTGTATGAAACCTGTAAATTCTCCAAATTGTGTTGATTGAGGACACCGATTTAATGCTGGCAGCAGAAGAAAGCAGAATGGGCTTTTCGAGCGGAGAAAGTAGAAATCAACAGATTGAGCAGAAGAAGCAGCATTAGCGGCATATATTTCCTTTGCTTTGAAAATTCTGGCACATACATCATCTCCTTACAGTTTTAAACTTGAACAATAGGCGAGGTGTTTGAAATCGGTTTCAACGATTGTAAAAGAATTCAAATTATTTGAATTCATGCTATAGCAGACTTAAATGAACAGATAAACCAAGCTTAATTCATTGTTTGTTCTAAAAGATTTTGCCAGAAGACTTGCATAAATTACATGTCATGTATTCAAGTCATGAATGATTTTAGGAACTTAATTTTAAAAGAGCACATGCAAGTACCTCGATCGCAAAATATAGTAGCTTCATTATAGCATTAGATACATAAAAGCATTTTATGTATATCACTATAGCACATCATATATATAGTCCAAACTAGGGCTGCGGTAGCTTTAAATGTCGAACATGTTTGATTTTGAGCTTCTTATTCAAGGCATGCTTTCTGTTCAGAAAAGAGCAGAATTTTAGTTTTGAGCAGGCAGAATTCATATTATCAAGTAGCAGACAATCGGCATCTCTGATGATCCTCCAGGAATCTTACACTTACATTGAAAATGCATGCAGACTTATTATGAAAAAGCTAGGAAACAATTTTTTAAATTGATATCAACGAATCAAGTTGAATTTTTGATTACTTTTGAAATGAACGTGAAATGCACGGGAAAGACTCATTGTTTAATTTCATGAACTTTTGCTGATCGGACTGAAAGCAATTTAAAAATGAGCGCGGACTAAACGCCAGTCAAAATTTTCGTTTTTACTCCGACGCAAGGGTTCTTTCAGACTTAGTGATTCCTCTCTATATTACATCTGTGTATTATTTTTATCTGAGTAGAAACGTCTGATCAATAAGTCATGCAAAGATCAAAGTTTTCTTGTACTTATAAATCCAAGAATTTCAAATAATGCATAAATTCCTTCAATTCCTGTACACCAATATTCATCCTTCGAAAATAAGACATTCAGGAGTAACATGCGCATGCATTAAATGCGAATGCGAATTCATTACCAAAAAATCCATTAAATGCGAATGCATTACCAAGCATTAAAGTCGTATCGAAAATTACTTCTTTCTGATATTGCATACATTTTCTATCTATTTGTCTGCGACTGAACAATCTTACAATGATAACATCAATAAGTGTATCATAGACATGCATTCCACACATATTCAAATAAAATGACTTGATATCAGTTATTTCCGCCTTGCTCATTTCATTGATTAGACCAATTACTTTGTTGGAAAGGCCGGTTAATAGTTCCATGTCAACCTCTATGCCCGCGCTATCCGAGTGCACTGCATTCGGGATGAGATGCAGAGATTTGGGCAATTATTCAAGTGAAAGGCTGAACTTTTCTCAACTGCGTGATTCTCAATAAGTTAAGTGATGACATCACTTTGTCAGAATCCGAAAGTTCGAAGGCATAACTTGTTGAGAATTGCTTTCTGCTCTTCGAAAATTAAGAGGATGAAGTCACGAAGTGAGCGATCCATTTCGTTCCCTCAGGTTTTCTCCTCAGATTAACCTGGAGATCGTTGGAATCTCTCTCTTCTTACTAAACAATTGAAGGTCAGTAGCCATGTGCTATCTTCTTAATGAGGAAACGGCGACAGCATCTCATAACCGGCCTCACTGCTGCTCGCAGGAAGCAAAATTCCCGCCCTACGATGGTGAACACTAAAGAAGCAGATTGTCGGATGAATATTTTTTAGGTAGATATCACGTATGATCTGACCGTGACAAACTTCGTCTAAATTATCAAATTTTGATGAAAGAAATCCAAAGTGATAAAGAATCCTGAAAATTTAACCGAAAGTAAAATGAAAAGGTTATGGAAATGTCACATAATTTGGACAAGGTTGAAAGTTGAAAAAACATAAAAAGGCTTTAAAAGCTTTTTACGTCACGATGTATCGATTTCTCACGGGCATGCACTAGCCCTGAGGATATATTTCTCTTGTCACAGTTGTTCGTGAAATGTAAGGTAGCTGTATCCGAAAGTTTTCTGATAGATATAGTTCTAGATTTTTGTGTAAAGGAGAATAAATGGCATAGCGTAACCTTCTCATCATTCCACATATCTCTCTCTCTCTCTCTCTCTCTTTTTCTCCAAGGCGTGAAACGTTTCAAGCAAATCACACTTGTTTCCATTTCCAATACCATCACATGTCATGGACATCGATCGCTCATATTTCTATTCGCGTGTCTCAGCAGATTGTTCGTGTGAGATGAGAATCATTATGCTCAACATAATGAAGAACGACAATCCTTGTCAGTAATGATTGAATATTCTGATAGCCGAATACGGTGCAATTATTATCCTCTGCCATTCAAATCAAATTGAAGAGCCAAATACAAAACAAATTTAATGGTCCTAGACAACTGGTACGACAGCTTACAGCGCTAATCCAATGCAATAATGTGTGACCTAAGCACAATTGCCATGCGGTGCGTTGATAAAATACAATTAAATAAAAATGGTTCGACCAAAATACATCGTGCATTCAAATTTTCCTTATTATGAATTAAGTTCAGTTAAATATTTTGAATTCCAAATAAAAATCAGATAACGTTTATGTATAAGAAGATGCAAATCATGACCTCCTTCTATGAAAATCGAGGAGGATTGATTGCATTTATGATACAAGTGTTGCCAATGTAGGTTTTTGATGTTGCCATTCGTTTCTGAGATTGTACAGATACTTTAAAAAATCAGAAAGTAAAAACTGAAATTGCACTTATTCGCGTTGATTCAAAAGAAGGTAATCCAATATCAAACCATCACATTGATGAGGAAAGAAATCGTTAGGTCTCTTTGATGACGAATCACACTTTTGCAAAAAGCCTACATTTAATTACAATTGCAGCAAATAAAGTGGGAAATTACTATCGCAGCTTATTTACGATGTCTCAAAGTGCAACAAGATTGTGAATATGTGAACAGACATGGTTGAAGTTAACATGCTCCCATAAAAATGTAGAAATTATGCAAGTTGCTCATTCGAAAATGCATTACATGTTCAGTTCCTTCTACATTGAACTCTGTGCAACTGTGTGCATTGACACGGCACCTGATGAAAAGGACAATAATGCATTTAAGCAATTTATTATATAACATCTTGATGAAGCTACAAAACCATTAAGCACAGAGTAACTATAAGTAGGCGGAGTGTCGACTCAAAAAAGTGTCTGTATACAGTGAAAATTTTTATATGAAAAGATTCAGTTTTTCACGGAGATTATTTTCCTGTCGTCCAAAACATTATTTGAGCAATTTTTAGAAAGCTAAATTTTTGCAAATTGTATACTACCGAGATGTAGCCCGTTTATAAGTAGTATGAAACAAGTTGGATATCAAAAGGAATGAATATTTGCTACCAAGCATCTTAATTAAGCGGAAGTTATGATGATGATCTAGGAAATTTCATGAACTGCATTATAATGCAAGTCCCTGCAAGTCTTCAAGGAAAAGTTGAGAGATTCTTGACTGAGATGTCATGCTTTTAATTCAATTTTCAGCAGCATAATTTTGTGATTCACAATTGGCGTCATTTATTGAATCTGAGAAGTAATATTGGACTCATTTATATCTTTTTAAGTTAATTATGATCCGTTTCTATGATTATAATGCTTTGTTCATTCAGTGGCAGGTTGCTTGTGATATGATCAATCACAATCATAGTATATAATGGTAACCCATCGAATTGCTAATTTAGCAAACTATATTACCTCCTCAAGTTGTCATGACATGGAGTAATTGTGGAATATTATTCTTCATTCTGTATTACTATCATGATCAGTCAAATTTGTGTACATTTCTGCAAAAGTGTAAAAATTTGCATATCTCGCAGGTGGTAATATGGTCTCGACTCATGTTCATTTAATGAAATCGAAACTGTATACACATTGAGGATTTACCAAATGCTGAGCTGCTACTCTACCTAATATACCTACTCTATGTCATTAAGTTTATGAGACACTTTCAGATGAGGCAAAATTAGAAGGTGACTTCGATCGGACACTTTTGGCATACGATGTTGCTGAACATTGTCGCTATTTAATAGTGCAATGCGATAAAGACGGGGAGACATAAGTTTTCTTATGGAAAATAATGTTCAGAGGGCTGCATGATAGCATTTATTGCAAAAAAAGATCTTAGCTAAGAATGATATGAAAGCTATCTTGCGCATAGCAGTTCGAATTTAATGGTCTTCTAACGCTCAAAAGGACCTGCGAAGCGCACTCCTACATGAGCCGCTGGTGGAGTTGAAGACAACATTATTTGATCGTGATTCAAAACAGACTTCAAAGCAGAAGACTTTAGACTTCAGAAAGTGGATCAAGTCAATTAATTATCAGACATAGCACCAGCCATCTTTCTACAGCCATCTTATTTTCGATGTCACAGACTGGTTGAACAGATAAAGCAGAAAAATTAGTGCTCAAAAACTTTGCTTCTCACACGGATGCGGAGTCGGAGTCCCGAAGTCCTATCATTTTTGCTGGAGTCGGAGTCGGAGTCCTATCAAATGATAGGACTCCAGACTCCGGCCTATAACTAGACCCAAAACACAATACAAGCAAATTATTTATTCTCGTGCATAGCTGTCACTGTCTTGAAGTCAATTTTTTCCATCAAAGAAATGTACAGAGACACTGCTGCATGCAAAGCTTGTAATAGTTGACGGAATGAACCGTGATAGTGAAAAAAGGATTGTCTTTTCACTCGGTGATTTAGTAGAGAAGACAAGCCTCGATCACACCTACGCGCCAAAGGTCACATCAGAGACAAAAATGAAATACTACTCGTAGTTTGTTTGAGAACATTACTTCCTACCCTCACGTTGATCGTGTGTGATGGCTCCTCTGAAGCGCATATTAAAATCGAAAGTATACTCATACTTTTTGGTGAAGGATGGGGATTTTCCTGCCTGGTAGAGACTGGAGACAAAAAACCGTGTGACGCACACATCAACTAGATGGGAGGAGCCGAGTCGCATGCATCCAACTCAAAGCGACATTTGATAAACTTTCATTGACAATGATTGATAATTGATACTTGCAATGATCACTAAAGATAGGTTCAGGTAAGCCTATACTGATCTATGATGTAGGCTACCAGTTAATTTTTCAAAAAAGGCTATATACACTTGACACCCGGAGTCGGAGTCGGAGTCCTATCAAAAGCTGGAGTCCTATCAACACCCGGAGTCGGAGTCCTTTCAAAATGATAGGACTCCGCATCCCTGGTTTCTCATCATATAGTTCTTGAAATGTGGAAAATCACACAAAATGCAGATATGTGGTATGTGGTGCAATTTACAAAGAAAGTCGAATAAGTTAAAATATAAAAAAATAGTCAAGCACAACAACATGGAGCAAGCGTGTTAAAGCGGCGAGCACTCCTCGAGGTAGGCTGAATAAAGTGGTTGGATCTGGATGATCGTTGTGGCATTTTTTAATCATTCGATAACATCCGAAACAAACGCGCTTTCGTTTCACAAGCGCTATTTCTCTCTCATTCATGTTATTACAATAAGTTAAGTGAAAGAAAAAGCTGGAAGATGGAATGCTCGCATTTACATATATATATATATATATATATATATATATATATATATATATATATATATATTTCATCCATAGACAAGGGAATATTAATATTCTTAAGTTTGACTTAGATTACAAATACCAAGTATAAATTAATATCGCTATAAATCGTAATATAGGTCTATATACAAAATTGTCCAAGTCGCTCATAAATGTTGTTTGTGTGCTGTGGAGCTTCGCTTGTCAGATTGCGATTGAAAGCAATTAGTCAGTGACAATTGGCAAGCTTTTCCATTCGACACTAGGATTTTTAAGGGCTTTCAAACAAAGAAATTCAAGTTTCATTTAGATTATGAATAGCTTTAATGATCTTTTATGATCCCAGCATTTTGCATGACATCCTTTCAACTGAGCAACATACTAACTGGGTCGACAACTTCAAACGCTGCATTTATGCGTGAAAACATAATAACGCCTATCAACAAGTCTATATCAACTCTTCAATAACTGGGATGTTAATTATTCATGTAGTTCAAAATCATTGCCTATTGAGAAGCATTTTTAAAAACACTGTTTACAACACATAATTTTAACCGTAGTAACAAAAGCATGCCCGTAACCGCGGTTTAAAAAAATCAAATTTACATATATGTATAAGAGAGTATAAAGATCATTTTCAAATGCGTGGTTTAAAACCAACTTTGAACGCAATATTTTGAAACTATGTTTAGAAGCAAGGTTTGAGCACCAGGTATTAAAAGTATTTTTAATTTTGTTGCTTTTAAACGTTATGAACATTGTTTTGAATGAGACATTGCGTTAAAACTGATATTCTTGTCCCTCTGGGTAGCGGATACAGATATTCAATTGATACAAGAAACCATATGTTATTTAGTAAAGCACAACATGCGTTATGCAACAGCACACATCATGCCTTATGTGTATATGTATGCTGAACATTATTGTAGGTATGATGTACAAGTAATGACTGCCAACTCCTTCTTAATGTCAAGAATGCACTTATGAAAGCAGGCACGCGGGAACAGTACAGCTGGGGAAGGCTGACTCCTCTACACTTTTCACTCTCTCTCTCTCGCAGCACCTCCTAAATTTTCAGCGAGACACATCATGGAATACAACTAACTCATCGATAGTCTATATCAAATATGTATGCGAAACAGATATTTCCCTAATATTTCAGAACGGATTACTTTTCATTATTGTTTCACCCTGAGCTAATAAGTGTGCACATTTCACAATCAATCAATGCATGATAATTCACTTGCATCGCTCTACAGTTTCAGTAAGTGATGATAAATTGCCTGTTGCACACTTCAGGATAGCAAGAAATGGACACAGCCGTGATAAGTACCGTTCAAGACATGAAGTCGTATCAATTCAACTGTAAAAGCATGAAGTGAAACACACCACAGAATACAACTAATTCATCGAAAGTCTATATCAAATATGTATGCGAAACTGATGTTTCCCTAATATTTCAGAATGGATTACTTTTTACTATTGACGATACTTTTGATGTGTGAATCAGGTACAGCAAGATCAGAAATACAAAGCTCCACGCACCAATTTATAGCCTCATAGATTAAATTGTTCAGTTCCTCAGTTTACCATAAGTGTGATTTTTAATAGATCTGGAAGAACTCATTGCAGTGTAAGTAGGTAGAGAATCTCAATTGAACCCTTGCACATGTCTCCGAATATCTTCAGAATGTTCAAATTATCAAGATTTCATCACATTTGATGAAGTGAAATCCACATGCCTTCGTGATAACTTGATCTGATTCATCCTTGACGAAAGGCCTTTCATGGCTATCTTTTCTTGCTTTTTCTCTCGCAGAAGCAATGCGGTGCGCCATTTTTCCCCTTCTTGGTTCCCCATCTTTTTGTACAAATCTTCTGCAACGGTCTACTTGATTATGGCCGCGGTCGCCTGTCTCTTCGCAAGCTTGTACTCTTCCTTGTCCTCCGCAGAATAAGACCGCTCTCATTCCTTCAAGGCCGCCTTCTTACGCTTGACGGACTGATGCCCTTCACTCGCCATCACCAGGTTTCCAAATTTCTAAATTTTCCACCTCTTGCAGTACTACCACAAGTTGCCTTGCTAGTGTCGATGAGAACTGTCCGATAATTTTTGCATATAATTTTGCTTTTTAACGCACTTATTTGGTGCGCATATAAATATATGAATACAAGAAATATGAATCAAAATAAGATTATGGCTTGTTTAAGTATAGTTTACCCATTTGTAGAAATGCTCTGAAATTTACATTTCATAGATTTTTTTTTGATCGAGCATATTGACACAACTTGTGATTCTTCAGTATGTGTAGAATGCTGACTGGTTTGTTCTGACTTCAGGACCCCACTTCGTCTTCTTCATTTGACTTGCTCTTTAAAGCTTAAACTTTCAAATAATGGAATGTGCATACAAATCAAAGTACATTAAACACTTTTATATAAATGCACATGTACAGGATTGAACATAGAACTGTTCCATGTGCTGATATATGGTATTCAGAAATGGTCACTTTCTCACATAACTTGTCAAACTCACAAAAAGTGTTATTTGGTTGTGGTCTACCAGTGTTAGTCCGGGAGCCAGCGTGAAGTTGTGCAGGGAACGAGGTAGTACATAAAACTTTCACATAGCATAGTACACCTCTAACCTACTGCAAAACTTCGGGGGTGCCGATCAGATCAATTTGTCTTAAGAGAAATAGAGGAGGACAAAACCTATGTATTTTTCAATATTATATAATGGTTTTAAATTTGTGACAATAAGGTGTTGACTCCATTTTTTCGAGTTTTTGCTCATATAAGTTACACAAATTGGTATTTTGTTGAACTGGTTATTATAGAAATCATCTACAGATCATGATCTTTCAAATGAGTTATCATTCAGTGACAGAGGATGAAGTAAAGTGTACAAACAGACATTTTTCGTTGGTGTAACTGCAAAATTTTAAAAAGAAATTTCAATAAATGATTTTGACTTTCTTTAACGAAAAGTTTTGTTTTGTTCTGTTGTACTTCATCCTCTTCAACTGAACTGATAACTCATTTATTTCATCATTGATGATCAGTTGATTTCATAAATAACATTAACAAAATATGAATTTGTTTTGTGTAACTTTTATGAAAACAAAAAAAAAACAATTTACCTCAAAGAGTAATTAATTGATTTTATTTTACATATTACTTTCATAAAATATTGATTCTCCAACTATTATGAGAAAAAGATAAGGTTGAGGTGTACTACGCTATGTGAAAGTTTTACTTTTACCTGTGGAAATACATGAAGTTTTTTAATTCACTTAACCTCGTACTATGTATGTGAGTTTTCGTTTACTGTTTCATGGATTGCGTCATGCTTGTGTTCATATTCCTTCGTTTAATAAGCGTTTTATTGAATTATCTGCAATCCTTATTGTTGCTATCTTCATCAACACCACAAAATATATAAAGCTATTCAAGCCAGTTTTTCAGGCTAGTTTCTCTAGGGCTCATGCACATCATCTCTCGAGTTGTTTCAGAATATATTCGAGCACCACACGGAGTGAAGGAAGAAGCTTTGAATCAATCAGCTAATTGATGAAAATCATCCAGACGTCCCATGCAATATCTCCGCATAATTGCCGAAGAAATTCAATTCCATTACTTTCAAAACATTTAATGTCTTGTGAAAATCATTGCAATGCAATTCAATACAATGTTACAAGGCAATTCTTAAAATAGAAAAGTTTTCCCTATTTCTTTCGATGAGTTTCTTGTTTTCCAGCTATCTATAATAGCTCTTTCATGCGACAGACATTCTGTTTGTAATAGTCATTGTTATAGTGCGAGAGTGACAGCTTCCGTCTCGTTCTTTGCAGAAATTTTGTTAAGATGCCGGAGAGTTTCTTTTAAAGAAGCAACTTTGGTTTTCCGCTTTGCACAATTATGGAAGAAGACCACATTGATGAGCATCCTTTCAGCCTATCAACTACTTAATTTGAATAGTTCCCATGCTTCCAACGACATCGAACTCTGAAAAACAAATATTAGCAACAACCAATTTCTGAATAAACTCGTGCTTAGTGTAACTGACTCTCCGAGAAACATATATATAATCTTCAACACTTTTTCGTCTTTCTACATCAAAATCAGTATTGCCTTTATTGCTGCAAAATGCCTCTTGCATGAGTTTCTCCACTTTTTCTAATCTTAAAAATTCGTCATGATGTTGAATCGCCAGAAATGTAGCTCGGTTACTGAAATAAATTCGCCCTCTTTATGCCTACGTCAGCCTTCAGATGCAGTCATTGTTTTAAACTTACCTACGATCATTGACTGATACAAGCAAACCAGTGAAATGTGCTTGAAACACTATATTGAAAAGGCTTCAGCACGCTGTTGGACCGATTTGACATGTTTTTTAGAAAACTGTAGATAATGACATTCAATGTATAGAATTTGCCTATGCAATCTGATGAATATTGGCCTTAATAACATATTCTAGGCTTTCATAAGTGTCTTTATGCTGTTTAGATGGATTTGAAAGTCGGCAAATGTATATGCATAATTCTGCTATAATGCTCACCACACATAAGCGCATATGGCACGATTGCCACATGTTGAACTTTGCATAAGGTTTCTAATATCAATCGTGTGGCAGCATTGTCTTGTCAGAGGGAAAAGGCAACACTTAAACGCTGTGCCTCATTTAGTGAGATGTTTTAAAGCTGCCTCTGAAACATGGTGCCTAAACGTGGTTTTAAACCCATTTTTGTACACGTGCGTGAAGTTAGCGGAACCGCTTTTATCATGATGCTTTATTCCGAGCAAGAACGACGTACCAGCTTATCCATGGCTTGCTTGATAGGCGAATGCGATGTTTAAGATTGCTATCAAGAAATTGAGCTGTAGGAGTAGTATGATATGAGCATAGGATTCCGTAAACTTACGAATATCAGGTCATCGACATTACGTGTTCTTTATCACACATATCAAAACAGCACATGTGATCGCCAAGCAACACATTTATGAAACCCAATTTGAAGGAAACGATGCAAAATGCTGGGATCAAAGAGAAAACCTTTAAAACAAAAAACCTAAAAAAGTAAAATAAATATAAAAACATGATGTTTAATTTGCTTTAAAGAATTCTAAAAGCATGGATATTTAAACATTACCAACAATTCCCTTGACTAATTCTCCGGCAACCCCTGTTTCCGTGAATATTTAAAGCTGCTGTATCAAACTGATGAAGATCGGTATATAGATCGGCTATCTTTCTCGCTTCTCTGATTTTTTCATGAAGAATATCTTTGCGCGCTGTTCGTCATTCTCGAAAATTGTCATCACTCCAAGGATCCTCCTCTTTGTGTCACGAAAACTTTGTGAATTACTCAAGATTCATGTTATGATGCAATTATGCATCCATGTCAAACAACTTATGTATTGACAAATAGGCCTAAAGCATTCTAATGTTATTATTATTTTACAGCAATAATGAAATTGTAGAGTAGGTACTTATCCTTCAAATTTCTGTAGCATTTGGAGAAGACGAAAGGCGTATCATGCTAAGTATTGAAGGGATTCACTATTTCTTAGAGCCAGTATACACCTGAGAATTCGCATTTATCACGATTCTTAGTGCTGCGGGCCATTTTGTAATCGTCGCATAAAATCTGAAACTTTGTGATTGCAGTTGCTACATTCGGTAATGATCCAAGTACACTACTTTGAAAGCTTAACATTTCAACATGTTTTGTGCTGTATTGTCTTAAACCAATTTTGATTGTTTCAAACTTCAGATTGGCAGTCGATACTTATTACAAGTCCTCCACGAAATCCTGATTTTGTTGAGTTCTTGTCATTTGGATCGGAAGATAATGCAGATAATGCATCAGCCCCATGAAGCATTTTCTTTGAGACTGATCTCCGTAAAAAGAGGCTATTTGCACCCTTGCTCAGGAGAGATGATGATTATGAAATTGATATAGTTAACAATTTTAATTAACATGTTCAATATTTATCGATGACATGATGTTAAATTTGATTGAAAGTAGTTTTTAAAAACCATGCTCTTTAGATGTTTGAATACAATGTTCCTCTTAGTTTTTTTCTATTCCAGCTTTTATGATCGTTTCTTTTCAATAAAGGAATCTATGTAATGAAATTTAGCGAGTCGGTAGCCTCAAATACTGGTTTGATGAGTGAAATAAAAACCTGTATTGTCGACAACTTGGTAATCGTAAGTTTAGACCTGCTATTTCGTATGATTACATCGCAATTCTAATTTTTGCCGGTGCATCAGGAATGCGTGCAAGTATCATTTCTGACATTCAAAATTTCATTAACAATTAGATAAAAGCATCGCATCGCACCTTATTAATGGCACCAGAGGTTTCATGTTGCCTATGTATGAATGTTTCTTCAGACCCATACGCTGTCCCAATATGAACGGAAATTTTGTACTTCAAATAAAAACAAACGAAATAAAATCAAAATTCGATTTCAATAAAAACGAAATAGTCTAATGAAATTCAAAATTATAATATTATCATGAAATATGCATGTAGGAAGTGTAATTTCATGTGAAAGTTTTCAGCTTGAGAACAAATAAGTAAGGAGGGATCATGTTTGAAACAACACATCCAACTAATGTCCTCAACGACTTTGCCGACACATTTCAATTCCTCTGTGGAAATTCTGGATAGCAGCTTAGCATGATTGAAAAATCCACATTCGCTTGCTATTGTTCAGTGACACATTCGGCGAAGTCCCTGCACTGCTCATGGTCAGTTGGCTACAGTTCTTGGGTCACTTGGATTTGATAGAGGTGAAGCTGCAAATTTCTTGCGAGAATGCGCTGTATAGTGCTTTTGCAATGCTCATCTGTTGAGTGCGACGATGACTTATGGATGTTATCGGATTCTCTACCACATGTTTGATGAACAGCTCTGAATTTTCTCTGCTAGAGTACGTGTCAATGATCTGACATTAATTGCCGATCCTGTCTTCAATTTTTGGACTATTTTCACAACTGCTGAAGCCCGTGGAACATTTTTTCTCCCAAATATTGTTCGTAGTTTGCGTATTGTGGCAGTTGCGCTCTCGCCATTTTTCCAATATTCTTGAATAATAAGAATGGGTCATTCTGTTGAATAACGATTAATTTATTAAGTTCTTGTCTTCCACGGAAACAAATGTGCTGCAAACTGCATGACTAAGGGCTGCTTTACACTGGCAGTTCATGTGCTGTGCAGCAGATGACGAAGATGGCTTCGTTATGACGTTTATCGTAATTTCTTCTGACACAGAACATGACGTCAGTGCTGCAGTGGCAATTCAGGTGCAGTTTAGCGATTAGAACAAAGTCTATTTCTTCGCAGCCTGCTGCAATGATGGTGCCATCTGATTGGTTAATTTTCTATAAATTCTGTTCCATGACTCACTTTGGTTGGACAGTGCAGTATCTGACTTCTGTCCTGCTGTTCGCAATGTAAATTGGGTGCTGCACATGCAGTTCTGTTTCATCCATTTCATGCTGCGTTTAAATCACGTGACCGGCGCGTCACTCGTCTACTGCAACTGCACCAACTGCTAGTGTAAAGTAGGCTTAAATACTCCCTCGATGAGTACCGATCACAGCGGTCACCGAAACGACGGCCGTCACAACAGTAGAAATGGCAGACTTTTCAGTTCACAAGCGAACCCTCAGTGGCATGATTCTATATACCAAATAGTTAGCATAATGTCCAAATTAAATTTTCCGTTCTTATTGGGACACCCTAATAAGTAAGTAGTAAATGCGACAGTAAATGCAGTAGTCTGCATATTTAATTTCTAGAGATTTAATAAATGTATGAACTACAGCTAAAATTGGGCTTCCAAGTCAATTCAACAATTACACGTACATAGAACATTATTTCCAGCATTAATCCACCTAACGATTTCTCTAACAATGTCTGCAATGTTAACTCAATTTAGGGATAGTCAATCGAATATAGATTGCCAAATTGGTTCTCTGGATGGAGGGGTACCTTGTTTACTTTGAAAGGATTTGTCATTTCACAAGCTTTTTTGATTATTGGCACTTTTATGCGCTCGAAACTTTGTCATCTCAGTCGAGATGAAAATTTGTGATCAGTCAGTAGTTAAAGTAGCATATCAAATACAGAACAGAAAGATAAGAAATACTGTCTAGACTGTCTACGAAGATTGTCTTTGAAAATCAAGAGAAACTCTGCACTGTAGTGATTTATGGAAAAATTCCTTACTAGCTTCGACTGAATTATTTCCATTCTACTTTTTACCACAAGAGTTTGAGAAAAAGCGTAAATAACTGTTGTAGACTTTTCTTATTGAACTTCCTACATTTTGTAATTACAAATGCTTTCATTAATGTCATTCGTCGCCTTACTGTTCGCTGAAGGAGACAGACAAAACTGGAAAGATCAGAGAACAAAAAAATGTGCTTTGATGAGAAAAAAATAATTCAGATGTGGAAATTTAATGAATCAACGAACAAATGTACGGATTGGTTAAAACTATTTATTTGACATGCGATCAAGGCCATGAATATACGAGAAGTAATTAATTTTTAAAGAAGAAAAGTTTGATAATCAGCTCGACGTATCGACTAACCACTGCTTTGCCTTCAGTCTCGGAGAGCCATGCCTCTCAAAAGAAAACCGACTTTTCGTATCTGCTCAAATTAGCAGAGCTAAATGTAAATCCGCTGCATGCAGTGGCGGGAGCAGTTAATCGATGCAATAGAATCAATCGCGCGATTATTGAATGATGAGGAATCGTGCGATTTTTTGCAATGTGACTTCTCAATGAAATTTGCTTGATGATCTCAAAATAAAGTTTCTATTCACTCTTTCATCGTTAGAGATATCTGCAATGCGCTGATGCTCGCTCCTGAGATCATGTACAGCTACACAGAGTGGCCGTGTGAAATCTCTATGGGAATCCCCATACCCATGAACGTCTCTGCCATGCCGCAGGAATGCGTTATGCATTAAACATGTTCGTTTAGGCCAGGTCCACGATTTATACGAATCATGCATGCTGACAAGGTAGTCAAGCATAATAGGTATATCTCCGCATTGAAATCATGCAAATACATTGATAAAAATGTGTATTAATGCCTGATTTACTTTAACATGCACACTATGAATATAACCCGGAAACAATTGCACTTGCAGATTTGCTAATTATGAAGATTGTAGAAAGCCCACTCGCTTGGGAGCAGAATGGAAAGATGTCCTAGGACTTGAACTATTTAAATTTCAGGCACAAGAATTCTTTGGCAGCAGTGGACTTTGCGCTTTTCTCTCTACAAGGGCTTGTCAATACGGCTAGGAATGGCCGTATGTTCGACAAAATATGAGTAATGGGCAAAAGACCGTTCCAGGACACCACAAAATTCAAAAAATAGTATCTTTAAAAACGATTAAATTTATCAATTTATGTCATTATTTCAGGTTTTTAAGACCTAAATGCATGAATTTAGACCGTTCCAGGACACCATAAAATTCAAAAAAATAGTATCTTTAAAAACGACATAAATTCATGAATTTAGACCCTTTTTCGGGTTTTTAAGACCTAAATTCATGAATTTAGTCGTTTTTAAAGATACCGATTTTTCAAAAAATGGTACTTTTTAAATGGTCTAAATTCATGAATTTTGGTCATTTTTCAGGTTATGAAGAAAAAAAACCGTTTTTAAAAATACCCAATTTTCAAATTTTTCAAAATCTCAAATTTGAGAATTACAATTTTCACCCTTAAAATCATGACCGTTCCAGGACACCGAAAATCAGAAAAGTTAAGAATCTCAAAATTTGAGATTATGACATTTTACCCACCCTTAAAATCATGACCGTTCCAGGACACCGAAAATCATAAAAGTTGAGAATTTCAAATTCATTAATTTTATCCATCTTTCAGGTTTTTAAAATATATCATGTGACTAATAATATTTCTTTAAAAATGGAAGAAACAAAAGTGGAAGAAACCGCAAGAATATATCCTTCGTTATCTCAGTTAAAAATAAGTGAATTGAATAAAGAAAAACATAAAGACAGAGTTAGGTATATGAAAGATAAGGAATCTCAATTATTATTAAGATTAGAGCATTATAAGAAATTAAGAAAGAGATGGAGTAAAGTTAAGAATGTAACACAAGGAATTGGCATATTCTTAACAATAAGTTTAGGTGCTTTAACAATTGTTATATCTTCAGGTGTTTTAGTAATTCCAGTAGTTGCTACAGCTTTAACAGGTACGGGTGTTTTTGCAACTTCACTTGTTACAATGTTAGATAAATCTTTAATAACTAAGAAACGAAAATCATTAAAAACTAAGCATTTACATATTAAAGAAGTCTATGATGAACTACATTACTACTTTCAAAGAGTATGTGATGATAATGTTATTACGTTAGATGAGATTGAAAAATTTGATCAAATAGCTAATGAAGCTAATAAAACGCCATTTCAATTACAGTCCGAAAAAGTTGATGATAAGAATAAACAAGATGGCAAAATTTCGAGTGATGGTAAAATTTCTAATGAAGAAAATGATAAAATTTTTTTAGAAGAGCTAAAAACTTTAAGCGAAAATTTAAGCAAAACTTTATTAAACAAAACTTAAAACGAGAAACCTTTAAACGAAAAGATGTCAGACAACAAAGCAATAAAAAATAATTTGTTCAGTAAAATGTTTTTGCTGTATTCCAATGTTACCACAAAATTCAAATATTATATTTTAAAAATGGATAAAATTAGAGCTGATAATTTTAAAAGAATAAAACAATTAGAAGAGTTAATAAAACAAATTCACTCGCTGTGCGTCGATACGGGAGGTTCATTTCAGGATACGTAATTTCCAAATAAATGAAAATAAAGACGTCACTCCCTTCTATTTACGACTTTTTATTTCAATTTAAAAATAAGTACCCGACGCGTTTCGTCCGAAGACAGTCTCAAGGGTGGCGTACAAATGTGGAAGGATCCTTATATACTGATTAGGCATAGTTGTGGCAACTCATTAAACTTGTTCATGACGTCTATTAAGTTTTGGCATTTTCATCGCTATGAAGCATGCTTCAGCCATTCTAGTTGTAATCGCATTAAATTGTTGAATAAGGATCTCACAATTAAAGTCAGTTATTTCCATCTCTCTACCAGCATGAAATTTTAGATGATGCTCGCTCAAAGCACTTTTGGAATCTCTGTTGCGAATACTACGTTCGTGTTCTTGATAGCGCAACTGGAAAGGTCGACAACTTTGTCCAACGTAGAGGTCATTGCACCAAAAGCAATTAAAACAATAAACTAGATATCTGCTTTTGCAGTTGTATTTAGGACCAATGGCGCTACACACATTACAATTGCATTCTTCTTTGGGTTTGCTTTTATTAATTGAAATAATTTTTCTCCCTGGTTTAGTTGAAAACGTTACCGGAATGTCATATTTAACTTTCAACTTATTTAATTTTCTCAAATGACAATCACTAACGAAATCGAGTGATAAGTGGACGTTGTCTGCTTTGATAGATGGCATTTTATTGTATTTATTTTTATTCGTTTTAACATATTTATGATTAAACCTAAATCCGTTGCTGTTTATTCGATCACTCATAGTGCTCATAGAGTCATAAGCTATGTCTGCATCAGAACTGCGATCATTAATGTATTTTATACTATTTTTGAGAAAATTATTTTTTACTTTATTTGGAAGCCAACTATCTCTATGTAGAGTTATGCCTGAATGACATGTCTTACTAAACCATTTGTATTTAAGTTAATATTGTAATTATTTAAGTTAACCATTTGTATTTAATTATATTAACTTTCTAGACCTAAGCATATCAGTGAATGGCAACCTTAAATACAAATGGTTTAGTAAGACATGTCATTCAGGCATAACTCTACATAGAGATAGTTGGCTTCCAAATAAAGTAAAAAATAATTTTCTCAAAAATAGTATAAAATACATTAATGATCGCAGTTCTGATGCAGACATAGCTTATGACTCTATGAGCACTATGAGTGATCGAATAAACAGCAACGGATTTAGGTTTAATCATAAATATGTTAAAACGAATAAAAATAAATACAATAAAATGCCATCTATCAAAGCAGACAACGTCCACTTATCACTCGATTTCGTTAGTGATTGTCATTTGAGAAAATTAAATAAGTTGAAAGTTAAATATGACATTCCGGTATCGTTTTCAACTAAACCAGGGAGAAAAATTATTTCAATTAATAAAAGCAAACCCAAAGAAGAATGCAATTGTAATGTGTGTACCGCCATTGGTCCTAAATACAACTGCAAAAGCAGATATCTAGTTTATTGTTTTAATTGCTTTTGGTGCAATGACCTCTACGTTGGACAAAGTTGTCGACCTTTCCAGTTGCGCTATCAAGAACACGAACGTAGTATTCGCAACAGAGATTCCAAAAGTGCTTTGAGCGAGCATCATCTAAAATTTCATGCTGGTAGAGAGATGGAAATAACTGACTTTAATTGTGAGATCCTTATTCAACAATTTAATGCGATTACAACTAGAATGGCTGAAGCATGCTTCATAGCGATGAAAATGCCAAAACTTAATAGACGTCATGAACAAGTTTAATGAGTTGCCACAACTATACCTAATCAGTATATAAGGATCCTTCCACATTTGTACGCCACCCTTGAGACTGTCTTCGGACGAAACGCGTCGGGTACTTATTTTTAAATTGAAATAAAAGTCGTAAATAGAAGGGAGTGACGTCTTTATTTTCATTTATTTGGAAATTACGTATCCTAATAAAACAAAGAAATATTATGAAAGAAAATCATCTTCAACATAGAATGATAGAAGCTGGTATTCAATCTGATATGTTTGAAAAAATGCAGCAAACCGAGCAAGTAAAAACTGATTTTGAAAAAACTATGAAACCATTTAAAACTCTTGAAAAAGAACTTACAAATAATGATAAACAAATTGATATAACAGATCCAGAGCACAAAACTATATTAGATGACTATGGATTACTAGAATCAAACATTAATAAGAAATTACCAAAATCTATGCAATTTGAACATTCTATTTCATTTATAGATGGAAAAACAATACCTAGATTTTATCTCGGACAAAAAGAAATATTTCCACAACCTTTTCGAGGTTTAATTTTTTCACCAGATAAATCTCCTTTTAATTTAGATAGAAATTTGTTGATCTTTTAAGAGGAGCAGATTTAAATAATTATGCTGTAGAAGATCTCATAAAATATAAAGCTATGTTAGATAGAGTTGGTGCAGTAAAATCTCTTAGACGTTATAAACAATTAGAAAATTTATTATCAACGGGAGTTAAAGTAGGAAAAGGTTTATCTGAAAAACAGAAATCTGAAACAACTGTATTTTTACCAGATGATCCACAAGAATTACTAAATAGATTAAATATTTTAATATCTGCAATAAAAGAAGGACATAATTCTAGTTTCAATGAAATTCATGCTATATTGAAAAGACTGTTAGAAAAGAAGATTCTAAATGAAGAGGATTATAAAAGTATAACGGGACATCGTACATGTCTTCCAGGGCTTCGCCCGTAGCTGAAATATGTTGTTTCTAATTTTTACCTATGATTTTTATTTATGATTTTTATCTATGATTTTTATCTATGATTTTTATCTATAATATTTATTCAAAATTTTAACTAAAAAATGTGTTCAGCAGATTTAGACAAAATTAATAATCATTTAGAAAATTTGACAGAGATTTTGGGTTCATCAAAATTTAGTACAACGTTAAAAATTATAACAACTACTTCATCACACACTTGTAATTTAGAACCCATTCTTCATTTAGAACAAAATAAAAATTATCAAATTGCATTGACTAGTTTCTCTACATTTAACACTATTCAAAACGTTATCAAAGATGTGAATGATCAATTTAGATATTCTACTGATAAAGGCAAAACCTGGAAAATACTAACTTTTCTTCCTGGTTCTTATGAAGTTGAATCAATATCAAATGAAATTAAGAGACATTTAGGTATACCATTTAAAGATAAGAAACAATTACATTTTGCAGTTGAACCGGCAGTCAATAAATTTTCTCTTACTTTAGACGAAAGTCATCAAGTTGATTTTAATCATGATAGACCATTGTCAAAGCTATTAGGATTTAATAAACAAACCTATAGACAAGGTTATCATTTAGGTGAGAAGATTCCAAAAATAACTGAAATAAATTCAATTGTTGTACATTGTGACATTATTGAAGGAGGATATATAAATGGTAAATTGTCAAATTTAATATTCAGTTTTCCAGCTTTTACTGCACCCATTGGTTATAGACTAAATGTAATTCCACAAACATTAATATATTTCCCTATTACAAGAAAAACTATTAACAACATTAACATTAGAATCACTGATGAGAAAGGACAAGAAATAAATTTTGGAGGTGAAGAGATTATGATAGATCTTTTGGTTCGGGAGGTATAAACTCCCGTTCGAGAGGTATAAACTCCCGTTCGGGAGGTATAAACTCCCGTTCGAGAGGTATAAACTCCCGTTCGGGAGGTATAAACTCCCGTTCGAGAGGTATAAACTCCCACGCGAAGCTAGAGAAGTTTAATTTTCTTCTTCTTCTTTAGAAACAAAAAAAAATTAAAAATAAAATTTTTTTATTAAAAAATGAGTGAAGTACTACCATTAAATAAAAAAAACTTAAATTTAATCATCATCCAAATTTATCTAATAAAGTTTTGTCAGTTATTTGCGGAAGATCAGGTTGTGGTAAAACGTATCTATTGTTTAAAATTTTAACGACTCCAAATGTTTTGGATTATAACAATCTTATAATTTATACAACAACAGCAGAACAACCCGTCTATCAATTTTTAAAACATGGATTTGAAAATAATCTTAAAAAAACAGCAATTGCTTCATTATTCAAACAATATAAAAAATCTGAAGATAAAGAAGAAATAAGTTCGTGGTGTGAAGAAGCAGCAAAAAATAATCAGTTAGTTGAAACCAATAAAAATAAGCATATAAAGATACAATTAATAGATGATAGTGGTAATATGCAATATCCTAGTAAACTAGATAAAACAATGAAACATTGTGTAATTTTTGATGATTGTGTTAATGATAGAAATCAGTCAGTTCAGAGAAATTATTTCACAAGAGGTAGACATAATAACTGTAGTGTATTTTATTTAACACAAAGTATGTATTCATTAGACGGAAGTGTTATTAGAAAGAATGCAAATATATTTATACTATTTGAAATAAATGCAAGAAACTTAAGTGATTTGTTAAGAGATTTATGCGTAAGAAATAAAGATGAATTTAAACAATCGTGCAACAATGCTTGGTCAAAAGATTATGGATTTATCACAATTAATATTGATAAAAAAATTCATGACAGAGTTATAGAATATTTGTTTGCCGAGTGATAAAAATATACAAATATAGTGATATAATATTTTATTTTTTTATTTTATATATATATCAAATTTGTCTATCTTAGAAATTAGAAAATTAAAAAGGTGAAGTAGTTATTCCATCAGGTAAAATTTTTCTTTTATCATCAAATGGATCCAATGCTAATTTATGTTCTTCTTTTAAATACATTTTATGTTTCTTTGAATTAAGTCTATAATTACATGCTGTTTTTATTTCATTATTAAATAATGCATTTTTATAATCTTGAAATGTTATTTGATTAGCCACTGATGCCTTTGAAATTCCTTTTAATGTTTTATGTGTTTTAATATTATTAGTTGTATCATAACAGTAACATTTAGATTTTAAAATATAGCTTCTGTTATGAAATCTTCATTTCCTTCTCACTCATCTTTTACTTTACATAATTCTGAAGGATGAATGATATCTTTTATTTGATCTATTTCTTTAACAAGTGTAGAATTATACGGTATTGTTAATTCTAAGAAAACGGAATCCGTATCTGTAAAGTGTAATTTATAGTTTTTGCCATAAGCAGGTGCTAAATAATCATATATAAATCTATACATAAATAGTTTAGCTAATACTAATATAGTGAATCCAATAAAATTAAACTTATCATGTTTTACGCTAATTCGACGTAAATGTACAGCACATAGTTCATCACTAAATCTAGTAGTTCTTTTATATGTAGGTTTCCTTGTTAAATTTTGAAACCCATCTTTATCATAAACTATTTCAATATTTTGTCTATTACGCACATATTCTAAAGTCTTACCATAAAATGCATTATTCATTAATTTGAAGAACACGTTTCCAAAATCATCTTTATTTCTTTTAGCTATTTTACGTTTTTCAATATTGAACTCTATATAATTTTTTAACCATTTAGATTTTTGATAAAATAGTTTTCGATGTATTTTGGTGAGAATCATTCCATGTTCTAAATACCAATCTAGCATTCTTCCTTCAACAACATACTTTCCTTTATTACTTTGTGTTAACATAAGTTTTTTTGTTGGTCTGTATTTCTTAGGAATTATAGATTTTTGATAATCTGAAAAATCTTCTATATTGGGAATTTTGTTTTCGGGACAGAAAGGAAAATATTTTGTTTTATCTTTTATTTCATCAGGGTATACTAAATCAACTTCATATATATAACCATGATTATAATTTCCATCATATGTTTTTTGATAATCTAGAATATTACACCATTCCATCTCACCTGTTGGTAATTCTTGTATCATGCAAGAAGAATATAAGCTATTAAAATCATAATATAACAAATAGTTTTCTCTCATGATTTCATCAACTGCTGCTTGACTATCTTCATTTGATATAAGTCCTTCTATATTTTGATTAAACAATTTTATAAACTGATCGCTTTCTTCTGGAGATAAAGGTTTCATTATTCCATAATCATCAGGATTTACTTTTTATTGTAACACTGTACATAACGATTACCTAAAACTGATGAAACTCCACCTCTAATTCCAGATTGAAAAAATAATAATTTATCATATGTATTTTCTTTATAATGTTTAAGTTTAACACCGGTATGTTTCAATCCTGCTAGCCATGTTAAATCTGGTGTAGAATAACAATAACATGGATCTATTCCGTAATATTCTAAACACATATCACGAAAGTTTTCAAAAAGATCAGCTAGTATTAATACATCTATCTGTAGATATTTCATTGTATAATCATACATTGTTTTACAATTTAACTCTCTCCAATTTTTTTCAGCTTCTGCATAGTCTTCTTTAGATAATTGTGATTGTTTTAATGTTGATTTAAATTTCTTTATTGGAGGAAGTTGTTTTTCTTCCATAATTTTATTCACAGAATTAAAATCAGTCTTCGACTGTGAACCACAGGTTTTATCTCCAGTTATGTACTCATACGGAAATATTCCTTTTAAAGGTTTTAAATTATATTTATTTAATATTTTACATTGTTCAGATTTCAAAGTTTTTCCCATAACATCTAATGAATAAGGAGTAAAAATCTAAATGCATCTAAAATTCTAATACAAACTAATTGCATTGAAAAATATTCTTCTTCTGTTTTACATAGTACATTTATTTGTTGTTGTTGTAATTTTTCAGATGAAAATAAATCTTTCATTACTAGATGGAAATCATATTTAGAACCATTGTAGAAATATAAAGGAACAAAGTTATATTCAAATTTATTAGCATTAAGATTACAAGAATTATGTGCTGCACCTCTATATAATCCATTTAGATGATCATGATCTTTTACCTTATCAAGATATCTACCTCTGCCATTTTTATATATTTTTGTAAATTCTTTTCCACAGTAATAACAATTTGTTTCATTAACAAAATTAATTTTTTCTTCATCCGTTAATGGAAGCATTGGTATATTTGTTTCAAGCAATTGTGAAAAACGACATTGTAATTCTTCTACTTTCTTTGTAAACATTTCTGAACTATCTTCACCATAGTATTGATAATATTCTGATTTAAATAATTCAGGATAATTTGAATGAATGTACATTCCCTAACATAATGGTTTTTGTTCAAATAAATATTTTTCTTTACTTTGCTCAGATGTACTTTTTTCAGAATTATCATTTTCAGAATCGGGCGAAGCCCTGGAAGACATCTCCGATGTCCCGTGCTTTTGTGTCATATTAACATTATGTGCTTCGAAATCACAATAAATAGTAAAGGGTAATTTTTTTTAAAAATACCATTTATTATATTCTAAATAATCATCTTTTGGAAATGTGTTTTCAACTGCTTCATTTTGTTGGCAATTCTCCAAATGTCTATTCATTTCTTCTAAAGTCCTAAAGCTCGTCATACATTGAAGACAAGGAAAACTTGTATTATCTGAAGTTTTTGTAAATATTGAAACATCTTTACACAATATAAAATGACCCTGATAATATAATATATTCGCTTGTGCTGGTTGTTTTGTTTGTTTTAATTTTTCAAATTTATCTTTATATATTTCATGTGTTTCATCAATTTCTTTTGTAAGATTAAATGTATTTCGATGAAAATTTTGATTTAATATTTGTAGCTTTTGTTCATATTCTTTATCATATTGTTCTTTATATTGTTGTAGACATTTTTTTAAAGATTCATTTACTTTTTGATTGGTTTCATTTTCTTCATTTAATTTTTGAATCGTTTCTATCTTATCTTGATATTTATGGCCATATTCTTGTACTAATATTTTTGTTTGTTGTTGATAATCTGTTTTACATTTTTGTAAACTTTCATTTAAATTTTGTAATTTTTGTTGATATTCTAAAGATAAAGATAAATAATCGGTATCATAATCATAATTATAATTACGTCCTTTATAATTATTATGATTAATCATTACTGGTGATAGTGTTTTAACAATTTCAAATTTTTCAGTACATATTATATTTCCTTGGCAAAAAATATTATGATGCATGTAATTTCCCCTATCATTATATACTATTTCTGATTGACATAAATTTTTATTATTCAAATAAAATTTTTTTGAATCTGAGTAAAGTGGAGTAATTTTACCAATAGAAACATAATTCACATTTAATTCAAAAACATTTACTTCTATTAAATTTTTATTCTTTTTATGAAACTTTATTAACCTATTATAATCATATGGAAATTCATCTAAACCATCAGAAAGATCAAATTCCTTTATGTATTCTTCTTTATTATAATGACTTAGTCATTCTTATTCTGCAGGATGTAAATGTGCTATAATACTCCACAGAAAACAATAATCATCTTCATTTTTTATGTTGATTATTTGTGGTGAACTGAAAGGTAAAGGAACATAACTACCACCAGTATTATTTTTATATTTATCAATTACTATTTTCTTAGATAGTATTTTAACAAATCTCCAACCAGATTCACGTAACTGGGCTTCAATTATACAATTTTCTAATTTAAGTATCATCGATTCAAATATGGGTTGTATATCATTTACATTATGAATTTCTTGTGAATTCGTAAAATGTCCTTGTATTATTTCTTCAGGAATTCCATCAGGTCAGTTTTTTGTATAAAGTAATTCTACATTCATATAACATTTGAAAGATTTCTTAAATATATTATAAAAGTTTGTTAATACATTATAAAAAGTTTCATCGGTTTCATTATGTTCAACTGATTCATTAAATAAATATTTTATATCTGTTACAGCTTCATCAAATTCATCTATTTCGTTAAATTCATCAGTATCGCTAAATAAATATCTTCCATCTGGTACGTTCCAAGCCCTAGAACCTTCGGTTTGTATGGTCTCATCTTCACTATTAAAAACTTTTTTATATTCCGAATGTGAATAATCATCAAACATTTTTTTAACTTTTATATCAGTAGGCAATGTTTCTAGATAGTTTTTATAACTATTTAATTTTAATATATTTCCTTCATCAACTCGTTCTACATTTTGTAAATGCAATTTACTATTTAAATGAGATTGATAACTTCTTTTTGTTTGCAACTTTTTTTTACATAAGTTACAATAAAACTTGGTATTTTCCATTTTTTTATTTTTTAAAGAAAAAAATTGTGTTTTAACTTTAGATATAAACATTCTAATATCAAGGTCTAGAGAGTTAATATATATCACTATATATTTCACGTTCCATAGTTATTTCATTTTCTTTATCATATAATGTTTTATAATATTAAGTTTTATCATATAACGTTTTATCAAAAGATAATTTAAATTTATTTTCACTAACTATTGATTCTTCATCATCATAAGTTGATTCTTCATCATCATAAATTGATTCTTCATCATCATCATCATAAATTACACTTTTTGGGATTGGATACCATTCTCTTATTGGAATATCTAACTCTAAATTACATTTTTTATCTGATAATAATATAATAGAGAAAAATATTGGTCTTTGATCTCTTTTGGAAAATTTAATAACACCACCATAATCTGAATCACTTTTAGTTTTTATTAAAGATGATAAAATTTTAAATTGATTAGATGTAAATCCTAATTTAAATTTTGTAGACCCGACACATAGTTGTCTAACAGTATCTTCAACTATTCCATCATTATTATTTTCAATTGTAAGAAAATGAAATTTAGATAAATTTTGATTATATGTAGTATTAATATCATGTTGTGATATAAATTTTTCTTCACTTAAATTTTTATAATTACTAATATTTTTATAATCTTTTTTACCATTTACACCATTTTCAGATGTTTCAGAATCATCATCTATATTATTATCATCATTATTATTATAAGATTCTTTAAGATCGGGCAAAGCCCTAGAACCTTCGGTTCGTTTATTATGATTATGATTATGGACATTGTTAATAGTATAAGGTGTTGTCCACATATAAATTTTCTCTTGTTGAGCTAAACCATTTATATAAGATTTTAACAAATTAATATTTAAATTTGAATATAATCCTATATAAGTATCATCATC
This sequence comes from Prostheceraeus crozeri, assembly GCA_907163375.1. Taxonomy (NCBI): domain Eukaryota; kingdom Metazoa; phylum Platyhelminthes; order Polycladida; family Euryleptidae; genus Prostheceraeus; species Prostheceraeus crozeri. Next base: position 55,143 of record CAJQUW010004856.1, read on the forward strand.
ATATCTTTGGGGCATTTCTAATGTTTCTTGTTTATAAATTGTGTCTCTATAATAAACTTGACATAACAATTCTTCATTATGTTTTTTACTCTCTATATGAATATTATATTGGCTTTGTTCATCAACAAATAATCTAATTTTTTCCTTTGAGAAAGATTTTAATTTTTTAACTAATTCTTTAATATTGATATAATTAATAATTTTATTTTCTATCCAATCCGAATTACTAATCGGCAACACTGCTCTAATAAATCCGTAAACATTATTATGTCCAATAATAACCATATTTTCTTTATTTAATTCTACATAAGCTACATCATTATATTTACTTACAATCTCCATAAATTTTATAAATGGATCCCCCGGGAAAATACAATAATTAGTTTTAATAGAAGGTAAACCTTTTGTTTGTTCTCTAAATATTTCTGCTTGTAATTCGAATAAAATATTTACATCTATACATGGATTATTATTATTATCAAAACATTTGTTTTCAAATCCCGTTGATCTCGTCGAATAAGAACACGATGATGCGGGCGAATATAATTTTTTTAAATTTGGATTTTCCATTTTTTTATTTTTATTAGAAAATAATTTATTTTTTTTCTCATTATATAAAAAAATTACTTTTTTATTGTTTTAAAAATGATGTTACCAAATGTTGGTGGAGGTGCATATATCCCGAATAATCGTGAATTAGAAATAGAGATAGAAAATTATATCATGAAAACTGGAGACGTTTTATCTGGTCCATTGCATCTTTCTATTCTTCCGCAACAAAATACAGAGTTAACAAATAAACAATATGTTGATACACAAATCAATGACTTAAAAGAAAAATATATAAACGATGTTTTGGTTCCACTGATGAATGAATTAAAGTTGCTAAAACTTAATGACAAATCATTAAACGAAAAATTATTAAAACTTGATAAAAAGGATAGAGAGCTAGAAGCAGATATAGCAAAACTTTTTAAAAAGATTTCTGAACAATCAAAAATTTTAATATTACTTTCTATAAAGTTAAAATCATCAGTCATTAAAAATAAACATCAGATAAAAATGTTAAAAGAACAATTAGAAGATGAAATAGAAAAACTACCTGAAAGAATTAAAAAAAATTTAAAGCAGTTACAAACTACATTCCAAAAAAGTGTTGATGAATTAAGTTCTAAAATTACTCAACAAATGAAAAAGATGAATAGAATAATAAATGAAGTAAACTCGCTTAATCAAAAAGTTGATAAAATGAAAACTCTTAAAATCAATTTAGAAAATGAATTAAAGAAAAATTTACAAGAAAACTCTAAAGAAAATAAAGAACAGTTAGATTCTGTTAAAAGACAATTACATGTTCTTAAAATTAAGTTAAATGCTCTTAAAACGGCGTTGAAGATGAATCAGGAGAAAATGCAAGTTAATAGAAAAGAAATTAAAGTACATCACACGCTACTTGACGCAATAGATAAAGTGCAACAGACAATTAATAAAGTTATCTCGAAGTTGTTGTCCATTCATAAACGTAAATCTTGATCGGACCAAAGGTCCTGAGGTTATTACCTTATCATAAACGTAAATCTTAGCGCAAATATTAACGTAAATATTTTTCCCAAAAGTCAAATTTATTCCTAAAAAATGCCTATAATTTATAAACACAATCTTAAACATTTTGCTTCAAATCAAAGAATTGCTCATGAACCACGTATGAATCCTGTTTATCATTATGATAATAGAGAAACACTTCACACGGAAGGAGCTGCATCTTTTCTGGTATTGGAAGTATCGTTAACTTAATTTAAAATAATAAAGATTTGATTACATCTGCTGCAAAAGGAGCAGCTGCTATAGGTAGTACAGATAGTGAAATATCAAATGCTGTTAAGACTGAAAACGAATTAAAACAACTAGAAGCTATTCGTAAACTTAGGAATGATTCTGAAGAACTAAAAAATTTAAAAAAACTTTCAGAGGAAACAAAAAACAAAATTGCTAACATAGCTGTGGGGGAAACCTTGAGTAGCGGAGCTCCGTCTGATAGTAAACATAAGAAGAAATCAGGCGTAGCCATAAAACGTTCAATTGAAGAAATAAGAGGTAATGGTGTTAACAGCAACCTTCGGTCTAACCAGCAAAGCTGTAGCGGAGCTGGTCTAGCAAAATTCTAAAATTATATTTTAATAAAATTTTTTTAGTAAAATTTTTTTAGCAAAATTTTTTTTAGTAAAATTTTTTTAGTAAAATTATTTTAGCAAAATTTTTTTAGCAAAATTTTTTTAGTAAAATTATTTTAGCAAAATTTTTTCTGTGTGTGTGAAAAAACAAAAAGTCAAATTATTTTTTATAAAAATGTCTTCGCTTATCGAAAATAAATTTGAATTAGATAAACCACCAGGTGTTAGTTATAATCAAAAAAAGAATGACTATATAAGAATTGCTATGAATCCCGGTTCTGCCAGTAGAGTGAATACTGGAGGTGATTTAATTTTTGAAGTTGATAATCAGCAGAGTTATTTATATTTACCTGATTCATTTTTACACTGTGAATATTCTTTATATAGTGATGCCAATTTTACAACACCATTACCAGATACCGATAATATTGCACTAGAGAATAATTTTTTTCCAAGATTATTTACACAAATGCGTTTAGATGTTGCAACTCAAAATATAGAAACAATAAGTGATTCTCCAGGTGTAATTGATACAATGCTTAGATTTGTAACAATTGGTGAAAATAATAAAAAGTATGAAATCGAAGGTTGGTTTCCTGATACTAATGATGGTATAATTATAGATGATTTAACTTACGCTGGAACAGACGCAGCAGGAATTGCGAAAGATGTAGAAAATATTGCAAAACATTTAAATAAAACAAACAATAGTGCATATAAAGAAAGACGTGAGTTTAACAAGAAAAGTAAGCAAACAGTAAATTGGTCATTGTCTCCATTATTCGGATATTTAGATTATGATAAAATATCATATCAATTAAAATTTAAGTTAATAATTCATCGTACAGCAAATAATGAATTAATCTTTTTTGGTATGACTGGAAAAAAGCATATTTAAAAATTGATAGACTTGAATGGTGGATTAAGCATATTACTCCTAGTTTAGAGATTGAAACGGCTATTGCAAAAAGATTAAATACTAACAAACCAATTCCAGTAAATTTTCTAAAGCGTACTGCTAGTTCAGTAACTTTTTCCTAACAAAGATTTAACTGGCATTTTACTAGAACTGCGAATACTACAAGATATTTATTACTAACATTTCAAAGAAATAATTCTCCAAGTTTTGATAAGAACAACAATCTTTTTCATATTAATACAATTCGAAGTTAACAAGTTTCATTAAATCAAACCCGATATCCAATTGATCCATTAAGATTCGATGATACCAATAATCAATTTATGGAAGGATATGATTCTTATCGAAATCTTTGTATAGAATTTGGAGTTGAACCACAATTAACTCCTGGAGATTGGAGACATTTATATCCTGTTTTCTGTTTCGATTTAAGTGCACAATCTGAAGATATTATCAAGACTGGTTGTGATGTAACAATTAATATTGAAAAGAAAAATTCCACAACTTCATTGATGGCTTATGGTTTATTGCTAGAAGATGTAAATTATTCTATTGAAATTCTTAATGGAAAGATGGCTAGGATTACTTAATTTTTTGATAACTTAAAATTTTTTTTAGTAATTAGTAATAAATTTTTTTTGTAACTAGAATGGATTAAAAATTCTTAACTTAAAAATTTTTCGTAACTAGAATAGATTAAAAAAGTTTGGTAACTTAAAATTTATTCATAGCTAGAATAGATTAAAAAAATTCTTAGATTACAATTTATTCATAACTAGAATAGATGAAAATTTTTGATAACTTAAAATTTTTTTATTAAAAATGTCGCAAGCGAAAAGTAATAATAATAAAACTGTTGAATTAAAATTACGTAATATTGTTGACAAAAATACCCCTAAAACTATTACGATTAACAAAAAAAAGTATTACATAAGTAAACCAATGATAGAGAATATTCAATTACAAGAAGAAAAGAATGGCGGGATTCTCCCATTAATTCCTCTAATAATAGGATGCATGGCAGCAGCAGGAAGTGTTGCAGGTGGGACAGCTGGTATTTTCCAAGCAGTAAATAAAAATAAATCAGAGAAGGCAGCATTAGAAGAACAAAAACGTCATAATAGAGAGTTAGAGAAAGTTGCTAGGGGTGACGGAATAGTAGATAATTTTATTAGTAAAATAAAATTAGTTGATGAAGGAAAACGAGTTCTTAAAAATATTCTCCACAATGTTGATGATTTAATTGAAATTAAAGAAACTAAAGATGGTTCTGGAATATATCTAAGTCCTAGTATGATAAAGTAATAACCTCAGGACCTTTGGTTCTATTCGGTAAAACATTTATTTTATTTTATCTTTTAAAACTTTTTTATCTTTAAAAATGGTTTCCACAAATTCTACAAATTCCGAAAATTTAATTAAATTAAAAATTGCTAATTTAGATTTATTGAATTATCTATTAAACAAAAATAAAAACTCAAATTGTAAAATTTATGAAGGTAACGACGACAAACAAAGTTTGGCTACTACCTACGGTGGTGACATACAAAAAACATTAGAAAACTTTCCTGGATTTATTTGGAGTAAATATTCGAAAGAAAAACATCTTCCTGGTCATTCATATACCGGTCCAGGAACTCGACTAGATATAAGACTAGATGAGAATAATAATCCGAAACCAGGTGAAGAACCAATGAATAGAGTAGATGCCGCCGCTTATAGACATGATTTAGCTTATCGAAATCATGATCTAAGTTCTCGACATGCAGCTGATAAGAAGATGATTCAAGAATTAGATAGTATTCAGAATCCTTCCTTTAGAGAAAGAATTGAAAGAATGTTTGTTAAGAAAGCTTTACAAGCTAAAATATTATTCGGTCAGGGTTTAAATGAAACGACAGCAAAGCTGTCTGAGAGCAACGCTCGAACCTACGCCTCCGAAATTCATAAGGAATACAGAAAGCCGAAATATTTATTGAAAGTAAAAGTATTTAATAAAGATGATATTTGGAGTGCTGATCTCATTCATATGCCGAATGAAAAAGATTATGAATACGCATTGACCGTTATAGATTTATATACACGATATGCTTGGGTAAAACCTTTAAAAAATAAAAGTGGTCTATCAGTTAAATATGCGTTTGAAGAAATCTTTAAAGAAAGTAATAGAAAGCCAAGGAAATTGTTTGTTGATAAAGGGTCGGAATTTTATAACAGAAATGTAAAGCCTCTATTTGAAACTGTTTATTCAACTGAAAATGCAGGGAAGGCCGTAGTGATAGAAAGATTCAATCGGACGTTAAAAAATAAATTATTCAAGAAATTTACTGAGCAAAGAAATCAGAAATGGTTGAAGATATTACCAGGAATTGTAGAGCAGTACAATAATAAAGTTCATTCTGGTATTGAAGAAACCCCAAAGAATGCTTCTGACGACCCTGATTTGATAAGAAAAAAAATATTCGAGAATAATTATTCGAATGAGAGTAATCCGAATTTGCAGAAACTTAAGCCGAAATTTAAAATTGGAGATAGAGTTAGAATATTTAAATATAAGAATAAATTTGAAAAAGGCTTCGTCGGATACTGGACGAAAGAGATATTTGAAGTTTGTAAAATAAACCAAACTTATCCGATTACTTACGAAATCAAAGATTTAGATGATGAAAATATCAGAGGCCGATTTTATCAGAATGAATCACAACGAACTGATTTTTAATTATCATTATCATTATTATTGGAACTAACGTTTCGGGAATGAAATTCCCTTTTTAGGCGTAGCCATAGAACCTACGGTTCGTTCAATTCTAACATAATATCAAGAAATGGTACTCCTTTTTGTAATTTAAATAAAACATAAAGACATAATTGACCACAGTAAGTAGTTCCCGGTTTTTGAATTTGAAATGTATTATAAATTCCATTGCCAAGTAATTTTTTGACTTCGTTTGTTGGAGGTAAACCATAAGAGTCGAACCAATAGTTCTCAGCCTCTGGGCGGACGAAATAGTAATTATCTCGATTTTTATTAAAGATACCTGCAGACCAATGTATTCCTTTTTGGTCTGACGTATGAAGATTTGTTATGAAATTTATAGTTATAACTTTGTTCCGGGAACTCAAGGTTCCTGTTGGCTTATTTTTTAGGAATTGTAATTCGCCTCTCATTAGAACATGAAAATTCTTTATTCCCAATTGATTTGCGATTTTCTTTAAATCGAAATTCGTTGTTGTTTGTGTTCCATATAATTTCAAAAACTCATTTATGTTGCTCATTTTATAATAAAAAAATTTCTTAAGGGACCCCTAGAAGTCAGAAGGGAGGGGGGATTGATTTAAAACTGTTCCATAATGATGTCTTTCCTTACTACTTGGGGGTATTGATTAAAAACTCTTCCATAATAATGTCTTTCCTTACTACTTATTCGATTTTGAAATGATTTAATTTAATCTAAATTAAAACGTTACATTGTTACATTTTATTAGTAGAGTTAGTGTTTCGTACATCTTTTGACAATAGTAATTCGACCCTCATCAATATGTGAAAATTCTTCATTCCCAATTGTTCATTTAAATCACATTTAATCGATTCTCTTTTTAATCTCATTTAAATCGAAATTTGACGTGGTTTTGTTTGCCGTATATTTTTAGAAGGTCTCTAATGTTACTCATTTTAAATGGAATAAAATCTATTTCAGAAATTTCTCAAAAGAATTGCCGTGTAGCAGCTGCTAAAATTGTGTCAGCTGATACGAGTGAAGGAAATCACAGACAATAGCGCATGATGTGGGTTGTGAAATCTCATTCACACTATGAGAACAAAAGAACAAATACAATCTAAACACAATAGACATATGAGAGAGAAGAGAAATGAATGAGCATTTCTCTTCATTTTGGTTTCCATAACAATCATTCATGCGACATTATTTTGAATGGAAAAATACACCAATTGTCGAACCATGTCGTCACTTTTATCGGCAGCCATATCGACACATTTTCCGGCTCCCAGAACAATTTTGGTGTAAATTTCCATTAGCGTTCAAGGTCGTTCTATTAAAAGCATACGGGAATTATTCTCATTGAAGACAAGCAATTGTTTTAAAGAATGCATGTCATTGTGAATACAATATTCCTGTAACAGACAGGATCGAGAGAGAGAGAAAGAAAGAAAGAAGTCACGCTGCTCCGTAAAAGTTTAATTGAGATAACGAAGGATATATTCTTGCGGTTTCTTCCACTTTTGTTTCTTCCATTTTTAAAGAAATATTTTTAGTCACATGATATATTTTAAAAACCTGAAAGATGGATAAAATTCATGAATTTGAAATTCTCAACTTTTATGATTTTACAGTGTCCTGGAACGGTCATGATTTTAAAAGTGGGTAAAATGTCATAATCTCAAATTTGAGATTTTGAAAAATTTGAAAATTGGGTATTTTTAAAAACGGTTTTTTTTCTTCATAACCTGAAAAATGACCAAAATTCATGAATTTAGACCATTTAAAAAGTACCATTTTTTGAAAAATCGGTATCTTTAAAAACGACTAAATTCATGAATTTAGGTCTTAAAAACCCGAAAAAGGGTCTAAATTCATGAATTTATGTCGTTTTTAAAGATACTATTTTTTTGAATTTTATGGTGTCCTGGAACGGTCTAAATTCATGCATTTAGGTCTTAAAAACCTGAAATAATGACATAAATTGATAAATTTAATCGTTTTTAAAGATACTATTTTTTGAATTTTGTGGTGTCCTGGAACGGTCTTTTGCCCATTACCAATATGATTGATAAATACCAAAAGAACCAAAGCTGGGAAATGAAAATATTCATAATATACTTCATAGTACATGTACATGATGCACTTGCAGTAGTTCTATGATGGTAAATTTACAGTAGAATCTTATAAATAGATTATTGATATTTTTCATGCCTTGTTTGCGACTTTTTATGTGTTCTGATTTATTATGGTGTTTTCCCAAACATTTGCAGATAGAACATCACATTGGTTATTATGGTAGTGTTAATTTGAGTCTAGATAGACCATAGAAGTGTCACATGCTCCCAATTAAGATGGAAATTATCAAACTTTTCATGAAAAATGGTCTAGAAATGAAAAACAATGTAGGCTCGATTAACTGCAAACCTCTAATCACAGAATCTCAATATATTCTGAATCGCACAATTTTCGACTAATTGTGCGCTGAGTCGTGCGATTCGGAATCGCTTGTTGATGTTTCATGTAGTTAAGCATTCAGGCACCAATCTAGGTCAATGTTGACAATCTGCCTTCAATGTCCTTAACTTTTAAACTTTCACGAGGGTAAATTAAAAGTTATTGGACCGAGTTGATTAAAAATGTGGACCACCTAACATCAGACATCAATCGATTCTCCCTTTCAATCTCCTTTTACATTGACAAAACACACACTATTCAAGAACTCATGCTCTCAGCTTTTCAATAAGTCATTACGTTTATATTCGTATCCATCATTGTTTGAGTAGGACAGAGGTTAAAATGTAAAAATCGCCTCTTTAAGAAATCTCACATTTTTGATTTGAGAACATTTTAGCATAAAAATGAATCGGACAATATGTGATATTTTCTTCTGAGCATTCCTTTGATGCATTGTTCGTCGAAATCTGTGAACTTTCAGGAAAGTTGTAGTGTCCCAATTTATATTGCATTATATCCTGTTTCTATTGATTGTTGAAAGTTGTTCAGCAGCTCATTTTCACACTTTCACTTTTGTATCTAGGCGTCCGTTTTACACACCTTGTGAAAAAGTGTTGACCAAAAAGTTGCAAACGAAGCTCCTCTTCGGTGCCGAATTCATCTTGCGTCATCAGCGCAGAAGGTTGTGGAAGTGTTTTCGAAGGGCAAAGTTTCTCCTCTTTTGTCGGAAGAACAATCCGAGCTCCAAACGCCCGAAAAGTAGGTGTCCTAAACATCACCTTCCACAAATGGATATCAATCTTTTTCTCCTTTTTTCACTTAGCAAGAAACGATTCCTTTTTGTCTGCGACGGGTTGAGGAGCACACTTCAGCAGCCGACGGCTTCTGTCAAATCAGAGAGACGTCGCCTGATTAGTGAACACTTCAAAAGCCACAAAAGACCACCAGAGACCGAATTGACCCCTAATCACAAGATCTTGAAGTTGAAGCAGGCGATACAACACCACAAAATAAGTCATTCTATCAAGCTGTTATTCAATGTCTTCATCCATGTTCAAAATAGGCATGGATTTGATCTTGAAACGCACCAAACCAAGTGATGAGTTAAATTAAAAAATGTAGAAATTACGAATCATCATTTAATTCGTTGAAATGTCAACAGCAAATGTCAGCAGCAATTATATGTATCTCCAATACTTTCGGAGCAACAAAAAAGTCAAATCCATCCTCATTGAAATCAGCTCCGTAACCAACCTTGAACAATACAGAGGGTCAAGGAAATGCCTTGAGCAATGTACTGAAGTATGGAAAGATTCTATTTTCTTTATTCTATATTCTAGATTCCATTTTCTAACTCAAATATAGGTGATCACAATATTAATTTTCCATATTTTGTATAACACACATCAATCGTTTTGAATTACACTTGCCATTTATGTTTTCGATATACATGTAAACATTCATTCTTCGGAATTAGTCATGCAAAGTTTGTATTGCTTGATGAATTGCATATACATTTTCTGCCATATGTGAAAATATGATATGTATTGCATAAGTTGAAAAAGTCAAGGGCAATATAGTTTGCTTCGTAACTCTTTCCTCCCTGTCGTGGATGAGCTGATAGTCATCAAGTGCAGAGATTTTGCAATATTCATATCAATAAATGAGTTAGTTGCTCTAGTTTAACAGCAAAAGTGCTTTTGGGAATTGCATCTTCGTGAGATTGCCTCAGAGAGGAATCTCATATTTCGAATGTAGAACAGCTGATGCGAAAATGAGAGCGAGTAATTACGTCACTTCAAGACTCATTGTATTTCACGCTATCTTCTGTCATCTTTGCATCATTCATTCATTCGCTTTCATTCCAACTGAAAAATTTGTGAGAGGTCGTTCACATTTTTTACGTAGGGCAAACCTCTGCTATTTTCAATCATCAACCAATCATCTCTTTAGATCAGTGGTGGGCAGCGCGTGGCCCGCGGGCCACTTGGTGGCCCGCCGGGACATATTGGGTTGCCCGCGGACATTATTTGAGTCGATGATGTGAAAATGACTCACTCCGATTTCGAGTGCTTCTAAGTGTGATTCAAAACCATTAATTAACAACTAAATGAGCAATATGATGGCACAAAGACCAAAACTTCACATTCAAATTATCCAAGCATGCTTCTTTCGCAATGAATATCTTCTCGTATAAACGGAAGATGGTGATCACCTGCGCCAGTTTATGCTAAGTCACATAGCATTCGATGGCCTGCTGATCATGTTTCTCTACGCAATAAACCACGCCTTAATGAAGCTAGAAAGAGGCTATATTGATTAGGAATTGACTATGAATGGAGGAATCCAACCGCAAGATTTTTTCAGGTCAACAACATTTTTTTCAAATATTCATACTGAATTTCATTTGTATACTACTACACTAATATATATTTCGTACACTCTATTGGCATTAGCAGACGACTACCATTTATGGATCCCACAGTTTTTGAAAACCGTATATGTTTGGGTGACATATGTGCACGCATGTACATGTAGCATAATCAATAATTGTAGCAAAATCAATTTTATCGTGTGCGGCTTTCAGGCGGATAGTTGCACTGCACTTACAGACCGTTGTTGTTGGATGAAATAAGGTATAGTCCGTCAAATCACCAAAAAGTAAAATTACCTCTTAATTACACAAAAGAAAATCTTCCATGATTTGTTACAGGTCTGTTTGCTCTTCAATACTCACATGAATTGTAGAAAGTACATTATGGTTCCTTAATTAATACCAAACAAATTAGTTGCGTGTAATACTGCTGTATACATGTAAAATTTTGTTATGAAATACGACCACTATATATGCACGTACGGCAGCCCATATGTGCACTTCCAAGTACGGAATAAAAGAATATTAAGCCCATACTACTCCCTTTTAAAATTGGTGGCCCGCGTGCCTTTTCGCGGGCCACTCCTTGTGGCCCGCTATCCCAACTTGGTTGCCCATCACTGCTTTAGATATACAGGATGGCCGCCAACAGGAGGTTCTTCATACTTCAGTTGATGCTAAAAACAGCTTTCGTCTCTCCTTGAAATTTGAATTGAAAAATTGAACGCTCGAAACGCGTAGGGGTTGTACATATCTTTTAATTAACTATTTTAATCTGGTCAATAAATTTCAAGGAGAGACGAAAGCTGTTTTTAGCATCAACTGAAGTATACTGCTTTAGATATTCAATGTACATTATAACGACAGACCTCTGTTGTCAATCTACACTGTGACGTAGTCGCATGACATGCTGATAGGCTGTCTTTCTACATTATGAAAGCTGGTAGCGTTCTGTCAATAATAATAGGACAACATGCTGTCGACATCACTTAGAGATGACTTCTGCCTTCATTCGCCTTCCTTTTGAACCGTCAGCGTGGCCCACTGAAGAAGGTGCGAGCTTGTCTCCGCCGCGGACGTTGGTTCGATTCCCAGGTCGGGCGAGTGCGGTCGGGGAATCAAGGGTGTTGGTGTATTTTATTGACTTAATAGCTGTCGTTCTCTTTAGATATTCATCTAACCAAATATCCTAATTTAATACAATGCTGGTAAAATTCATCAATCTTTTCCCAAGCGTTTCTCCACTGGAAACCCGGAAATCAAAGTCATTTGTATAGATTCTTTGTTCTTGACTATTTTTTTATACGAATTCCGATATGCGCAAGTAAAATCTAAATTCTCAATTATTCACTGCATGTTTTAGATTTCCTTGATCAATTAGAGATGTACAGCGGCTATGAATTGAAATCCGAACCCGAGTCCGACTTCACCCCCTTCCAACCGAACCCGAGCCGGACCCGACCACCTTCCAACCGACTCCAAACCCAAATTTTTAACCGGACCTGAAAGACCCGAACACAGTTCGAAAAAATGTCATTGAAATATCAAATTGCTGCGACTGTGGAGAATGAAGTTCCTAATACATCGGCCTCAGCCATCAGTCATATGATAGAGTCAAGCAGTTGGCCAAATTGGCTATCAACTGGATTTCGATGCGTTTTATACCCCAATGCGGGAAAGGGTTGAAACATCTATTGTTCTCAAATAGTTAATTTTCAAAAGAACAAACTCATAAACTACTCATCCTCAGATCAGTACATTGTCTTGATAATAGCATGCGAAAGAGAAATAGTTCAATAGCCTAATAAATTATAGACCCATTAAAAGTGCATAAATCCATCATAAAAGTTTTATGCATTAACGTCAGCACTTTCATGATTTCTCGCTCGCCTAATCATGTATGGTGCAAATTCTAATTTTGATTGGTAACGCATCCGATAGAAGATTTCAATTCGTACATTTATTGATTGTGATACAATTTCCGGTTTTGTTAGGACATCAACTTCTACTTCACGCAGCCTTTTAGAAGTGTAGGAAGTGATCTAAATATGTTATGTAACATTTTCTTTAATACGCGTTGTCCTTACTAAGATGCTGTTGAAGCTAGGTTTGCAAAATTGAGTACCACTTCCTTATTTGATTGTTTGGCAGTTATGAGCTTCCGTTGTTCAAAGTTTTCTACTCAGGAAACTGTTCATGCAAAGGTTAGATAGAAAGACGACTGAGTTTCTGAGAACCGAGTTAACAAAGGATATGAAGCTTGGTAATTATTTTAGAAAGGCGTTCATAATGCAAGGACGTAGATAGTTGCCTTAGAAGGCAGTGAGAGGCAAAACGGAAGGCAAGCTCGTGTATTCGATTACATGTAGCGTTATCCCAACGATAAATCAGAAGTTCATGCCTTGTTGACTTTCTTTTCATTTCTTTCGTATGCCGAGCGCAGAATGGTTGGTAAAGACAAAGATTGTTTGGTTGCAAAACCGTCACACTCGCGATGATTATGCTAATACAGATTATACGAAGGTCGTGACGAAGAAAATAGAATTGCAAGTTGTAAAAAGGTAGGGTAGATGAAAGCTTTCAAATGACGAGAGATCTAGGCGGGATTTAGGATGTTGCGAAAAAATGAAAAAATACATGACAAAGGGAACTTTTGAAGTCATGTACCCGTATGGAAACCATTGCAACTATGTCTTCAACTTTTTTACATTTGAGGGAGATGATCTGGTGAAGCGCCCAACGATTTGAACAGTGGTTATATGAACTTACATCTGAACAGCACAGAAGTCATTAGGAACTGGATAGATATGTAATTGACCAGTCGTCAGGAGATAATTTTTTTATACCATCCGAAAAAATCAAGGAAAATCTGAGAATCGATCCGAACTTTAAACTAAAAATCAAAAATGACGGGTCGTCGGCGTCCAGCGCCGTCTCATGGTCAATAGCAAGCTCATTACCATCAACCGTAAGACCGCTGAGTTTTTGATTTGCCGTATGTGCATATATCTCTCAAAGTTCTGAGGTAGATCTCAAAATCGAGGTGAAAATATGAGTCCGATATCCTGTAAAGAGTTTCCGTGCAATTATCTTTATTACATTAACTGATTAGATCTACTTGCATAGATAGATATCAGGAAAATATGAAAGTTTCTGTGATCTTTTCTTGATTTGCTCATGTTTCCTAATGGTATAATAACATACTCATCTCCAGTGCGTTTGCTAGTACCATTTCATACCATTTTCTAGTAATTTTGCTATTCAATGTTTCAATTTCATGGCATGATTTCAGCGTTTCTACTTTGAATGTAACAATTCTTCAAATTTGGATGCTGCAAATTCTATCTAATAAAACTTTGTGGTATCATATCTTTGAATTTTGACCTTCGATTCGATACATTCATTATCAAATGAACAAAAGATGCTCATCATACAATGAGCAGTTCTATTTGCACATGTCATGATGCTATCGTATACCTTCTGATCCTCAATTACTAATAGGACTTGATAATGAAATAAGAAGGGATTCTTAGAGATAAATAAAATAATCTAAATGAATATTTTTTCAAAATTGTGATCCTCATACTCATTTCCTCTATTTTCCACCTTTTTAAGCGGACACGTGATAAAAACGTCTTGATTTCGTAGTATCTTGCAATGTGTCAGTTAATGTAATTGCTTTCAAATTGGAAATTATCTTTCTTGTCATTCGTTGAGATTCAGACCTTGCTAGACTTCTGCGCGGATGTGCCAGATTCTCCATAGGTGCCATTGTTATGCTAAAACTATTTGCAGATTTGAGTGCGGCCTGATTTAAATTCATATGATAATAATAGACGCATATTTAAGGCAATGAATATCGGAAATGACACCCATGAGGTGATGGTGCCTCCGGAATTCGAAAGAAAGGTTGCACACCACTGCTGCAGGTCTTATGTCGGGAAAGTTTACATATGGATTCTTGACAAAGCGTAAGTTTCTTATGTGGTTTGGGGAGCTCACGGACCGGATTGGGACATATTTTTGAACAGAAATGAGGCCGGTCAGTCATAAAAACTCATTTTTCATTCAGACTTGCGAAGCTGTAAAAGTAAAAAAATCAGAATATTATTATGAGGAAATAGCTTGAGGCAAGTGCATAGTGTGGAAGCTTAAGTGAAGACACTAATTCCAGATGGGTTGCTACACATATGCGCACGAATCACGCGAAATAAAGCAGCCCTTGTAAAGAGATTTTAGGAGGATTTATCGATAGTGAGTGGTGACTGGACAGGTTTTACTATCATGCATGCTCTTATAGTTTAAAATAAGTCAAATCTATTAGACCATCGAATTGAATATGCAAACACACCGCTCCGCTAGCTATAAAAACCTTCTGTCATAAAAAGAAAAATAAGAAACAAAACAAAATAAAAGTAGAATTCTTGGCTTGTGACGAAAATATATCAAGATATAAATACTAAGACATTGAGAAAAATCAACCATGTTTGTATGTACATTTAGAACATAATGCGCAGATCCTAAACATCGCGAATACATTAAGTACGGACCGAGTGGGAATGAATGAGTGGCTGGACCTGTGCTTGAATATTGCCGATAAGAGTCGGACCTTAAAGGCTAATTTACAAGTCTGAGCAACAATGAGTTTAGCTAACTCTATATATTTCCAGCTTTTCCAACTCAATTTAAAAGTAATTACAACTGGTGGGCACTTTTCTATTTAACCTATTGAGAAATAGATCCACCGTCAAGAGACTATATGCATTACCATATTCACTGGCCTTCTCGTACAAGCAGATTTCTCCTTCGATGAGCAATTTATTTCAATCATCGCTAATCATACTATATGGTCGAATGATCCAAATTATCAACAACCACATTGAAACTTGCTGTGTACGCTTGTATTATTATATTATGCGAGGAAATTAGCAGTTCGTGATTTAATTTCATTGGAACCGAGCGATGACCGATAGAACAGGCAAGTTTGTCAACATCGAAAAAGGGATTTCCGGAAAAGACATGTCCATCCATAATGACATTTTCTCATGCTAGTGTAACATAGAAGAAGACAACACAAATTCAATCTCCTCCGTTCCTCTAACTTCTTCCCCCGAGCTGTGGTCTCTCTCACAAACCGGCCATACAGTCGGTTTTCCACGAATCTATTTCTCTATTTTCTTCTGCTGATTCTACCGTGAAATAATTCGAGCCTTTTTGTCATCAATAAATGGCAACTTGCTAAAACTAAGCTCAACCTTTACTCATCTATTATCAATTGATAATTTCATAATTACATATATTTATGCATGTATTGCCTTATTGAATTGATTGACGTACTATTTCTTATGTCATATTGGATGCGAAAGCAGGATAGAGGGAAAAGAGAGGAAAGAGAAGCAAAGGACATTAGATTGACCGCCATCTCCTCTGCACAGAGCTGAAGCGGCCTCCGGCCTTGGACGGGCGGATTAGGAGGTTAGGATTACAAATCCCACTAAAATTAAAATGAATGAAATTTTCAAAACTTAATGGTTGAATAAACTATATGCATCACGTTGCTATAAAACGTTGGTTAAGTTTTTTTTCAAGAATTCCCCTTTCACTGTAGAGATCTGTCGTTTGGTGATAAACATAGAACTTATAAACAAAATTCATGATCGGAATTTTTTAATTCAACGTGACATGCTTCACTACACTGATTCATGCGTGATACAGGAATAAAGTTCAGTGAAGATGACACTGACACAGAATAATGTGACTGTGTGTTATTCATAAAACAAAGCAAAACACTGGAAAGTAAACAGGTGGGAAATGTAAAAATGAAGGTCAAAAATTGGTAGGTAGATTGTCAACTCAAAAAATGTCTACCTGCATTGAAAATGTTTACACCACAAGATTCAGTTTTTTGCGTGGCTTGCGTTCCTGCGGTCCAAAAAAATGCTAGATCAGTTTTTAAGAATTTTTGCAATTATTTTTGCAAATTATTCCTGTGTTTATATTCTAGCGATTTGGAACATCAATATAGGTAGCGTGTAGCTCATTAGATATCAAAGGAATTAACATTAACTAACAGGTATCTTAATTAAGCGGAAATTAAGCTGATTATCAAGGAAATTTCATGAGCCGCATTGCAATGCAAGTCTTCATGGAAAATTTGAGATCTTATTGTGCTTCTTAACTGAAACTTCAAGTATTTAATTCAAATTTCATCGGCATGATTTTATGATTCAATAAATTCTTGTTTAATTTCTTCAATCTGAATAGTAATGTGAACACATTTACCTCTTATAAACTTAATTATGATCAATGTCTTTGATTACGATATTTTTCTCTTTCAGAGGGAGGTAGTTTCAAAGTTTGTGATATGATCACGCTTAAGAAAATACTCTTATTAATGAAGCTGAGCATTAAAGTAATGGCAACCCATCGAATTAGTATATTTTAGCTAGCATTACCTCTCCAATGTTGTCATGATACAGAGGATTTGTAAAGTACCATTATTCCTTCTTTGTTGTTATCATGATCAATCTTTCAGTGGTATTATCTTGAAACCGCAAAAATTTGCATATCTCACATTTGGTTCTGGGTCTCAAATCGAATTGATTTAATAAAATTGAAACTGCATACACATTGGGGATATAAATAGTACTTACGAGTAATTGCTACTCCTCCCAAGATACTGAATCCATGATAAAAGTGCTGTTTGCAAATGGAAAAACCACAGCATCAAGAAATTACACGTTCTTTGTACATGCAGGGCCTTTATCAAGGCATTCTCTTCCTTTAAAAGTTCGCTTCTCGGCAGGCATTCTTCTACCTTGTTTTCAATTAAACTTTGGTTATTCGGAATTTAGCATTATAAATTCAGGGAGCTAGCACGAAGTCTTGACAGAAGCGCCGTCTCATCTGAAACATTCGCATAGCCTTCGTGTTACCTCTCAAATAGCACATCTGCCGGATCAGATCCCCTCTCTGTCATTGAGCTGATCATAAAAAACGGACCACCTAAATTTTGATGAAATTCAATCGATTCTCATGTCTTCCAGTCGCATCGCACAACAACGTGCCATGCATCATTCGAGAGCTTGCATTCTCAGCTTTAAAATGAGTTATGTAGACTTGCATCTGTAATTGTATCTGCTGAGGAGTGCTCAAAATATAAAAATCGCTCAATTCACAAATCGCAATTTTTCAAAAAGAAAACATGTGAGTATGATATGGAATCAGGCACGGAGAGAACGAGCATTTTCTGAGCTCTCTTTTGTACTGGTCATCAAAATCGGTGAACTAATAAAAAATGTGCGGTACCGTGAAGTTCCGAGAATACAAGCACCATCTAAGGTGAACTAAGGTTCAAAACAAGACAATTAACGAAAGTATGTCTTTGTGCTCTCATCGCGGCCGCCGATTGTTTACCTTCATTGTTTGTGTACTTTTGCGGAAATGAGAAAAAATATTGAAGAAGTTTGAAAAAAACTATTGAACTTGTATGAATATAAGTCACATCGCTCCTCACATCACAAGGATTCAGAGGAAACCAAACCTGAGCATTTTTGATGAAAAAATGAGGACATAGCATTTTCAACCAAAAAGGTCATGATTTTGTGATAACTTCACGGTACCGCACATTTTTTATTAGTTCACCGATTTTGATGACCAGTACAAAAGAGAGCTCAGAAAATGCTCGTTCTCTCCGTGCCTGATTCCATATCATACTCACATGTTTTCTTTTTGAAAAATTGCGATTTGTGAATTGAGCGATTTTTATATTTTGAGCACTCCTCAGCAGATACAATTACAGATGCAAGTCTACAAAACTCATTTTAAAGCTGAGAATGCAAGCTCTCGAATGATGCATGGCACGTTGTTGTGCGATGCGACTGGAAGACATGAGAATCGATTGAATTTCATCGAAATTTAGGTGGTCCGTTTTTTAAGATTAGTTCTATGGATCGAAAAATCACTTGTATTTTTTAATTAAGACACTGAGAGTATGACACATAAGCACGATGAATGGTAATGAGCATGACTGTTGTTGAGTTATTGACTGCAGTTAAAGACAAAGAGGTTTTTCTCTGGTGTGATTAGCGTAAAAAGCATGCACAAGTCATGTTCATTGATCAAATAATGAATGAACGAAGTACAAATGGATACCGACATCTAATTTGTAGAGGAAATGGCAAATATTTGTTGAAATAGTTGTAGTTGAAGGTGAAAAGAAAGTGATTATGGATGTGAGCGTCATGTGCATAGAGATAGATTCAGTAGAGAAAAGTGTGGGGTAGTCTAGAGCGGACATAATCTCATCCCAGCCATTGCATGCAATGGTATCAGCGATAGAGATTAACATTGAGATTCGTCTCTCTTTGGCTTGCGTGATTGGCCGAGCGCGTGCATTGCAGAAGTAGCTCGCCTCAGCGAACACACTAAAACCTTAACAGTCAGATTGCAAGCATGCTATCAAGTGAAGTGTGCATGTTCTTGACTCAATTTTTCTTAGTGATAAATTTCTCAAATAGAAATATTATTCACATCGTTCGACTTCTCACGATCTAAATTCACTGACTGTTTGCGTTTAATGTAATGTCAATATTTTAGTCCGTCAGAATCCACATTTGAATTTGCATTACATTCAATGGAAAATTGATCTTCTTGGCCCTCGAGACTAGTTGTGGTCGTGACCATGAGCAGTCAAAGAAAATCGGCTCTTAATAGAATCAAAGACTCATGAGAGCATGACCTGTAGATGCTTTCTATGCCAATCATATTGAAGAAATAATGCTTTTCTTTACTCAACAGTCAAAAAACTCATGAAAATCGCATTCATAATCTATATGTATCATAATTTCCCAATTGGAAACACATGTGATCATCCATTGTCAACTATTTATGACATAGACTGGTTCCATCTTCAGACACTATTCTACCCAGAACCTATTTTACCCAAAAATCAGAAATCGGTATACTTTCCAGTCAAGTTAAGTCTGTGAGTACCCGCCTTTTTCTCATGGCATCTCATTTATCTAGTGATATTTTCGTCCTTGTATGTCAAATAGTCTGTTCTTGCATGTTGGTTTTCTTGGCATAACTAAATAGCACCCTATTAGTACATCTGCTTGCACTACGCTATCGATGACATATTGCGTAATTGTTGCTCCTACTGAACTTCATAATGAATCCATCTAAATTCACAAATCTTGAATTTCATGCGTTCAATGCGTGAAGCAAAGCACTAATTGAAATATTCCAATCATGAATTCGATTTTCATAGTCATGTGGAAAATTTGAAAGGGATCAAATATCTTTGCTGATTTCGAAAATGTTCAGATGTCATTCTAAAGCACATGCATTTAACATGCTACACGTACATGACAATGGAGAAATGTTTATTTAAATTTCATTTGATGTGAATACCAAATATGAGAATCATTTTAATATTTGCACATTTCCTTGAATTGCAGATGCCAACTCTTTCCATGTCTCTATTGGTTGCGAATGGAAGTCCGATACATGGAGACGAACAAACTCCAACGGACTGTTTTGGAAATTGCAGTCGGACTGCTGATGCACCAATTGCTTCTTCTTCAGCGTTATCGACAGGCCTTAAAGCTGTCCCAATGGTCATTATAATTTTTGCAGCATTGTTTGGAAATGGCTTGGTTATCATCAGTCTTCTTCGATACTCAAAACTTAGAGCCGTCCTTACAAACTACTTTCTTGTGTCCCTAGCATTTGCGGACTTCCTCGTGGCTTTATTAGTCATGCCATTTAATCTTATTTCTCACCTGACTGGTGCCGTTTGGCCCTTCAGCCTTACCGTTTGCAATCTCTTTAATGCCAACGATGTACTTTTTTCTACAGCGTCTTTAGTTCACCTTTGTTGCATCTCCATGGATCGCTATTATGCCATTGTGACACCGATGAGCTACGAACGCCGAATTACTGGACGGCGGGTAGCTATAATGCTAGCCGTCTGTTGGCTTGCGTCGCTGCTGATTTCCTATATTCCTATATTCACCGGAATCTACACAACGAAAGAAAATCTTAGAAAAATGAGAGATAATCCTAAGATATGCCATTTCGTGGTAAATCCTGTATATGCCATGATTTCATCGACAGTTAGCTTTTGGGTACCTTGTTTCACCATGTCAATAATATATTTGCGAATCTTTTTAGAAGCCCGTCGACAAGAGCGCAAAATGTATAAAATAAAGAAAATGGCTGCAACCCGATTTGCAAAAACTACTAATAACAACAATGATACGAATGGAACATCTTCCGCTCAAAGAGATAGCTTATTGGACAATCCTGGCAGTCGTCAAGGTACTCCTGGCCTTCGAAGAGATACTGCTGTAGCACGCGAGAGAAAAAAGCTTCGACGTGAGCACAAAGCTGCTAAAACTTTGGGAATTATAATGGGCTGCTTCATGGTATGCTGGCTGCCTTTCTTCTTGTGGTATACCATCACAAACGTTTGTGGAACGAAACGCTGTTCGCACCCCGCCATCCTTGTAGACATTCTCTTTTGGATAGGATATTTCAACTCTACGATGAATCCTATAATCTACGCCTTCTGCAATCGAGAGTTCCGGACTGCATTTAGAAAACTATTGCGGTGCTGTCCATCGCCACCACGTTCTCTTTTGATGCTTTGTGATCGTTTCTCTGCACGCAGAGAGAGTTTTAGTGATGATGGCCCAGCTGCACAGGCAATCACAGAGAAAACAACTCAACGAAGTTGTCACACTCGCTATATTCGGCATAATAGTAATAGTCTTGCTGCTTCCTTCAATGATGCCTGCAATAGGACTCCAAACATGCGAAATGAGTCATTGCTATGTCCAGAAGATTTGTAACATTGCTTTGCATTCATCAGAACGGAGAAATATCATATTTAGGTATTTAACTATGTTTTGTATTTTCATTTTCATTATTACAACAACTAAATGAGAAATGGTCGTTCTTATGTAAATGAAAACACCACTGAGACTTTAGTTAAAGTGGGACTACATTTATTCTTCTGCTCTTCCTTTGTTCATTTTCAATGCCATGTAAAGCAGGCAGGAGTCTAACTTCTCAGGGCTTTGCATTTAAGTCATTGGCTGGCGAATAGAGCATTTTTCGGTACTCGTACCCGCCCTCGTACCGCAAGCAGTATACCTGCACGCACCGCATCCGCGAGCAGCCCAACCGTACTCGCCCATATCCCCTGTACCCGTGCATACATACATGCATGTGTACATAGAAATATCACTGGTACGATCACAATTTTATACAAATACGATCACTATTTTACATTGGACAATTAAATTATTTTTGATAAGAATAATGAAACCCAATTTATACTTCGGTCATCTGAAGTTCATCTCATTTATTGACTTAATACATTTACTGACTTAAGGCTGCTTAGCCTATTGGTAATCTACGGACCAATACAAAAAGTCAAAATTTATTGCTAATAGATTAAAGTACCTTTTACTGAACACTTTAGGGCAAGATTTTCAAATCTTCGCTACTCCAATAACTCCAGTAATGCACGACAGTCAAATACTGTCCCAATTCATGATGTCCGTTGCTTATGATCCACACCTATTCATTTTAAGTCGCAATAATGTGAAGCCACAGCTCGCATCAAGCAGTCGCATCTAAGTTTAAAACTGTGCTAATACACATACATTAATGTGAGGACTACTAATAAATACCAGCAAGTGTAAGAAAGCACAATAAAAATTGCAACTATGCAATAAATGACCATCATGATTAGACATCGACAATAGGTGAATCACCTAAAATAAATTTTCCACCTAAATTCCAGTTTTTTTCAAAGTACTTCAATTGTCTTCTTTTCGACTAAACGTTGCTATATTGATATTGTTGAAAACTCAAAATTTCCAGCGTTATCTCAACTTCATCAAATATTATGATGAGTGAAAAGATGGACGCACCCGAAGGATTTTCTTCTACTCCTTCTCATGTTCCTGCCTCAAAATTCTCTTCATTGGTTAGCGGAGATGTTGACAGATAGTTTACGATTTATCCGGCCGTATTGATATGGCAAATACTGACTAGGGACCACATCGAGAAAATCGTCGTGACGAATCAGTATTATAACCACGAGAATGGCACGAATAACCACGAATATGTGTAGTTTGCATAGCCAATCAGTACCATGTGAAGTAAACTGATCTGTTTGCTGAATATGAACAGTAATTGTTGTCAGATTTGCATTATTTAGTTAGAAATAAAATTGTTTCGAATCACATTAGCAATTAGCAACTGATCACTTCTTGCTATTATCTCTTATCAACTTTTACGTACAATGAAATGTATTGGCTTACAAGCGAGACAACAAAAAAGTTAAGAAACAAAAAATGAACAAACCATGCAATTGCTCTAACTGAATTTAGTTCTGAATTTAGTTGTTTTAAAGATCTTTAGTTAACTTAAATCTGCAAGGTTATTCACCTAAAATATACCTAAATCGATAAAATATTTACCGAAGATGTCGGTATCTAATCATGATCAATACCGTGTCTCAAAGTTAGTCAATAAGTACAGTCTAGTTACAGTGTATAGATATAAGCTGATGTACATCAATAGTCCCAAGACAAAAAGTCGTCAAGTGAACAGACGGCAATTGACTTTTGATTTGCTCTCTTATTCTACTTGTAGTAGTTCGTCTCATGCATTCTCGAAAATATCCTGCCCCGCTCGTACTCGAGCCGAAGTTTCTATTTACACGTACCCGTCCGTACCCGCGGATAAGAGTGGGTACGTCCGCAAATTTAAAAAACCCAAGCCCAAGGTTGAAAAACTTGGGTTTTGAAACCCAAGTTTCAAAATCTTCACATTATTCACCTGTCAGGTCTTCGTTATAAGTATTCCTACTCCTACTAATAGCAAGCGAAGAGCAGATCATGCATGCTATAATGTGCATGTATAAAACTCATCATTAAGACCACATGTATCATCTATTATCAAAGGGCTTACAGGATTTGCCGTCGCATATGGCTTTTATCAACAATAATAGCAGGCTGATTCAAACGCAATGCTTCATTCCTGTTCCTTGATTTTTCGAAGATAATTCGTCAACGTGGCATGAATTGATCCATGCAATGACTTGCAAGGTACGGTCAATAATGTCCCGGACTAAAGGTGAAAATGAAACGATACGTCAAAAATTCTTTCACAGATCGAAAGAGGGTGCTCTTAGGCCCCAGAAATGTATTCCACCAAATTTTGATAATTAGCTTTTTATTAAAAAAGACTCATGTTTTAAAATGATATATTTTTACTGATATTCACACAAAAAAATCATAGAAGAACCGAATACATCATTTAATAACATGAATAATTGAATATGTGAATAACAATGGAAATTCAGAAACGTTACAAATGATATGTCTCACTCAATATACGAGCAATTTGCATTGATGACGGATTCCCTTCTCTTAAACAGTTGGTTGAAAGCACATGAGAAGAAGTCAGAAGTCTTCGACTGAAAGAACTCTTCCACCGAAGTCTGCAGCTCATCAGCATTCTCAAATTTCTGTCCTCGTAGATGTTTCTTAAGGTGTTGAAAAAGATAGAAGTCACTCGGTGCCAAGTTGGGACTACATGGAGGATGAACAATCATTTCGAATCCAGTCTTGCTGAGTGTTTTAATTGTTTTGTGGCTGGTGTGAATCGTTGCGTTGTCATGCAGCAGCCACAATGGTGTATTCCTTGGCTTTCGTCGACGTTGACGTGCTTTTTCCAACAATTGACAATAGTATAGACTTCCCATAGTCCTTTTCTTTTCAAGAAAGTCCAAGAGAACGATTCCCTTGCTGTCCCAAAAGACAGACAACATCAGTTCACGTTTGTGAACAGTTCCACTCCTCAACTTCTTTGGAGTTTGTTCATCTCGTTTCTTCCATTGTGCAGAATCTCTTTTTGTACTGGGCAGGTAGAGGGATAGCGGAGTCTCATCTTCTGTCACAATGTTCTGGAGAAAGACATCCTGGTATTCTTCATAGATGCTTCATGCTTCCTCTGCACATTCAACTCGTCTTAGTCGCATTTCAGATGTGAAGAACCGAGGGACGAAGCGAGAGCACACCTTTGTGTATCCGAGGTCTTTGATCATCTGTGCACAAGTCCCATAGCTCACATTCAGCAAAGATGCAAGATTCCGTTTTGTTATGCGCCTGTTTTCTGCTATTAAAGTGTCACATAATGACACTTTCGAATCTGGAATTTCTTGAGGACGTCCAACCTTGGAGAAGTCTTGCTGGACATCTTGGCGTCCTCCTTTGAACTCAGAAATCCAATAATAAACTGTTGTATTTCCAGGACATTGAATACAGCTTTGTATACAGCTGAATCATAATCTTTGTATACAGCTTGCAGTTCATTAAAGATGTTTTGATTTGAGATATTCTTCAGTACCATGAATTTGATGACACTTCTATATTCTACTGATGGGATATTCATGACTTTTGTCTTTGAAATTAAAGAAAGCAATGAACGAGAATGCTCGTGGATGAAGACTGTTCACTTCAAATGAATTGCGAAGAATCATGATGAATGAATGTGCATTGTGTCATCAGTTGTTACCAATCAATTTATTCAACTATTTCATCTGACAGTTTGACAATAATACAACAATACTTGCAGTGACGTTCTGGAATTTCATCAGTCAGAGTCTCAATACTTCAATTTTTCGTGTGAATATCAGTAAAAATATATCATTTTAAAACATGAGTCTTTTTTAATAAAAAGCTAATTATCAAAATTTGGTGGAATACATTTCTGAGGCCTAAGAGCACCCTCTTTCGATCTGTGAAAGAATTTTTGACGTATCGTTTCATTTTCACCTTTAGTCCGGGACATTATTGATCGTACCTTGTACGTGCGACGTAATTTAGTAGGATCAAAGTTGTAAGTAGTAAGGACAGAGATGATAAAACTATCTGTGAACTGCATACCGAGTCAATTTCCTCCAGTGAGTACCGGTATGTGATGATCTCCTGGCCCGTCGCTTTAACTAATGGCAAAATAATCTAAGAGAAGTTTTACAGACAAACCCCTTTCCTCATCAGGTATGATTCTCCCAACCATCAATATATTTGGATAATTTTGCCGACAATTTTTGCCGATTTTTCATACATTCATTGGGAGGGTGATGACGACTTACTTAAACTGATAAAAAAACTCCTCACTTCCTCTCCTGAAAACACTCATTAATAAATCAGCCCATAAGCAAGTTTTTCTTCAAAGTTTACAGTCAATATTTCTCTATTTCTCTTTTCCAAATCAACTAGTTTGTTTTTTATCTTATTGATAACTTTTGATAAACACATATCGAATCGACATCAAGAATAAATGAGAATTCTAACTATAGCTAATTTCCACACTATGGTTAAAGCTGATTGAAGTGCCATCATAGTGTTCTAAAAATGAAAATGGATGCGTTTCATTGAGAGTTATCATGCAAACAATGTCTTTGAAAAACGTGGCAAAATCTTCGAAAAGGCAATTTCCAAAATAATTTATAAGCTGAATATTACCTTTCGTGGATTCAATTCATCGATTTTTGAAGATTGGTTTGAAATTTTAAAAATACGCCATCACTTTAAGTCAAAAAAGTTTTAAATCACGCCGTTTGGATTGAAAAGAAGTACAGCTAAAATGCGACACGGCTCCGAATCACGCTCCTTAGCATATGTAGATTTAGCACTCACTAGGGCTACACACGGCCTGAGTATTTGAAGTATACATGTAGATAGGGCTTGTATTTTTGGTCATTTTTGATAGCATGCTACTAGATACTGCTGACTAATGCGACATGCTACCATGAATGTACCGATTGCATTTCGTGTTATCAAATGATATTTACCTATGAGAAAAGACGAGGTCATCGAAAACATTTATTGAATACTACCTGTATAAAGAATTAACATGAACAATTTCGCGAGAGCATTCGTAGCCTATCTTCAAACGAATTACGGTCGCAGCATCCCAGATGGGGATGCGGTTGGTATCAAGCAAAAATGCTGGTCTGGCTGCTGAAAATGCCTGCTTGACAGATGAAAAATGCGCTTGATAATCGCGTGAATATTTATCATTCTAGACAGCTTATTTACTTCGGCCGTTCTGAGTTTGAAGAAAGGCCACGAAAGCGCTCGCACAATTGTTCACGTCATAGAATAGGTGGGGTGTCGACTCAAAAAACTGTGTGTACACAGTGAAAATGTTTACATGAAAATATTCAATTTTTTCGGAGATAACGTTCCGGTGGCCCAAAAATCTATTGGGACAGTTTTTAAAAGCTTAATTTTTGCAAATTTATGTATTACCGACATTAAGCCCACTTTATAAATAACATGAAACAAGTTGGATACCAAAGGGAATGAATACTTGCTAACAAACATCTTAGTTAAGCGGAAATTAAGCTGATGATATAGGAAGTTTCACGAATTGCTATATAATGCAAGTCTGTGCAAGTCTTCAAGGAAGCGCTGAAATCTTATGTCGAGCTTCTTGGCTGAGAAGTCATGTTTTTAATTCAATTTTTAGCGGCATGATTTTATGATTCACAAGGCTTCTTTTCTTGAATCATACTAGTAAAGTGGACCCATTTACATTTTTCAAAGTTATTTATGATCAGCTTCCTTGATGATGATGTTTTGCTCTTTCAGTGGCAGTTTGCATATCTCACATGTGCTACTGGGTTTCGACTCATGTTCATTTAATGAAATCGAAACTGTATACACATTGGGGATTTAATAAATGCTGAGTTGCCACTCTACCTAAAATGCCTACTCTATGATTCACGTTAATTCTCTATACGTGCATGTAATATTCAATCAATGTTTTGGTGACCTCGTTTCTTCTCAAATGCATTGGTAGCCGTTATTGGTTCAAAATATTTACCTAATTTTCCATTGCCGTGTGCACAGACAGTGAAACCAACATCCTTATCCCTTATGTCTGTATTTGTTTTATAAAAAATTTTAAAAACTCGACCTGTTGCTTGTCTTTTCCTATGAATATTCTTTAAACCTGTCATACCTTTCTGATATTTACATCATGTAGTGCGTTATGTTCAAATATTGATTTATATTTCTTCAAGCATAAGGTATATGAAATGCCAAACAATAATTGCATTTAGTCGCGCTTATATGCATGAAAGCCAATCACATAATATCATATAGACGTTTCCTTGACGCCATGAATTGAATAAATATAATTTCTGTATTCTTCAAATGTCTGGTTGCATATCAAAATTTAATGAAAGATAAGCTGAAAACAATGTATGAAACTTGTGCCAAGTTTATTTTCATGACCCAATTTTTTGAAACGTTTGGTAGAGCACTCAAAGTCACCCAAGGCCAAGGTGCTGTTTCCAGCTTCATTACGAATGTGACTCTGGACTATTGCGTCACTCATGCGTGTAAAAGCATGAAAGGAATGTGCTCATAGATACTTCCTAGGTCGCAAGCACGCTGCGATTCACCTCCTGGTGACTAGAGAAAAGTAATGATGTAATGCAGCAGCTAGTCAAGCGATCTTGAGAGAATATCTGAAGATTAAAGTATGCGTTCCTACAAGTGTTGACACAGTACAAGGCCTTTGTCGTTAAGTTACCACATACTGTACAACATGTCTACATACCGTTTAGCCTACATGCACTTCCATCCGCATTGAGTGTCTGTATACTGTATAGGCTTTTAAAAAATGCAATGATTACAATTCCTGTTAGATCCCATGAGTATAATGATTATTTATTAGTATAATAATTAGGGGCGTGTAGCAAATCTAGGCCAGGATGCGTGCTTAAGATGTACACTTGTATACAAACCAATGGAAGTCGCTAGCGACCCTTACGGCACTAATAAACGATGCTTTTTCGTGGTGCTCAGAGAGTCAAACAATCTTATTCAATGGTAGGCATTAAGTAAAGAATATCTATACCTTTTATAACTTTTCCAAAGCTATTTAGCTATTTGCCAATGTCATGAAAGTTTTAAGTTACCTTCCTCTTTCAACGAGCCTACGTCTTACTGAAAACTTGTCTGGAGACCTATTCGAAGATGAAATTCACTAAATTTATAAAGTATTATGTTAATTTTCAATACCAAGGTTTTGGAAATTTTGAAAGAGATCAATCTTAATATACGTTACGTAAGGAATTCATAACTTCCTCAAATTACATAACGAAGACACTGCGCAATTTATTTGACCTCATATCATGTCATTTTATTCAAGTTACATAAACAAAATGTTTGCGTCAGATTTCACGATTGCATAATAGCGATGCTCATGTAAACATTATCGGGAATACGTCAATGTTGCAATATGCATGCTTGTTATGATATAGGAGTCACTCAAAATCCTTCATTTTAAGAGTCAATCGAATTCCTAATTTTGATATCTTTAAGGTTTGAAGCTAACTTAAACTTAAATATCTCAATATTACGTTGCCTCTCCATTGAAAAATTCGAACAAACCTGAAAAGCTACCATTTCATTTAATATCAGGAATAATCAGCAGGCCTAGTTCACATTTCTAAACATCAACACAACTTAGTCCTATCCGGAATGAAGTGTTGTGAATCCAGAATGAATTCAGGGGTGATCCCAGCTTTTGACTGCCGGTGCAATCCAATATTTGCACGTCATGCTATTTACAAAGAGATAATCAGTAAATCTGATATCAGTAAACAATGAGATAATCACATTTCTAGGATTTTCTTTATCATAAACAATATACAAAATATCTTTAGTCAGTTAGTCAGGTCAAGCTCATTCTTGCTATTGGTAAGATGCAAACCAATAATACCTGCCGCATTGTCATTTCTGTTTTTCTATGTGTCGTGTGTGAATTTTAAAATTTTTTGTATTGATGATAGAAAAATTTGGAATTTCCTTCCTAGCCTGATGATAGCTACGGATAGTAGCTAAAATATATCGCTGTTTTTATTTATCTGCGTACATGTTAGAGCATAGCGCCTAGTAGAATCGGCTCTTTCCAACTATTAATAAATAACTTTACGGTACATGTACGGTACAAAAATTATTTTCATGCCCTGCGCAAAGTTGTGTAGTACGACAACTCAATGACTTACATGACAATTCAATTTGAAGAAATTAATGATTCTCCCGTTGCTACAAAAATCGACACACACATAAAAGCATGCAAAAGTAATAGGACTATTGCAAAAGTGATTTTTTTAGAATTTATCACATTTGCATCAGATTGCATCATCCATGCATTGCCCTGAGAGTGCATAAAGTAATTTGCTTGGAAGAATCCATGCATTTCTCAGCACCTGCGGGTGTACTTGTATTTTCCTGGAGAGATATTCATCTCCCGTATAGTCTTGATATTTCATCACTTCCAAGCATGTAGTGATGGATTATGCATGTAATGGAAATCAATTAAAATCATTATGTAAAGAAGGATGAGGTGATTGCATTATCCATAAAAGGCGCTGTGAACATAGGTTTGATCAGGCCATTTTTTAAGGAAAATAAACTGCTGTGGGCAAATTTGTATGATTGTCTATAGCATTCTTTACGAAAGGCGTTCTTGATTATCATAACAGCATGCAAGCGGAATCTTGTGTTTTCCACACGAAATTGCATCCTTGTAGTATATATGTCTAAATATGACTTCATCAAAAGCAGGAAACAAAATTCAACAAAAATAATTTTCTTGCCTGACAGACCTACATAGCAATTATATTGGCACACGCATTTTTAATAAATGACTAGAATGCTTGTCGAGATGCTTGATCAGAATATGTATCTCTCTTTCCCTTATTTTGCAGCATTCAATGACATTAGGTGCACTCATCACAAATCATTTCTAAAGTCATGTATTGTTTTGCATAGTTTTGCAACCTCTGCATGCTCAAGTAGCTGAAAGAATTAGAAGAACAAAATAAAAGTCTCTCATTGACAAACTGCCTCTTACAAAGGATTCACAATTTCACGTATATTGCGATTAAATGATATGAATTGATACAGACTATTATTGAGTTGATGAACTCAAAACTCAATCTTTTATAGATAATTAAGACTTCCATGCCTGTAGAATTTAAGAAGAAACTTCTTCATATCACACGAAAAGAATTGTAGCACTAATCGCTGCTGTATGACATGTAGCATTTGAGTGAAATAGAAATGAGTTAACTAAATAATAATGATAGTCAAACTCTATCTCTCGAAGAATATGATGCAAAAGTATGACGAGTAAATCCATAATTTCGATTTGCAATTCTTTATGATTACCCGACATTACACGAGTCATTTCTCTGCAGAGTTATGAAGCATTTGATATCATTTCAAACGCTGAAACTGTATATAGCCTATATGAAAACATGGCATCGTATTATGCGTTGTTAATCTGTATTGATGTATCTGTGAAATATACATGTGTGACATGCAACTTAATATTAAGTGCTATATTTTTCTACAGTGAAATCATCTGATGCGATATTGAATTAAAGAAGTCGGCTGTTTATTGATTCGGATAGAGAACTTTCTTTAAACCGTATCATCAATTTAAAAACTTCTGGCATTCTTCGAATAAAGTCACTACGAGTATACTGTATGTGTGATTTTCTTATTTTAAATCAGTCTAATCGCTAAACTCCTTCCAAAATGAGACGAACAGTCATCTCAAGATCGGAGCTACAGGCGAATCGATTGCAACTTTAAACTTCCGCCTTCACTGTCAGCACAGACCGTCTTAATCGGAGTACTTGCTAGCTTCTTCGACTGTCAAAGTTGTTGCTTTTGACACTACCCCAGACAGGTCATCCTAACGAAGTTGGGGACATTCTATGTTGGGAGGAATAACTTAACTATATTTGATTAAGTGTGTTGCAAATGGTAGCCAGACGCCAATTGTGGGTCAACTTACACATCTCATAGCCGAGTCAGCCTTTGAGTTATCTTTCATTCGAGCTCCTCCACGTTTTATTGAACATATCCAAAAACAGTCCGGTTTTGGGTGTCGGGATAGACAGCTGCTATAGCAAGTACCAGAGATCAAATACATTGCAGTTATTTCACAACCTTTCAGCCGCAATCCAGTCCTAAGGATAGCAAACAGCCTTTTTATTGAACAAAATTCTTCGGCCACTCTTTGTCACCAGAAACTTTACCGGGCAAGCTCGAATTCATAACATGCAATTGCTTAAACACGTCAAAGAAAATATCAAATTAATGGCTCTTACAAGCGAGAGATAAAGCTGATGCGCTCACTAGAAAATCCTCGAACTTGAATGTGCAAATTGAAGCACGAGAAAATATATGCCATAAACTTAGATGCTATTGACCACATATATCGAGAGAGAAAAATACTCTCACATAAAGCAATTGCTGCCTATAGAAAAGATGATCAAATGTGAAATTTGACTACTTTTTATCTGAGTACGTGGGCAATTGCCCACGAACTTTATATGATAAAAAAGGCCGGAGTTTGATAGCTATATGTAAATGTATATTTCTTCTAAAAAAAGCATTAGCATTAACTGCAAATTTATCATATAATGTTCATGTGCTTCAAGTTCACCCACAAAAACGAGCGACGTTAACACATAGATGCGGCAACAATGCTAAAAAAACAGGGTTATTAGCTGAGTACATGTTATCATACAAAATGAAGTAACTTCCATTGGAAAGAGTTTATTGACGAACTGATGACACAAGCAGCACAATGTATGCTGCAAAATATATGATTATTGCGAAGTCGTTAACTGATCAATGAATGTTGTGCGGCCGATGCTTTGTAATGAAGCTTATTGTTATTGTTATTACCAAGAACAACGCATTCAAGTGCCCTGCTTCCTTCGATCAATCCGAAAACTTCGTCCCTTGCATGACTTCTGTCATCAGAAATAATAATTCAAAAAAGACCTATCTGCCGCAAATCGTTTAATGACTTCACAACGTGTCGCAGGTCCTCCTGTGTCGTCAGGTAATAGTTACAAGGCAGATGGCAAACTATTGCCTGACGACGCAGCAGGACCTGCGGCACGTTGTGAAGTCATTAAACGATTTACGGCAGATAGGTCTTTTTCTTGAATCATTATTTGAAACATGCGTCTGCCTCAACACGTCATACTTGCATTATCTGTCATTGCCATTGCCGTTGTCTCTTGGATTCATGTA
Source organism: Prostheceraeus crozeri (assembly GCA_907163375.1). Classification (NCBI taxonomy): domain Eukaryota; kingdom Metazoa; phylum Platyhelminthes; order Polycladida; family Euryleptidae; genus Prostheceraeus; species Prostheceraeus crozeri. The sequence goes on from CAJQUW010004856.1 coordinate 87,947, forward strand.
TTTAATGAAATAACACTCGGTAGATCCTTTAAATGCAAATTTATAATTGGAAGTTAAATTTCTAAAGGGAACTCAAGCTTTCTGATATACATGCATCTGTCTTCTCATCAGGAGAAAATGTCAGATTTTTGCCACTGTTGAAGAGACACATGTCAAGAAAACTTGAATTTGCTGAATTCCAATAAAATATCTCACTACAAAAATATCAAAAAAAATCAACAATAAAATATCGTAAAACATCACGAAATGATACCTTGCTACATGTTCATCAGATAAAAATAACTTTCCTGATATTTGAATGAAGTTAATGCAGCATTTTGAAAAATCAAGCAGATAGATGAGCCAGAAGTATAGAAAATCTGAACATGACAAGTTAATTGCTCATTTGATTTCCTAACATGCTGTAATGTACGACCCCTTTGTAATCACAGTTAACGGGAGCAAGCATTAGCTGATGAATCTTAAAGTTTTAAAACTGTCATAATATTTGTTTTTTGATATAAAATTTGGCTTAATGGCCCTTCTTCCACGCAAAAACAAGAAATAAAGCTAACCGAATTTATAGGCAACCTTATTTGCCAAATCACCAAATGAAAGGCCTAATTTTAAACCAAAAAAATCACCTTACTCCACGATGGCCACAAAACCATTAGATTTTATTGTCATGATATTTATCTTTGATAGCTAAAGCAGGTGCTCCACTTTCTGAGCACATACCCTAGCCTCACATTCAATCCGCACATCATCTATGAAGAATAATCGCATTAACGTCTCCTCTTATAGAACTCGCGCCTAATGATTCAAATATTTGAATCTCGTTCCCATTACCATGAATTCACTATCTGCATAAGAATTTGTAAATAAAAATTCGTTGCATGCGCTTGTATAATATTTCCTTTTTTAGGGCAATATTCATTGCATTCTTTGATTAGTATCAATATCATTAGTATCTATCAATTACCATTTAGACCAAAATTCATTGCTGGTATATGAAGGATTGAAGCAATCAGGAGACAGTGTTCGTTTGTTGAATAAGTTTATTACTAATATGAAAAATTAGTGGATGAATATTGCACCGAATTATGTGCTTCACAATAGCGCCAGCAATTATTAATAGCAGAACTGTTTTTTCTAGTTTTCACGTTATTTCTCTTCTTTGCTTTATTCATGCACCTGACATTTTTCAAAGAACTCGTCTGTATTCTCAGAAGCATTTTTAAATTATCATCACTCTCATAATCTACGTTATGGAGTAACTAGAAAAAAACTTTCATAACATTCACGTTTCACAATTTGATTATACAAGTTAATGTGGGGCTACAATGACAAAACTCATTACAACAAAGATTTGAAGATCTCGATTGACAAGCAATAAATCATGTTTTAAATCAGGGAGGAAGCGTTGTACGTTGCAATACACTGTATCAACTACCTGATGTAGAAATAATCGGATTCACAAAATGAAAACAATTCAACTTCGCGTTTAGTCAAGTGTGATTCTCTTGCCTCGAAAAATGATTCAACCACGCTGACTTGACGTGAGAAGTTTTCGACTGTGTTGTGACAAAAGTTTACTTAGATTGATCTAGTGAGAAAGTAGTTACATGAATTTTGGCTAACTGACTAATGAATATCTGTAGGAGGAAGTTCGTTTATTCGAATTTCACAAAACGAAGTATAGCGTAGCTATCAAATCTATCTACCTATCATGATCAAGCGTGCTGCGTATCATTCATGAGGACGTAAATTGGAAGACAAAAAGTAAGATTGAAGTAGACGAAGCATCCTTTGCTCGGGATTCGGTAAAATCAGAAGATTTTTACTACGCCATGGAATGTTGAAACCTGCCACACTCAAGAGAACAATTTTCCTTTGATGAGTTTGAAGCAGTCCTCCACAGCATGCCGGTCGAAATTTGACTATGAAGTGTTCTTGAAATGTCTTTGTTTTTCGGTAGCATTTTTCAAAATTGATTCTCTTAAGTCAGATAGTTGACGCGTAGTTAAAACTTGAATTCAGATTGTTCACGAGTTGCAATAAATCAGTGATGCGAATGAATGAGGACGATTTTTATTCTCGGCTCGCAATCGCGACACTTTCGTGATGAAAGGTAAAATCACAGCAATGAAAAATATAACTCAAAGCTCTTTGCAGTGCATCAGCTGTTTGAATTTTGACAATGTATTTCTATAGTTTCTTTGTCAACCATTCATTTATCATCAATGATGTATACAGATGCACTTGAATTACATGAAGGCAACAACTTTTCCGTGCGATGTTGTGCTATCAGGAGATTTTTCAATTTTAGGTTTACAATACATTCTGATAGAATTTTTCAACTTTTACATCAATCAAGTTGATTTATTTCAATCTTCATGTCATTCGTTCTTACCCTCATTTCAATTAACTCCTCCAATCATTGTATCATTCATTTTCAGAGAAGTCTTCCTTTCAAGTTGATTGCAGTGTTATAATGACGATGAATGTGATTCATCATAAAATTTTCTTGAATGTTGGCATGGTAATCATAGATTTTACTGATTGCTATGTATCACCTTAGCCCTATAGTTTAAAAGTTAGTACGACGTTGTGCAGGGAATGAGGTCGTGCCTGAAGCTTTTACATGGAATTGTACACCTCTTGGCTACACTGTAAACTGCAGAGTACGAAAGCTGGCTGATTTTGAATAAGAAACCAATGTACAGAAGGAGAATGACAAAATGTACGAAAGCACTATTGTTCGTGTTCATGCACTACGAAAGCGATTGGCTTTCCTATTAGATGATCTTTATCAATTAATTTATCTTATAATAGCAGACAAGCGAGCTGAAGCGGCAGACGTGCAGTCTTGTGGTAGACAATAAATATGTATACTATGCTATGTGAAAATTCCAGACGACAGCACTTCTTCCTCAACTTCCTGCTAGCTGCGAGACTATCATATGAATTACTATCCATGGCACCAAGATGAGAGAATAAGAGCAAACAGATGCTACCGCTTCAATGCTACTTACATTTTCATCATGAGAGGCTCTTGGTCATTATATCCCTCGCCCCCCTAGCGAATCTTTAAATATCTTTTAAACCAAGAAAGCTATAGCTCTCTGCAACTTTTGACAGAAGGATGATAAATTTAGCACAATACTTTTGACGTGAGAGCTATTATAAAATTGAAATGTTTGGAATATTTTGGCTGACTTCGGTATATTCACTTCTAATGTAGATTGCAACATCAATTCTTGATGGAACAAGTTGAGATTGCATGAAATATTCTTCCTATTAGTATAGAGATATTTACAAATGCAAAATCTGTGAATTTGAAATTATCTGCTTATTATGCATGCATGTTTGAAATTTGAAATTCAAATTTCAAATATGATTTTTCATTATTTTTGTACTTTTTAGTTCTGCATCTAATCAGCAATTACTGAACATTTTCAGAATCATTGCTTATAGTCTCAGTGTCTCGAAAAAAGTCACCGAATTTGGGTTGCTTCTTCTTCACGTGCAGAAACTAAATACTGAATTGTGCGATTTTCGTGATGTTTGAGTTAAACTAAAATTTTAGAATCATTTGACCTTTGACCGCATCTAATGATGCATCTGAGATCCCTCCTATGCGTTTCCGAAAAGAATATGTATGATTGCTGTTGGAGCAGCGAGGAATACGACTATTTCAGTACACGGAATAAAAGGATTGCTCATGTGTTTTATTCTCCAGTTGATCAACAATTCTGTTCTTAACATTTTTATAATTATTTATGAAAATGAATCCGAGAAAATGTGAAGAATTGATCCAAGAAATGGGATTAGAAAATGTTGACCACGTCGTTTGACATTTTAGTATGTTCTTTGCTTGTCATCCAATCAGCCTCAAGATTGGACTCTCTAAACCTAAACCAAAATCAATAAAATTTTGCATGGCATCTTAAATTATCTATCGACGACGATTTAGACTCCAAGCACTTGGAATTCACCCTTTTGGAGATACTGATTTAAGGATGAAGTGATAGCAGTTGACACGAAAAGAGGGGAACTTCTGAAGAAGGCAATTAAGAGCATCTTCAATTTTAATTATGAGATTTGCCACCAAGTCGATAATTACCTAATCCTTGGCCCCTTCTCACAACAATCTATATCTGAATATGAATTGGATATTTCTATGCATCCTCAGTTGAATAGACCTGAATAGCTACCATTTCCTCCAATAATAGGAATCGTCGGCAGGCCTAGCTCACGCATGTTGACAGATGTGAACTATAGGTCTGCTGATGATTCCTAATATGACAATTTTTAGTCATTCAATTTTCATTGTGTTTACAAAAACCGGCATTTGTTAATTATTAAAAGCACACTTGCGTATGCGACATGTCAGTACTGCTAAAAGTAGGCTACTATTTAATGCCATCCGTGAGCTTTGGTGCTGCTGCTGATTGGTGATTTTCGGGTTCATTCCTATCTGTGTTGAAATGTCATCTATTCATGTCCGTGTAGTGCTTGGAGATGTATTCAAGTGGTGTCGTGTTAAAAATGAGTGATTACCTACTATTATTGCGTTTCACTCTCTTGACGAAATTACGATCAGAACATAATCGATCTCTGTTACGATCAGAACAACCGCTTTATTCCAACGAAGTCTTTATTGTGAAGCAAGCATGCCATTTACCGCAGCGCACGGATAAACACTGATCATGTCACAGTGGACAAAGAACTATGGCATGCATGTCACTACATTATCCCCCTCCAAAAAAGATAAATATACACTTTTTGTATGTCATAAAGATATATACATATTAACACATTTTGTCAATACTTCAAATTAGTCAACGATAAAATCTAGTGTGCATGACTGGTAGTGCAATAGTGCAAATTTTGAACATGACAGATAAATATTAATTTTGCTCACCACATTACTTTACATAAGTTTAAGTTAAGGAACCGTCCATCTGCGGTCTCAACAACCTGTTCCGAAAGACGACGTTTGACAGCAATAGGTTCTGTAAATCGAGGAGACAAAGGTCTTCTGACAGCAATTTTTAAACACACAAACTTTGGACATTTCGAGGTGAAGTTTGCATGTTTATCTTCATTTGAGCTTGTAAAGTCACATTTGAATTTTCGACCAAAAACTAACTCAAAAGGGGTTGATTGTGTTGTTGTGCAATACGCTGCATTGTGAGTGGTTTAATTACTTTCTGTAAATTTTCCTTCCAATCTCCACCCATGCATGATATAGTATCCTTGAGTTCTCGGTGGAAACGTTCGATAACAGAGTTGCCTTGTGGATAATATATCGTCGAATGTTTAGCGAAAAAACCATGTTTGTTGGCAAAGTCTCTGAAGATAGTCGATGTGAATTGAGGTCCATTATCGCTTAGCAATGCACGCGGTACTCCAAACTTATATATCCAATTGTTCTCTATGGTTCTGCATACATTTTCAGAGCATATGTCAATCATGGCAAAAGCTTGAGCATATCTGGAAGCTACATCCATCATGGTAAGTATATATTTGTAGTTTCCCTTCGATAACTTCAATGGCCCAACAATGTCAGTACAAACAAGATCAAAAGTCTTCAAATTATCTGAAATAATATGTCCTTTCTTTGTGGAGTAAGTATATGATTTGAATCGCAAACAAGATGAACAGTTACTAATAACTGAGCGAATTTTTTGCCTCATATTTGGGAACCATAAACCAGAGCTAAGAATAGAATACCTGGTTCTTGTTATTCCATAATGGCCGAAAGCATGATGCTGATGAATGACATCCTATATTTCTTCATCTGGAACAGTCATTCTAAATGATGTTGTTGATACTGTTTTTGCAACTGGACATGAATTGCAGTTGTCAGAAACTGATCTTGACATGGTATCGGCGAGGATATTATCGCAACCTTTCAAATATTCGATTTCAAAATCATAATCCTCCAGATAATGAATGTATCGTGCATGGCGAGAGCATGCTGGGGGTTTCCGCACAAGATGTATTAGCGCTTGGTGGTCGACTCGTATCACAAACTTCTGCCCATAAACGTATTGCCTGAATTTCTTCAATGCCCAGACTACCGACAAAAATTCTTTGTCAGTTACAGAATAATTCATCTCTGATTTCGATAGGCTTCGACTGGCATACATAAGGGGCAGATTATTTTGCATTAAAACTGCGCCTAAAGCTGTAGAACTAGCATCAGATTCAACAACGAATTTTTTACTGAAATCAGGGAGCTGGAGCAATGTTTTTCCAGATAATAGAGTTTTGATTTTCGCAAACGAATATTGTGCTTCATCAGTCCATTTAAATCCGCCAGCCTTAGTCACGTAAATGGGCTTCAATAATTCCGCTAACTTTGGAACAAATCTTGACAGAAAATTCACAAAACCGCAATAGCGGTCAACATCTTTTGATGATTTTGGAACACCAATCATTTGCAATTTTGAAATTTTCTCAGGATCAGGCTCAACACCATGCTCTGAAATAACAAATCCAAGGTAAGTAACCCGATCAAAAGCAAACGAGCACTTTCCAGGTTTGACCATTAAACCAAATTCACTCAAACGAGATAAAACATTTCTAATCGATTTCAGATGCTCGTTAAAATTTTTATTCGCTATAATTATATCATCAATATATGGCAAAATACCGAGGTTCTTTAAAACAACTTGCATCATCCTCTGAAACAATGCTGGAGCGTTCTTTAATCCGTATGGCATTCGATTGAATTCGTATAAGCAGTTGTCAACGGCGAAAGCAGTTTTCTGCCTTCAGCTCAACTTGATAATAAGCGGATGTAAGGTCAAGAGTCGTAAAGTACTTGCAGCCACCAAGCTCGGCGATGCACTCGTCAATAACGGGCATTGGGAAACAATCATCAGATGATATCTGATTAAGCCGTCGGAAATCCACAACCAACTGTAGGCGACCATCTTTCTTTTTTATGAAGAAAATGGGATTGCGCCAAGATGATGAACTTTCTCTTATGATACCATTACTTAGCATTTGCTGAACTACTGATTTAGCGTCCTTCTTTAAACCATGAGGTAAAGGATAATCCTTACAACGAAAAGGTGGAGAATTTCCTGTAGCAATTTCATGCTTGAAACGGGTATTATACTCGAAATCAAATTGATTTCTTGAAAAAGTTTCAGGAAATTTGCACAAAAGCTCCAATAATTGCTTTCTTTGTTTTTCAGGCAATTTTTGGTTAATTTTGAATTGACTAATTAAGTCATCATTCGTTTGAATAGAATTCACTGATAGAAGTAAACCATGCCGACGAATTAATGGCCAACCAAACACTAATTTGTGTGGACTGTTATCAAAAACAAAAAATAATGTCTGCTTACCAAATATATTTATCATTACGTAACCATCCGATCGGTGATTTCGACCATTAGCCATAAAAAACATTCTTCGGTAAGGAATCTCCTTAAGATGCAACATATAAATCATGTCCCGTCGGATGAAATTAATGTCACTACACTGTAAATCGCTCAATACCAATCACATACGAAGGATGCATACCAATATATTTTTTTGGTATATTTCTGTATTCTCTTGGTATATATTTGTATGCTTTTCGTATGTTATTTCAAATGTGGTATGCTTTACATACTAAAGCCATACCAGCACAATGTTTAAAGAAATCATCAATCATCTCCAAAGTATCTTGATTTCAGGACTTTTGTCAATAAAGATCACACTAATGTTACTACTGTTCTGCAAGTAGTGAGATAATGACATTCAAGAGTCATTCTTTCAATACTGAATTCGATTTTAATACACGTAAGTCTAAGGCATTTTATGAATAATCAATAAGATTTCAACCATCAACAATTGTGCATCATGTAATTTTGAAATAAGGCATATTATCAATCCGAAATAAAAACACATTATAATTCATTAAACGCAAAAATAGTTATGTTTGAGATATGTAAGTCAACATGATTGCATGAAGAATATGGATTGAATGAATTGACGTTAATCAACTTGGCTCTTAAAGTCATAGATATTGACAACAATAAAACCTCTAGAATGGAAATTAAGCTTCATGCAATGCACAATAACGGCACATAAATCGCACGCATTTTCACTTAGATGCACCTGCCAACGTCTATATCATTGGGTTAGAATCAGTCACATGAGTAAATCGAAGCTTTTAATTGGTTCTTCATGCCCCAACTTAGTTCCCCCGGATGTGCCGCGACCTTGAGTCAATTTCCATTCTAGCGAACTTCAGATAAACAGTTTATTTCTATGCTTAAAGTAGAGCTAACTAAACGTCCTGTCAATGTTGCTAGACAAGTAGCAACGACGACAATCTCGCGGGCATATAATTCACAATAAATCTAATCTAGTAAAATATCACTCTATCAAACAAAAAATATTCGCGACTGGTATTACTGAAAAAAGTTATTTGACAGTAGTATGTAACACACACATTTTTTTGCTATGTAACTTAAAGCTGCACATACCAAATGGATACCAGATGCATACGAATAAGGATGAATTTGCATCGGGTCTCGTATATAACACATACCAACAATTCGTATTTCAGTGTAAAACATCCAATCACAGATAGAATAGTTCGTATCGCTACATACCAATCACATACCAATCACATACGAAGGTAAATGAGATTTGGTATAAAAAATATACCAGATCTCTGTAAACATACGAGAATCTCGTATCAGATGTTAGTTTCAAATTGTATGTAATTTTGGTATATGTTTGTATGTAATTTTCGTATCCAGCGATTTACAGTGTACCAGTGTCCAAAATCGCAGTCATATTTGTACCATTAATGTGAACATTGCAACAATAATATTCATTCTTGTCCACTACTGCACTACCACACACTAGTTTAAATGTTTGTTATGACAAAATCTTTGTATATGACCAGTTTGTTTGCAGCGAAAGCACTTCAATAATTTCCAGCATTTGCCAGAATGGCGCTTATTGCATTCTTTACAATTAGAAATTACTGCAGCAGAAGTTTCCGCTTGATACCACTGTACTTTGCGCAAATTCTCTATCAAACCATCCAAATCAGACGTATTGGTAGATAACAACAATTGATTGCGAATAACCAAATCTGGTATAGCCTCAATACATGTTGTAATAACTGCTTCAACTGTAAATCCCAACATTAAAAGCTTTCTCATCGTAAGCACCATCCGTTCGACATCATCTCTAGTTGTAATTGGATTTTGAATCAAGGTTTGTAAAGAGACGTTCTGCTTTCGTTTCCAAACTTTTTCAATTTCAGACAGCAATGTCTTAGCTGTTGTCGTTCCAACACCCAGTTTAGAGCATTCCGACAAGATGTCATCTGATACTTTAGAAGGTAACAAATTAAGCAAGTAACTGTCTTTGTCGCTGTCATTTAATTTCTTAGTTAAAATCAAATTTTCAATTGCACCATCCAATTTACTTCTCCATATAATGTAGGAGCCATCAACAGTTAGCATGATTCGCGACGCCAGATGTTACGATCAGAACAACCGCTTTATTCCAACGAAGTCTTTATTGTGAAGCAAGCATGCCATTTACCGCAGCGCACGGATAAACACTGATCATGTCACAATGGACAAAGAACAATGGCATGCATGTCACTACATTATTGCGTTTCACTCTCTTGACGAAATGGGATCTCTTCATTAAACACAGATAGTCCGGCAGCCAGAACGAACGAGTTTCTGCCGAAAATGAGACTTTCACAGAATGATCTACATCCTATGCCAACTACGAATCTGCACGTCTGCCGACTTCTAGTGAGTTCCTCTTCTTGTCAGACAGGATCAAAGAAAAACACATGTAAATCCAATGGGTCGCAGATTGAAGTTTTGGTTAAAATGAAATTTTCTTTGCTTTCTCTCATCAACTGAAAAGTATTAAGTCAGAAAAAAAGCATTAAGTATAGAGTCATGATTTCTGACATGGAATGTCTTCAAATCATTTCCTATGATGTGCGTGTGCTATTGTCATGGTTCTGATCGACAATGTATGTGAGACTGTAGTTGAATGTGGATAAAGTTGCTCACCAAATCTAAATGTGTTTAGCTTTATAGACAGGATTGCATGAGCATGAAAGCAAATTACCTGAAGACATTCCATGCCAAAAATTGTGACTCTTGGCTTAGTACTTTTCGTTTAATCAGAGAAAACATTGAAAATTCCATTTTAGCCAAAAACTGCAATCTGCGACCCATTGGATTTACATGCGGTTTTCTTGGATCCTGTCTGACAAGAAGAGGAACTCACTAGAACTCGGTAGACGTGCAGATTCGTGGTAGGAAGAAGATGTACATCATTCTGTGAAAGTCACATTTTCGGCTTCGTTCCGTGCAGAAACTCGTTCTGGCTGCCGGACTAAGATTATCTATACTCCTGACAAATCAGCTGAACTGAAAATGCTAGCTTGCTGCAAAATGAGTCTGACCTGATTGCGGTCGATGGCAAATCCATCTAATTGACTTTTCTATTATTGCGCTCGATTATCTAACCTCATGAAGGCTTAAAAGTTTAGAAATGAAAGATGTGCATGATTGTGGAAAGTGGTATATTTAAGATCAAAGAAATGAATTCTGACAATATAAAAGGATAACCTCACAGGGGATTCAATTCCTATGTACTTCTGTCATTGATGTACTTCAAGGAACTATTGAAATCGAGATCCTTGCCTGACTATCTATTTGTCATCTATTGTTACATGAAAAATTAAATAGGAAGTCTGCCAATTATTTCATAATCAAAAATTAACCATTTAATTACCTATTTTGAGGATCGCTTTATTCCAATTGACATTGACATCAATTTTCTTGATTAGCAGAGAACATTCAACGAGGCACACTTTAGATATTAATGATCTGACGCAAGAGTTTCAAAATGGCTGTTACATAAGCGCGAGGAAACCCGAATGATCGCCTGATCGTAACTTCAATTCGTCAATAGTTCTTGGATATCTATCAGGGTAATTCCAAATCCATTTAGACCTAACGTCACATTGAGCTTTGAAACTGAAGTTATGAATATTTCATGATTCTTTCTTCTTTTATTTCTGGCAGCTAATGAAATGAAATGGATTTAAATGCAAATGTGGAGATTAATATCGTAAAAATTAGTATGAACTTGTCAAAGGTAGATTTCTTATGAATTCTGCTACTTCAAGTTGAAGTGACACGTTCTTATGTTAAGTAATGAAGTTCTTGATAGGCTTGTGAGAAAATCAGGTGAAATCTATCAATATTTCATCTCTTGAGTAATAGATCTAAATTTGAAGTAAGAATATCTTAGTCGGTGGAGTGAGAAATATTTTTAAGGAGCAGAAATGCAATTCAAATTACAAAGTGCATAAACTCATTTTCACCTCTAATGTTCCATAATTTTATATAAATTATTATTATTTGCAAAGTTTTGCATATATTAACTAATAAGTTTTGCGACTATTCTTGAATGAGAAGATAATCGATAGTATCCGCCATATTCACTGTCTCTAGATAATGTGGATAAGTGAAACATGTTTACATAGTTAATTTACACCGTTTCATATTAAAGTTTCAGTAATAAATTTGACCAACTTTGATAAATGAATTAACAACAGCGTCTTATTTGAGATAGTCGTGATCTTGAATACGACGTTCTGAAAATTACTGCGCCTTTTACATGTAGTGTAATGTTCGTGTTCAACATGTTTAAAATGTTTTTTGCGATATATTTTTTCAATTTTCTCGGATATATTTTTGTAATATTTTTTCAATTTGCGGAAGAATATCCAAATAAAAATCAAAAAATTGCGCACGAAGTGGGAAGCAAATAAATAAGTCAAATTATGCTCAACAAAAACTTGAAAAATCGTCATCCTTGACTGGTTTAAACTCGATAGTGTATTGTCAAAGAGAATGAAAATATACAGGGAGGTGCACGTAAACCGCCGGATTTTAAACTTTTATTACTCCTCAAATATTCATCCGATCGTCATGAAATTTCGACTCATACTAGTTTGGAGCATAGGATTTATGATGATTATACCTGTTGTACTGAGAATTGTCAGAAAGTTCTGATTCTATTGACCGAATGACATGTACTCGTTTTGTTGACATACCAACAATGTATCTTAACATGTAAAATTTAATGATAAACTTTTCCCTTTATTTCCCCCACGTCTTTATCAATAATGACCAAAACGAATTAAGGTAAATGTCATAGAAAACATTTATTAAATGAAAAACATAAGAAAAAAAGTGTTAGTAGTAATCGAACTTCAACGTGTCCTCCTCCATTCTTGAGGACGGATTCGAGTCGCTTTTGGTAGGCCAGAGCAGTTTCTCGACACATCTTAGTTGTCACTTCTTGAAATGCTTGTATGATGCTGTCCTTCAGGTCTTGCATGGATGTTGGCCGTGTATGGTAAACCTTTGACTTGACAAAACCCCACAAGAAGAAATCGCAAGGTGTCAGGTCAGGTGAACGCGGTGGCCAGAGCATGTTAGGAGATCCACGTCCCATCCATCTGTTAGGCATCTTCTTGTTCAACCACTCACGCACAGGAAGTCCCCAGTATGGAGGTGCACCATCCTGCATGAATATGATGCTCCTGCCTCTTCTGTCCGACTGCACCGCTGGCCAAATTCCTCCTGTAGCATCTCGAGATACCGATCCTTGTTGACGGAAGTGTCGAAGAAGAACGGTCCGTAGATACCTGATTGGCTGATTGCCGCCCAGACGGTGGTGCGTGGCGAGTGCATAGACTCTTGCTTGATCCAGTGAGGGTTCTGGTTGGCCCAATAACGACAATTGTGGTGATTCACACCACCATTCAGATGGAAGTGAGCTTCATCGGACCAGCCACTAAATGGCTCGGGTTGGCTTGGATGCGCTGTAGCTCCTGTTCTGCGAACTCCATTCGGTTTTCCAGATCTTCTTCTTGTAATCGCTGTACCACCTGGACCTTGTACGGATGCCATCCATAGTCATGGAGGATGCGCTGGATAGTGCTGCGACTCTCTTGAAGAGCATTAGATGCACGACGGGTAGATGTGTTTGGGTCCTCCTCGAAGTGCTGCACAACTCGTTCCACATTCTGCTCCGTTCGTTCAGAAGATGGCCGGTCCCGCTTGACAGTCACCACACTACCACTGGTCAACAGGTTTGTGTGCCACCGCTTTATGGTATGGGCATCCGGTGCTCTCGCGTTCTTGCCATACTCTGAATGATGAAGTCTTTGTACCTCCACTGGACTCTTGAGCCATTCGTACCAAGCCGCGCATTTTGCTCGTTCTGCAACCGAATAATCATCCATTCTTCTATGTTCGATTCTTTTCAGATAGTGATTTAATCGTCGAATGGTATTTTATATGATATGGAAGTAACTGAACAATATTCACTTCAAGACTGCGCACAATTCGTTGTGCAGAATACGATTCATGTTAAGTTAATTAACTTGATCTAGATTTTCGATGTCAACAAAACGAGTACATGTCATTCGGTCAATAGAATCAGAATTTTCTAGGTATAATCATCATAAATCCTATACTCCAAACTAGTATGAGTCGAAATTTCATGACGATCGGATGAATATTTGAGGAGTAATAAAAGTTTAAAATCCGGCGGTTTACGTGCACCTCCCTGTATATTAAAAATTTAGAGATATCAGTTGAACAATGCAAATTTAATGCACAACTTAATCATAGAGATAGTGCGGGATTATTGTCAATTAAGCTTTGACTGCAACTTAGGAATAGAAGTATTTTCTTTTCGCTTGATCTACAGACTGTAACAAAAGTTTCTCCCCATACATTTTCTCGCTGCTTGAGTAAGAGTAACCGCAGACAAGCATATTGAATATGAAGTAACAACAATATATTGATCATCAGTACCACGAAAAATTATCACTATATACACAATAATTTTATCTTTGCCTTCAATTACCATGAACTGCAAAATACTCGAACGGATGGAGTCGCGCAAACGCATGCGTTTGGTCTGTATGGTGAGCTCTCATCTCTGTCTGACGCGGAGAAACAGCTGCTCGAGGCTCTTGGGGTGAAGTTTTGTTGGTGCTTCATTGTTAATTGAGTCTTGCAGCATGGACCAGATATGATCATTTGAGTTCAAGTCCGGTGGTTGTGTGCACCATCGATACAGACATTCACTCGATCCTCTTTAATCTGGCTGCGGTTTGCTTCATCTTTCATCATCACAGAGAAATTTAAGCACGGAAAAAAAGCTTCTCTATCATTGATGACAGTTCTATGGAAGGAGCACATTATTGACCCGATGATGTTGTCTGATCTGACGATTTCATTATTGCGTACGACGCAAAGATCCGTCTTACCACCCTGAGAAAAAAAATCTTCTGTTAAAAGAAAGTTCTTGTCGACGACGGTGAGGCAGACTACGAAAAACCTTCTTTTTTGCCATTTTTTTCCTGAGCTTTCTGAAATTTCTTAAATCTTCTTAAATCTCCTAAGAATGCTAACGAAGTTGAGAAAATATTTTTTTTCCTTCCTCTATTGTACCATTAAAATTAGGGTTAAAATTAAAGAGACCGAATTTTCGCTCTTTTTATTTTATGTGATTACGTCCTAATTGTATGTCTGACAGAAAACAATGGCACAATCATTTCATTTGTTTTTCGTTTCTTTCCTTTATTCACCCATCGTGCTGACATCTGTGCGTGATCGTGATACCTCCAGAAAGGAGGTGTGTAAGTGTTTTTTTCAGAAATTTTTTTTTTCAGAATTTGTTAAATCAGATGAATTTGAGAATCTTTGGGATTTGAGATGCTTTGTGTTCGTTAAAAACAAAGAAATCATGCAATCATTCATTTTATAACTTCCCCAACCCCACGGCACTTTCTTTAACTTCACTAAAATTCAGTAAATCTCATCATCAATTTGATGTAATTTTTGTCATTTACATTTAAAAATTTATGCAAATGCAAATTGTCCCCTTGCTTTAATCATTTAAAATTTTTCATTTTTCTATTAATTTTTTCAAGTTTTGTATGTACAAACAACAACAACAAAAGGCTACGCAAAGATGCTACCCTTAGAGACTTATACCAGTCAGTTTTATTTTTCATGCATTATTCTCCCTCCTTTTTATTCTAGTGACCACAACATTGTCTACCTGATCATAATGACACTGGTCTCTCTAGATATTTTTGTTCTGTGTCTATGACTTCTTTGAATCGAATTTAAAACCCATGATGATCTAACTTGTTTCCTCTTATGAAAGTTGTTTGGATATCAATTGTGATCTAATGATAATCTGCATCTTTTTTATTTTATTTCGAAATCATTTTCTTTTTTATCCTATAGATTATGTTTTAACAAAACAATAAAGATAAAAGAAAATCAACAAATTGGTTTAAGGGCCTAATCAATAATCGTTAAAAGCATACTAATCAGTAAGTAAAGATTTACCATCATACAAGATATTGTTGAAAACTGCTAGTATGAAGCCAAAAAAAAATGGGAAAAGGTTTTTGAAGAAGGTAAAAAGATATGGGAAAATCACAATGGTGAAATTTTTAATGATGGGAGGTGATAGAAATCCAAACTTGAGTAGAGACAAACCAAACTGTGTTGTACCAAAAAATCTGATAAAAAACTCTCTTGAACAGTTGAAAAACTCTACATTCTGCTTTGTTACCAACATTTGTTTCCGCTCAACATTCGTATTCCATTTCATTTACTATTCCCATTTCAATGATTTTATTGACTCATTCAATTGCTAAAAACATGATGTACAGACGAAAATCCCTGGTCAAACGATCTTCCATCAAACTCATTGGTCCTTGGTCTCACCATCATCTACAATTCTTGCCTAACGGACCAACATCTTTACCTCTTCAATGGAAATCACCTATTGACTAAGAAAACCAAAAAAGACTCCACCAAGAAATAATGTGACAAACTTTACATCCTTGCTCCCAATTGCCGGCGATCACTGCTCCCAATGCCGGTTGAGTTATTTGAAAAATGTTTGTGAACTAAATTTGACAATAGAATTTTGTACTTGAATGACGTCAGTCCTAAATTTGACAGACTCATTTCCTTGGACTGTCGCAGCAACACTTGCCGCACACCCAAGTACAAACGCATGCCATAATCATTCCTCGAGACTTCACAAAGGCTTCATCTCGCATAACCCGCATGACCTTTTGATCCTTCTCAATGATACGCATGATAGTTTTAAAGTTTTTTTGACCTAATACAATAGATTATATTAAGTTTTTAAAATTTAAAGTACTCAAAATTAAATATCAATTATATATCATTAACTTTCTGAAAAGGTATTTTCCGCCGGATTCATCATTGGTCCCAATTCTTCTCCGTTACTCATAGCGGATCTGTATTTTTTGCCTTCTCTTTTCTCTACTTCATCATTTATACCCGCCCTTCTCACACACTTTCATGTATTTACGAAAAGGACTCAACCGATCACTCTTCAGTCTATGATGAAAAAAGAAAAGATGATCCCATCAAACGGCATATGTTATAAAAGAGAAGTCCAACAAAATGATTGTTCAGAAGCATGAGTGTTAAATCTACTCTCACCGTTACGGTATGAATATTCCCAGAGAAATCTATATCTAGAATTCGTTTACGGTTTTGCAATAATCCCAAAAATGAAGATACATATACAGCTGTTTTGCAAAAGACGTCGTCAAGAAAATGGAAATTACACAATTGCAAAACTATCGTCCTCCGTCAAACTCACTGTGTATTATCAGAACTGTATGTCAGGTCTAACTGAATATTACGACCCTGTTTTGTGAAAAAGAAAAACGTAAAGTCTTTTGTGGACAAATACAAAAACAAAAAGTTGGAATTATTATATGCAATGTTCATTGCAAAGTGCCAAATTCATCCTCTCGAGGTTTTAGGCAAAAATTCAAACGTTAAAGCTATTTCAGAAAAAATTTGCGAACATTGCACATCCATTATTAATCTCGATTCCATCCATTGCCATAAATTCAAAGCTTCGTCCTTCCAATATCAAAATCAGCACAGCGTAAGCCGTGTTTTCATCTCAAGCATGACGAGAATCTTCCATTATCTGACTTAGTCAGCTCCGTTTTTCCTTACTCTGATTTCCTTTGTTAAGTTTGCTTTTTCTATTATAATCAAACTTTCTTTCACCCCAAACGATTCTCAGTAATAAATTGGACTTTTATCGAAAATATACGTTTCTAAATAATTCTTTTTATTTATTACTGCACCTGCAAATCCCGCCAAAGACCCCGTTTTCATTGGTAGCACTAGCCATCATCTCAGGCTTGATTGCCGTTGGATTTTTCGTCGTATTCTCAAGTACTCATGTTCACCATCTGCTGAAGGTCTATCCAGCTTTCATTCATGTAATGAGGATGCGCGATCACATTAATTTGGCCCCCAACAACAGTGACATCTGAGAAGGCCTAAGACTCATCGATCATCTTTCGCCTGAGTTGAACTGCTTTGAACATTTTTGGTGAGAGAAAGAGCATAATCGCTGTTTATTCGGCTTTCGTGGAGTACGGGAATGTTGCTGTGGGAAGGCCATGTCTTCTATTAGCGTAGAAAAGAAAATGCCAGTGAGTTTAACAAAAGTATCTCCCCATGGGGAGGAACTTTTGTTATAAACAAAAAGGCAAGCATGCATGAAACTTGCTTCCTAGTCGAATAATGGCTCAAATGGTACGTTCCGGATCTCAATTCCTCTTACACCAAAAATATAATCCGAAAAAGAAAGCGAATACTGTTTTGTTGGAAGGTACGTATCACAACCCCATTATATTGTTGTAAAAATCAGTCGATCACTTTGGCCTACGGTCATTAGACAGATCTATTCCGATCAGACTCACATTGTGCATGCTGGTGGCGGATATGACGTGAGAAACAGCCAGGATACTAGTGATGCTGGTAATTACTTCTACAACACACAACTTAGGTAAATAGTTTGATCGATTCCTTATGTGACTGGAGAGAAACTTTTGTTACACCCGGTAGTATAATAATAATAGTAGTATTGTAATGAGAAAAGAGTCGGCCATAGGGTGGTCCGCGCATGTCGCTCACTCTGCTCAAATCCCAGTAAAAACCGGCAATTGATGACACAACTAAATACAAAGTGTACCAATATATTCGCTCCACTTTATGGTTAGAAAGTGATTAAGTACATTTTGAGACCTGTAAAGGCCGGTATATACTTCTGACGTATAATTACGCTGCTATAGACTGCAGCACGTCGATTGGAAAAAGCTTCAGTCCACTGATAATGTCAGTCGACCTGCTCTTCCCTTTAATCAATGAAAGCTAGCGTACATGTGTTCAAACTAGCGGCGCAGTCTTTGTGCGTGTTGTGATTCCTTTTTCTTCTTTTACTTATTGGCTGGAGATTTTCAACATTTTCAGTAAATGTTATTTTTTCTTTCCTGCTCCTGATCATCATCGGCAGCATCTTCAACGAAATTTGAACATAAGCGGTGATAAGAGAGTTTCAGAGGAGTATGAGGCTTTCTGGATAAAAGCGATAGTTTGGCAATACTTCCAAACGATCGGCTTATATCTTCCTTCGCCACTTTTTGTTTCTCGGTCTTCTGCTCGTAGTCGCATGTACTGATCGCGCAGTTGCTTCCATTTTTTCTTGCATGCTGGTTCGTCTTTCTCTATTCCGATAACTGAGAGGGTCCGACTTATCTCCTTCCATGAGTTAATCCTTGAATTTATTACTTTTTGCCACCCACAAATACCCGTACTTTCGAACTTCTTCAATTAATAATTCATCAAACAAATCAACATTCGTATTTGTTACAGATTCCGCAAGCACTTCCATTACATTCAGTCGGCTGATTGAAAATGAAGTTCAATCGCAACTAACTTTAACGCGCTCCCAGAAACATAAGTCGACTGACAGTGTGACTCATCAATCGGTCATGCCGGTTACAGTTAACTGCAAACTTTATTCCATCGATGTCAACCGGCGAACGTCAGCGTATGCCGGTTAGCGTTGACCGGCGCGTTGCGCCAGAAGTATAAACAGACCTTAAAAGGATAAATTAGTTAAATCTGTTGCCTATGAAGTGTCAGCCTGTTTTTGAAAGCACCACTTGTCTGTCCAATATATAATTTACTACATCTCCGACAAAAGCTGACATAGATCACATTGTTCGTTAAATGGTTCAGAATACTCTCTACTGCAAATTCTTTAATTTGATTGTTCACATTGAATCGCATGGTCTTCCCAAGTGACATCCATCGCAACACCCAAATATTGGTTCGTTACATTTGATGCACCAGTAACATATTCTTTGTCGTTTTTATTCAGTAATTTCAATAATGTTTCAGAAACATTCTAGGTGACCGTGGAAATATACGTCTTAAGCAAGCAGTTATATTGTCAACATCGCGGGCGGCGAAAAAGTTATGATGCATGTTAAATCGAACGTCTAAAATTCAAGAGATACTATAGTCTGTCAGACCAACTGTTGAATTACTGACATCTATTGTTAGACAACATAGAACCTTCAGGAGCAATTGCATTTTTTATACTTCCACGACAATGTATGGTTTTATAAAAAAACTCGTTAAACTCGTAGGTTCCATGCGATGAAATACACTAGATAATATCAGCGGCGTGCGAACAAAAGATCAATGGAAAAAAGACCAGAGGCACATAAGAGCAAAGGACAAAAGAGCAGAAGAACGCAAGAACAAAGGACAAAAGAGCACAAGGACGTAAGAGCAAAGGACATAAGAGCAGAGGACAAAAGAGCAAAGGACAAAAAGACTAAAGCACATAAGAGCAGAGGGACATAAGAGCAAAGGACAAAAGAACAAATGACAAAAGAGCAGAGGACAAAAGAGCAAAGGACAAAGGAGTAGAAGGAAAAAAGAGCAAAGAACAAAAGATCAGAAGGACATAAGAGCAAATGACAAAAGAGCAGAAGGACAAAAGAGCAGAGGGACATAAGAGCAAAGGACAAAAGAGTCCTTGCTCTTATGTCCCTCTGCTCTTTTGTCCATTGTTCTTTTGTCAGTTACCCATATCAGCTGTTATATTGGATCAACACACGTTCTATTATCACCAAAAAGTCGCGTGGCTTCAAACGTAAACAAATTCTACAAAGACGACTACTTTGCCAATAAATTACTAGTTTTGCTCGTCATTGCATTATTCTGATTTAAAGCCGCACGAATAGCAGCTGCAGTTTCAATAATGAAAGCTTTAAATAAAAGTGCATTGCCACCTTGCGCCGACGTCGAAGACAATCAAAGAAAATATCGGTGATTATAAAAGCTTTAAAGGCATCAAAATTCCCAATTTACCATCAAATGAAATTCTCAAGGGGAAATGCAACCGATTTTCCCACGATGAATTTTTATTGAGACGATTTACCTCCTTTGATTGCACTTTTACATCACTTTAGGAATCCTTTCTTGTACGTGCTCTTCACAATTCAGACAGACCCTTTATCATATTGTTAATCTATTAATTCCTAACGGATGGTACAACTACATGATATCTACTCCATTGAAAGTCGAATGCGACTTTCAGATAATTCATTTCCCTCTAAGCAGGCGATAAATGACAGATAGCATTGAATGCGCCATTGATGCAACGGCTTCTGAATACTCTAAGCAAGGTGGAGGGAGCGAATTTGCATCTGCATTTGATTTTTTTATCGTTCAAATTGTGAATTTTATTAGCTGGGTCGTTAATTCTCAACAATGTGAACGGATAATAACCGCTGAATAGTAAAATCATCTTGCACTTGCAATACCTTAAAAAGGCGCTTGTAACTATAATAAGTTTCGATTTAATAAATAAAATGAAGATACAGTATTTGAAAGGTTCAAAGCTAAGTTCATGACAAGCATAGAAATCCGATTTATTTCATCTGTTTAACTAATACTACTAGAATGGACAGCTGGGGTTTGTTGACGGTTAAGAAATGACTCATAAGTGTACCGTTGCTATAGTCACGACTTAACCACGGCGTAGTGTTCTGCGATATTGTTGTGGCCATTCCAGTCTAACTAACGCGCAATAATATTAATTGGATTTCTATGATGACAAGCATGAAATGTACAGTAATTCTTAGAATGTTTGGCACTCCTAGAAAACATAATCATGCAAAAGTAAAAAATTTAGTTCATAATTATTAAGCAGCTACGTTTTTTTGTCTGTAAAATCTAAAATAAATGATGCAATAGGCACGTGTTTCAGATTATGACCAACTAAGATATTGAATCTGTAAAGGAAGTTGGCACCGGATATGAGCCGAAAGGTCCTTACAAATGGATTAGAGAACGATGCTTTCCGTCATGCAGTTTATCATCTTTTCCATTTCGTTTCGTAATAGCAATGAAGCTCATACCGGGTACACCTACACAATAATTCTATCAAATCTGCAGAAAATGTTGCGCAGGTTCCTTTACGCTCATATCCTGTGTAATATTTATCCTTGAATCACGAAATCACGAATGCCATCTTCTCTATTTCCTACATCAAATAATAAAGATCCAATTTTGCTCAGATTTATAGAACACGAATTCTGTAAAATCGAACTTCTGCTATACGAAGATATGCGCTGAAATTGTTCTAATTTCTTTCTTTCATTTCCATATTATACAGGGTGCGAGAAAAGTCCTTGCGGATTTTTGTCAACTTTATATTTTGCTATTCAATGATCAAATATCATTTCTTCAGTGACCAATATGTGGCAATGCGTTTGTAGATAACTCTGTCACTCGACTATTATGCATGCCAAGTCTTCAGATTTAACACATAGTGAGCTTTATGCTATTCAATCAACAAAATTTAAATTGATTACTTTCCATACGTTTTGTAAACTCGGCATTTCATTGTGCTATTTTCGATGCTTTAAAAAGCTATGCCACTTGTTTTTCCTGAGCTCCATGGATTTCACATTTGAATCTAGCTACGAGATTTGATCTCATTTTAATCAAATCAACAAAGTTGTGCTTCAAATAGCTATGCCACTCGTTTTTTGCTGAGCTCCATAGATTTCAAATTTAAATCTCTTCGAGGATCGATCATTAAATGACGGACTAAACCATGGATGATTAACCTTAATAAATGTTATGCCTTGAAAAGCTATGCCACTTATTTTTGCTGACCAGCATAGATTTCACATTTGAATCTTACTGCGAGATTTTTAATTTTAATCAATACATTTTATACACTGTGTTTATAAACTCGATACACTGATGGATGTGAGTAATTTGATATTGTGATGGAATTCTCGACAATAGAAAAAGTTTATTGCACATCGTGGGCCATTTCTTTCAACAGTGAAGAAAGTGCTCGTCAATTCAGAGAGAAATTTAACAAGGAACCCCCATCGTCGAGAACAATCTTGTATTGGAAGAACAAACTTCTTGAAACCGACAGCCTGTCCCACGACCGACCCAGAAGTGGCAGACCCATAACAGCATCTGGAGATGAAAACAGTCAAAAGGTAATTGAAGCTGTCACTGAAAATCCTTCAGCTTCGACAAGAGCGATATCGAGGGATGTCGGGATCTCTGATTTCACTGTCCGAAAAGTTCTAAAAGCCGAGCATTATCATCCATACAAGCCGCTATATTCTCAATTTCTTTGTGATGGGGACGAAGACCGCCGCTTACAATTTTGTGAAGAAATGAGGAGAAAATCGAGAGAAGATCCTGCTTTCCTCCGAAAGCTAACATTTTCGGACGAGTGTGTCATGTCGTTGACAGGCAACATCAACAAGCACAATGTTCACTTCTGGACTACGACGAACCCGGATATTAGAATGACCAACCCAGGCAAGACTCCTAGCCTCACCGTGTGGGCCTGTATAGGCTATTCCGGACTTCTTCTCTACGATATCAGTTCAGAAACCATGAATGGAAAGAGATATTCTGATCTTCTGTTGAACCAAGTCGTTCCTTATTTCTCTCGTGGCACTGGAAGAACCCTTCTGTTCCAGCAAGACGGAGCGCCTCCCCATTACTCTCTTTCAGCGCGTCAAATTCTAGAGACTCATTTGTCCAATCGCTGGATCGGCAGGAGAGGACCTATTGAATGGCCAGCAAGATCGCCGGACTTGACACCCTGCGACTTTTGGTTCTGGAGTCACCTGCGGCAATTGGTTTATCCTCCAGGTTTTATTTACAGGAACATTCAGGACTTGCGGGAAGAGATTGAGCGACAAATGAACAACATTGCTCTCTCTTACTACCGTGATTCGTTGAGGAATTTTCAGAAACGTTTTCTGAAGTGCATTGAGCATGACGGTGAGTTATTTGAAGAATAAAAATGTCAATGAGTACATGGAATGTTTAGTTTTTATTTCTAGATGGGTTTGTTCAAAGAAAAATGAAAATAAAGTAAAACAATTCACCATGCAATAACTAAACATAAAGTTATCAAAAATCCGCAAAGACTTTTCTCGCACCCTGTAGAGCATTACCAACATTTTTGGCTTCTATTAGTATAAATCTGAAGCTCGCTGTGGAAGCAGCATCATCAATCACACCAGCAAATTTCGTTAAACTTCTATCACGCATGCATTGACAATTATCCAGTGCGATCTTAATCATGGCCATAGCAAAACTCTTCAAATCCTCTTCGCAGAGTCAAGAGATTCATTTCTCTTCTGTACATTCCACATTCATTCTAACTTTTCGACTCCTGTTTTAAATTAAAGAATTCATGAAACTGCCTAATCAGATGTGTGTCTACGGGACATATTTTGGCTTCTGAACGTAACTAAAGGCAAGTGCATGTAATAGCAATTTTGGAATGCGTGGGCGATGGTTTAATAATTTGGAGGCTGCACGACGCTTCATAGGCGTCATCACTATTAGAACCAAAGAAAACGAACGTGTTTGGTAAGCTGTCGAAGAGAAAGTGCTGTAAAACAGCAAATTTCCGCGGCAACTTGTTTTTGCGACTGTTGACTCCTGGACTACCATTTGCAATATCCATGTCAAAAAATCGCGTTTTACAGTATCCTATGCTTTTGGCTGTTCAAACTATATTTCCTCAGTTTGATTTTGCAAATAACAGGCTTGCATGTGGGAATGGGAATCCCATGGGAAGTGGGATGGCATAGCGTGCTCAGATTCATATTCACATGGGATGGTCATGGGGATATTCGGCTTCAAAACTCAATTTCTCGGTACTTCTGTCTATTTGCTTGCAGGTGATAGTCGACAATGACAGTCAGGCAGAATTCGATCATGACCACACAAACGCTCATCTCGTGTCCTTCGATCAGCTCCGTGGAAGCGGGAAGAAAAGTGAATAGACAGCTACCAAATTAATTATCACTATTATCAGACGAACGGCTTGACCCTAGGGTTAATCAACCTGATAGGGAGAAGAATTATTATGGGTGAACTCGATCTCAAGGAAGAGAATGTGGAGAATGCATATTTTCTTCCTTGAGTGCTAGTGTGATGAACGTCTGAAAGAATTCGAAAAGCAAAGTTAGTGTAAAAATTAATGCGAATTCGAAAAGCATGCACTTTGAAGTGGGATGTCGCGGTTGCGTTTCCACATCAGTGAGAAATACCTCATGAGATCTGATGGAGGAAATGTGTAGATCACCATGAAGATGCTTGTCACAAAATTCATATTACACACTAAGCAAGAACATTTGCTCGTTTATTATCAATTGGAAGGTTGTTAATCTCTATAGGAAGAATATGACATTATCTAGCCTTTGCTTTTTGAAGCCATATTCTTCTGTCAAGCATATCTTCCTATGTCTGTGCGTATATTATATGCGCATAGATGCCGATCATGATGTTCATGATTCTCATCATTCTGATGAGATCATGATGTTCTCATCATTCCAATTGATTTTTCAAGGATTTTTCCGTTTAATAGCAAACGTTTTTGCATTGCTACTGTCAAATCCTGATGCAAGCAATACGTTAAGTATTTTTATGGGAGCACTATTATGGAGGTGAACACTTATAATGCTCAAGTTTTCTTGAATATTCTAAACCAAACAGTCACCAGGCTTATTTTCGTAAAATTTGAATATCCTTACCCATCAGGAGATCGCAAGTAACTCATTATGAATGCTTCTACTTAATACAAAGTATCTCCTAAATGTAAAATACTTTTGCCTATAATCTTTATACAGCAATTGTGTTGTTTATTCTTGTGTTGCACTACACGTTAGCAGGTTGTCTGCAGTACATTCAACGAGTTTAGAGGAGAACCATCGTGGTTGCACAGCATTCGTTTGTTTTAATTATACGCATTTATGCATTTTTAGAATGAAAATGAGTAGCTAGTTTGATAAGCAAGTGAATTTCACGAAAAGCACAGAAATAGTCTTCCCCGTGTGTCTAGTCATTCTGCTTTCATATTGGTTTGTTTTGAATTTTATCATGCAGACAAAATTTATTCTCAAATATCGACATCTGAAGTAAACATGATGACTGCAAGGACAGCCCCAAAAAGAAAATGTTGATGCTTCAAAAGCTTGGGAATTTTTCTGTAAACAATGAAATCTATTTATTCTGATTTGAAAACCTTCTATATGAGACATAAAAGCTTTAAAAATATATTTAATTCAAGTTATCTGACCATAATGTAACATGTGATCGCATATGCAGTTTTAATTGAAGTGCTTTTCCGTGTGTTGTTGAGAAAATTTCATTTTATGCTCTGAGATGAGAGTAACTATCTCAATTCATTCCCTCATAGACATGACTTTCTAATAGATTGAAGTATTCAGGACATTTCATGTTTACCATCTAAATGTCAATCATAAGTAGACGATTACACTCAGTCGGCTTTACTGTCTCCCCGAGGAGATCGTTAATGCAACTGACTCCTTGAAACTATGCTAAGATTTCGATGTTTTTGGCAACGTGGAGATATTATTTTACTACATGCATATAATCAGTCATCAATAGTCGCCTTCAAGGATGTCTTAAGGTCCACCCACACCGAACGCGGCGTGTCATCACGCGTCCAGAATTTGAACTTTAATAAACCTATGGGGTTGTTCACACAGAGACGCGCGGGAACGCGCCAAATGATATGATACCAAATGATAGCCAAACGAATGTGAGTTATGACTCCGGATGTGGGGATAGCGCAGGACTGACAAATTGTCTGAAAATGATTGTTCATTATCAGCGTGGATATGCAACCTGTCGCATTTCATTGCCCTAATAAAGGTCATTGCACCAACACTCCAATATCATCACGATATTTTGCTTCAAATTGTAACTGGAATGCCGTCGCGATGCTCGATTTAATAGAGAGCTTGGTTGCCCAAAAAAGACCTTATAGTGCGGCCGCCAACACGAGTTTCTGCAAGGAACCATAGCAAAAATGAAATTTCTTAGAATTGTCTATACCCTGTCCGGTTCTTCTTGTAAGAATATCCAAGAACCCCCATGTAAATTTGGCAGGAAGCAGATTGGAGTTTTCGGCAAGAATGACAATTGTCTGCCTTTTCCGTGATAAAGAGAAAAAGTACTGAGTAAATGACATGGAATGACTTCAGGTCATACCTTCATGTGTATGCATTGGTTTCATGATTTTGACGGTGAAGTATTCGATAATGTGGTTGAAGGCATCTAATTTCATCTTAAAATTGATCAAAATGTTGTTTTGGTCACAGGGATTCGGAGCTCTATCATTTTGATAGGTTTCCGAATGTGGTTAGATAGATCTCCGATCTCGCACCCTGGGTTAGCAGATATTAAACTGCTTGCTAAATCTAGATGTGTTTAATTACACGGACAACTTGGCACATTAGCAGCTAACTGCTTGACTATATGCCAAAAATTGTGCCTCTTTCTTTTTTCACCTTATCAGAGAAAACACGCAAAAATATAATTTTTACCAAAAAATTCAATGTGCTTCCCAATGGATTTGCATGTGTTTTTTACTCTGCTTGATGCAGATTTGCATAGAGTGCGCAGCAATCAGTAAAGTAGTAGAAAGTGTTTATATTTAGCAAATAAATGAAAATCAGATTATACAAGAAATCATCACAAGTCATCAAGTTAAACATCATACAGGAAATGTAAACATAGTCATTACAAATAAATTTTGATTATACAGAACCATAAATGATAAGCTGACTGAATTAGACATGCGAGTCGCATAAAAGAAAAATGAATTTGCTCTGCGATAAGTACGCGCTTCTGGAAGTCTATAATGCCTTGTCTTAGGTAAGCGCTCAGAAAAATGATGACGCAAAGGATGAGACTCATGCTGACATTTCGATGAAAATGACAAGGTTCTGTTCAATAATATGTCATCAAGTTTAGGCATGATTCCACATTTACAACCAAATGAACATATAATGTGATGATGTCTTTTCTGGATCCTTCTAAGCATGGTTGTTACACTATGGGACTTCATACAGAATAGTGGAGAAGCGTAAATTAGAACAGACAACACCAGAGACCTATACATTTCAAGACGTTTGCTTGGAGGCAGCAAACCTCTTACACAGCGAATAATATGCAATCTTTTTGCAGCGCTAGCATATACAGAGGAAAAGTGGACATCTCAAGATAGATCATCACTCCATGTAACTCCAAGCAACTTTACATTGGAGACCAACTGAATATCCGGATACAGTGTAGTCCGGCAGCCAGAACGAGTTTTGGCAGGGAACGAGGCCGAAAATGACACTTTCACAGAATGATGTACACCTTATGCCTACTTCGAATTGGCACATCTGCCGAGTTCTAGTGAGTTCCTCTTCTTGTCAGACACGATAAAAAAACACATGTAAATCCAATGGGACGCAGATGGAAGTTTTTTGGTTAAAATGAAATTCTCTGTGTTTTCTCTTATCAAATGAAAAGCATTGAGTCCAGAGTCATAATTTTTGACATGGAATGTCTTCAGGTCATTTCCTATGATGTGCATGTGCTATTATCATGCATCTGATCGGCAATGTATGTGAGAATGTGGTTAAGCATGGATAAAGTTGCTCAAAATGTTCGTGTTTGACGATATTAAGAGGCTCGCCAAATATAAATGTGTTGAGCTTTATAGACAGGGGTGCATCAACATGAAAGCAAATGACCTGAAGACATTTCATGTCAAAAATTATGACTCTGGGTTTGGTACTTTTTGCTTAATCAGAGAAAACATACAAAATTTCATTTTAGCCAAAAACTGCAATATGCGTCCTATTGGATTTACATGTGCTTTTCTTTTATCCTGTCTGACAAGAAGAGGAACTCACTAGAACTCGGCAGACGTGCCGATTCGGAGTAGGCATATGGTGTACATCATTCTGTGAAAGTCTCATTTTCGGCCTCGTTCCCTGCAGAAACTCATTCTGGCTGCCGGACTAGTGGTAATGGTGCATCGAATGAGCAAGTAAACAGAATCTGCTTGCTTTTCACACAATTCACACGCATGCAGTTTTCATCAATCCAAGATTTAAACATGAACAAACAGTCAGAAAGCCTCATTTTTCATTTTCGGCCTCGTTCATTGCAAAAATCCTTGCTGGCGTCTGAACGAACCAACATTGTGCCGACTCGATTTAGTTAATAAAGTAATAATCACAATTGTGTAATATTGAATACTAATATAATTTATTGATAAGCCTACTTGAGATAGCGACTTTCTAGCAAGAGCAACGGTATTTCTACTCACACCGGACCTTATAAGGTGACTATATGGACCCTATAGGGTAGAGATTTAATTAGACTTTCATTTCCACGGCTGACAATTGGGACGAACAAAATCATTCAAAACTAATAACATGATCTCCCTGAAATGGGCCTAAGGGAAGTGCACACCTTCTCAATTTCTCAGGAGCGACTTCAAATTTCGGAAATTTGATTACACATTCTTGACCAGGGATACAAAAGTGATAAAGTATCAACAATTTTGCTGGAAAAATGTGAATCAATGATAAAAAATCCTTTGATTGTTCATTTCAATATCACACGCATAATAATGGTACATTTATTGCTTGTGCTTTTGATTCATTTTCCTGCCCTGCATTTCACCACCCTCTTGCTCCAAACACCCGGATAACAATTACTGGTGTTTAATATTCTTCTTTCCCTTATTCTAAATTCCTGATCGGAAGAAGTATATTAGAAAAAGTCTCTATTACTTAATTTCCCCATTGCCAAAATTATTTCTAGAAGCCACCGTTTAAATCTCGACACAGCTGCAAGTGCAAACCTAACACATTCTGAAACCCCAAGCTTCGATATCTCAGTATTGCATTTTCAGGCTTAAATCTCACAAGAGATGTGTGGGAGAACGTATAGTGCAACACGGTGCTTACATTGAAGATCAAAATTTTCATTTTTTTCCTCAAACGTTCTGAGTAGTTGATGTCACAAGCCACCCGATAGATACACGAGTATAAAAAAGCGCATATAATAGCAGGAATTTGAATATATTGAAAATTACTCAAAGTATTTTTTGAACATGAATTCGTCGCATCGAACTGAATCTTCACACATAAAAATCACACTGGTGTGATTTTAATGAAGATGAATATTTAGCTTGCTCCCTCTTTTGGGCAGCAATTCCTCATGCATTCCTGATCCTGAACAATTTATAGCCTGCATTGCAGTGAATGCACTGAACTGTTTAGAGACAGTAATTTTCGTCTCGATCAAATTTCTGTTCATGTCGAGATTGAAAATGGTAGATATTATCAAGACGGTCCCACCAGAGATAGTTGATGCAGTGCGGGCGAGTGCGATTCACGGATCGATAAAGTCCGCATTATAAGGACTTCAACTTGTAAATGTAGTCTGCAAACGTTCTTGAATTATTGTAGGCCTGAAAACAGCAGAGATCATCATAGAAAGCATAAGTAAAGCTATTTCACAGCATCTGGAAGAGATTGAAGCGGTGTGATAAATATCGCCGAGCAGAGTAAACACAACTAACATCGCATTCACATGTTATATGAAATCTGCATCGATGGTTGTTTGCTTCCATAAGTCATGAATATTATAAAATATTCGTAAAAATTTGTAAAAATGTATCGATTTCATAATCAGCATAACTACAGATTCATGCCCATGAATTACAGATGGTGCAAGACTTTTGATAAGATAGAGAGAATGGCTATATTGACTCAGGAAGTAGGTTGTCCACAAATTTTAGTTCAAATATAGTCCATTTGATTTACACATTTGACGGGCCTTTGAGCTGAAACTTTAGCTCTTTATGGCCAATAGGATCTAAGTATGAGTCCCAGCATTCTAGATTCACTCCTGTAAGGACTTCGATAAATTGCAAACATAATTTGATTGAATACACTACTTGATTCGATTAAACGAAGAATTTAAAATTGAAAGATAAAAAGATTTAAAATTACTGCTGTGACAAAACAACTTTCGTGGTAACGCTATCGAGCATGATAATTATTAATATGACAGAATGAATTAAGATTTTTTAATGATTTCACGAAAATATATTTACAAAATCGTGGGACTATCCAAGTAGGGCCTACTACCAACCAATAGTTGTGAATAGGTGAATGGAGATGAGATGTGGCAGAGGAAATTTGACGGATTTTTGCATGATTAAACATAGGACAAGGAGTGCAGTAAATGAACTGCTAAAGACTGAAATTGACATTGATAGCTATGAAAAATTAACATGTTTTCATGCTTCGAAACTCAATTGCTTGTAGTAATAATTACTTCAGAATTTTGCTGGGCATGATAATGCGACTGGGTACGGATGTGTGCACTATGCTGGAATTCTACGGGAATGATACTCTAGGGGACATAAAGATTCAGCACACGGCAACTTGAAATTTACATTTGCTCATGTTACAGAAAGAGCACAAGAGAGTACATTCCTTCACTTCCTTCAAAATTGACTACGTCACTCTGCGCTCATTGAGATGAAATCAATTGCAGAAATGCATTAATTCATTAAATCTAAATGAGATGGCGACAAATGACAGCTACCTATGAACGAAGCAATTTTAACACAGAGAATAATGCTGATTCTAAATTTGTAGCCTTCCTCATGGGTATGCTCTAATATATTCGCGATCATTGCTTGAGAGCACTAAACAATTTAGTGAAAAAGATGTTTTGATTCCTGTATATAAAAGTATCCTTCTCTGGCTTTTAGAGTTTGTTCGCCTCTTTCTGTTGGTTTCCCAGCTAGCGTGATTTTGAGAAGTTACAGAGACGGGTACATAGAATTATTTATGGTGTGTCATGTAAGTGCGATTGTGTGGAAAGCCTTACAGCGAGAGAGCTGAAATGTTCGAGAAAGCTTTCTGAAAGCTTATCTATTGAATTCTCATCCGTATAATCAGCTTCCTCAACAGACAGTTTAATGTACGAAGTACATACTGATTGCGTCATATTACCGCTTTATGCAACAAAACGTCGTTTCAACTTATTTTTTGCATATACTGCATATCAGTAGTAATGCACCATAGCCAAGAAATATGTACCATTTTGATTTATGACACTGGTAGTATGCTTTATTGTTTTACGAGTGCGTAAAGCAATTTTACAATTGCATACTGTCGACTTTGATGCATACAATACATACCCAAACACGATTTTACCACCGTCGCCACACTGAGGCGATTATGTTGCATTTAGCCTGCTTCAGCGTCTCGATAAAGTTACAGAATTGGGTTGCTTCCTCACCTGCAGAAACTAAATACTAAAATATGTGTGTTATCAGAAATAGAGTGAAACTGATAAAAGAAAGTCCCCATCAGTTCAATTAACTGAAGGAAAAGCGTCGTGAAAACTTGAAATTAGTTTACTGATCTCATGAACGTCAATCATTCTAGCAATAGATTAACCGACATTTGAAGGCGGAGAAAATTATCCCGCCTGCTTTATGATCGTTTTAGCACATTAAAGAACTTTGACAAGTACTTTTATGGACCGCCTTTTGTTTTCAAATGGTAAGTCTCTGGGATGATTAATGCTTCATAACTTTGAATTAGATAGCAGCAGATGCTGTAAACATTCATGTGCCTGTCATTGACGCCGACATATGAGACAGGCAAGAGATTATAAAAGATGAATTGCAAACTAATTCCTCTTTTAAATCATTAATTTATTGGTCTTCGCGAGCAATCAATTTGTTGGAATTGAAATTCCACTGCCATCACTAAGTAATCATTTATTTTCATACATTCTCTGCTGATTCCTTTACATAATTTGACGTACATGTATATCAGCTATTAATTATTGACTGAAGAGTCCTAGACAGAAGCTGAGCTGAAACTGGTAACCTTGCTGGCAGCTGATGACCTTGTTGTTTGTTGCATTTTCCCCGAATGTCATGGTTCATGGACTTATGTTGCATGGCATAGAGAAGTGTTGTCGAAGGCAGATAATACAGGCATCCTTGTAAGCAGTGGACTATTAAAAAAGTAAACAAAAAGTCAAGACTCTAAAACTCTCATTGCGAACTTCCTCGTGATCGGATCGTATGCCAGATAGGTCCATCAGTCGATATTAGAGATGCCAAAAATCAGACACTACCGGCAGCATCTTAATATTGTAGAACCGAGTCCTAATTCAATCTTAATTCTGGACAGTCATGTCAAACAGAGTTCTTTTTGAACAAAAAACTCATTGTAATAGGAATTTAGTTCAAACAATGATTTTACTTAGGAAATTGAAGCACTCAATTAATTGAGATAGGAAATTATTGCAATAGATTAATTGATGGTTGAAATATTATCTCATTAATTAATTGAAATTAGAATTGATGACCAATCAATTACTTACAATCAATTTTCGATAGTTCCCTGCTTTAACCTACATAGGCGATAAATCAGAAATCTGAAATCAGAGGGCATCAGAAATCAGATGAAATAATAAGAAATGAACCTTCCTGGTGTTTTAGCTGTTTTTTATTAAGTCACTTAAGCTTTCGCCAATTATTTAACTTAAGTGACTCAATAAAGAAAAGCTAAAACAGCCGAAAGAAAAAATTGGCAGATGAACATCAAAAGATTTGACCTTTATTAGAGAACTTAATGGAAAATTCAACATCCTCATCAATTCCAATTATTCCATTATTATTTATAGAGCATTATTCATAAAGTACATAAGAAGTTGTCGTTAACATGTTCATTCATCCAGAGATGGATCTTATGTTCTTATGTTAATGACAGTAATAACATAAAAATATTACTCACGCTGGATTTATATGCAATACTGTTTTTTGCTACAAAAAGTGGATCTCATCACAGAATAAAATAGACAGCATTTCATGCTTCGCAATATTTTTGATGCATTTGTTTATCTAGACACACAGTTGCTGTGTTTCTCAATATACACCTTCGGGTCCAGACCCTTCTTCACTGAGTTAATAACTCAGTTATTAGCTCAATGAAGAAGCCTCTAGACCCGAAACGTCGAGTAACATCTTGTTTTTCTTTTTATATAAATTAATAGAAGATGTGCAGAAATTCAAGAGAGTGAGATATTTACGCGAATGCAAGTGCAGCCATTTCCGGTTTGCTTCCATCACTTTAGCGTTTTTGTCCATTTACTCTCAGTTTTCGAAATCTCTAGGATAACATGCTTCCTATGCTTTGAATGCCCGCTTTACCATTGAATTTTATTAGCATTACAAAAGGCAGACTACTGCGCCTTAGTCTTTGAAAACCACTCTGTGTGTGATGTCATTTATGCTGTCTCCGTTCCTTTTCTATTTTGGTTCTATTAACCGACTTCTGTATGTACATGTGGATCAAAGATTTGATGTTGCATCAACGATAGGAGGTCATGCAAAAAATATCAAAGTATTATAGAGAATATCAATTGTTTCAAATGAGGAATAACCTGTCACTTTCATCTTAATTAATTTACATGAAAGCGCTTGCAAAATTGCTCGGTTTTCGATTCTCTTTCATGTTGCATTAATAATGGATTTTCAATGCTTATTGGCCTATCTCAACTATTAAAAGCACCCATGCACTTCATTGTATCTGTAGCTGTCTTCATGTACATTTTTGAAGTGGAAATTGACATTCATGTAAGATCAAGTTGTTCCTATGTAAACACGAACATGAAAATTTGACATTTTGGCCATCAATCTACGTATTTTAACTTATCAAAATAACTCTGGTTTGTTTAAAGAACAATAGCAACTGCTTCCAGGTGACCTCGGACAATCGATCTAATGATTCAATGCCTCCGGCTTTCACGAGGTTGACCTCGATCGTATCACATTTCGACCTCGTGAAAGCCAGAGGCATTGAATCATT
This sequence comes from Prostheceraeus crozeri, assembly GCA_907163375.1. Taxonomy (NCBI): domain Eukaryota; kingdom Metazoa; phylum Platyhelminthes; order Polycladida; family Euryleptidae; genus Prostheceraeus; species Prostheceraeus crozeri. Next base: position 122,175 of record CAJQUW010004856.1, read on the forward strand.
AAAATAACTCTGCACTAAGCTTGCATTGCATGTATAAATATTACTTTCAAATTCATTTGGAAAAAGCAAGTCTGCAGTCATACAAAAGATTAATCATCTGTGGTACAAAGCGTAAGTGTGCATGTATTCCAAATTTGGACTATATTTCACATTTTAGAGAATAATTAGGCAGTTCAATGATTGGCAGTTTATAATTGATGAGAGGCTTTCAACCTCATTTACCATAAGTCTCGACAACGAGAAAAGCATTTTAACTCAACTTCGTAGTACTCAGGAAATTCTTGTTTTTTAATATGAAATGACATGAATTTTGATCTCGAGTTTTGTTTCGTTGCTACTGAATGAAACTGTTTTTATGAACATGTGATTGACAGCTCATGATTGTCAATTTTGCCTGACTACATGAATACGGGCTTAATAACCATGTTCACGTGAACATTCAGCGGCATCTAGAGCGTATTGAGTATTTCAATATATGTTTTACAAAGATAGAATTGCTCAAATGCGCATGTACAGCAGAACTCTAATTATTCTTTTAAGTCTATATATTTTCTATTTAGTCTATAAGGAACATTTTTAATTAATGTCTAGCATGGAAAACATTATTTTTCGCTTTCACATTTTGTACTTAAATTTTTTGTATCGACAATAACTGCGTTGCATCTCATTTTGATTTGACTCGTCGGATGATTCGCGAATTAATTTATGTATGTATCTAACATCATTTAAGATCATCATTGTACAATTAACATTAATAACATTGATAGTACAATTCATAATTCTTGTATAAATATGGCTGTCAGACTTAATTATGAATTGAAAATATGTCATGAATCCCAGTATCTAACAAAATTTTCTATTGATTAAAATGTTTTCTTCACTAAACATTGAATAAATTGTATGTGTGTTGAACATGTGCTACTCTGACTTGCACGAGTAACAACAATAGATTTTGCTTCCGTCGATTTACAAGATGTGAATGATTTTGGTAATACTTCACTGATACTTTCATAATTACAAAAAACATCGTAGGACCATTTTAAAATGAATAGTACTTCAAAAATTTTTCTCGAATTTAAAATCAATCATATCAACTCTAAGATGAAATAAAAGTTGAAATAAATCGATAAAAATCGGACTAATAATAGTGTTCATTGGCTATATTGTTCATCATCTGGAGTCACAGGCTGCCTCATTTCTGCTTCGTTTGTGCCCTCTGGGATGAAAGAGTGACAATTCTATAGAATAGAACAATTAATGTACAGGCACAGAGTGAGAGCATTACGGAAGAGCCAATCAAGATTTCTTCCACAAACTTTGTACAAGTGGAGTATCTATCTGCGTAGATTTTAAGGGTGGGATGTGATTAGATGTTGTAATCAGAAGATGATGCATATTCGAAGCTGATTATAAAAGTAAGTACCATGATTTATCCGCAGATTGCTGGGTATTGAATCTCTCCTCATGCATTCATGCAAAAGTGAAAAAGAGATATGCGTTCATGTTACTCCACGACGACGAAGGATAAAGGAGCAACATTCCTTTTCGTACTTGCAATAAAATTTGTCCGCCAGTCAGAACGAGATTCTGCAGAGGACGAGTCCGAAAATGAGACTTTCACATAATGATATGCACCTTGTGGCTACTGCGAATCGGTGCGTCTGCCGAGTTCTACTTGGTTCCTTTTCTTGTCATACAACATCGAAGAAAAACACATGTTAGTTGTCGGTAAAATTGCGAATCTGTGAAAGAATTTCTAAGTTTTCTCTGATTAAACGAAAAGTATTAACCCCATACTGTCACAAGGTCATTTCATATTATGTGTATGTGTTATTACCATGCGAGGCTGAAATGCTGTGTTCGACGACACTAGGAGTTTTGCTAAATCTAAATATGCTCGGCTAGCATTTTGTATGAACATGTTGAGAAATTGCCTGAAGACATTCCATGTTAAAAATTATGGCTTTATGCTTGCATGCAGCGTTTCTCACTTTCCAAAAAACGTCAGTCTGCTTATCATTGGATTTACCTATGTTTTTCTTTGATCCAGTCTGAAAAGAAGAGAAACAGAGCAGAACTCAGCAAACGCTCAGATTCGTTGTAGCCGTAGGGCGTACACCATTCTTTGAAAGTCCCACTTTCGGCATCATTCCCTGTAGAAATTCGTTATGGCGGCTGGACATAGAGTGAAATCTCATCGATACAGTGAAATCTCGGCCCAGAGATGCTTAAGTTCTTTTGAATTCCTCTAGCATCTAGCTTTTCTCAATGCGATAGGGTAAATTTAAAAACCTTTACATGTCTGCCCAATTAGAAGCATTTACAGAATTTAAAGAATCGGAGACATCATATCAGAAATCTAGAATTCCACGCCTCTGTGTGAATTCCCAGGACAGTGGAAAATTTTGGACCATGCTTAGTCTACTACTTTCTCATGCAATTCAATACACAAAGAAAATGAGTGTAGGTATGAAATAAAGACAACAATAAGCAGTAAGTCGTTCGCAATCATCGGGGAATTCAGTTTAATTCACAGTCACTATTTCAGCATCATCTGCATGATTTTGACTTCTTTCTCTTGCTCATGAATTTATTGAAGCGATTGACGGGTCGTGTCAGAACTTACTGTAAAGCGAAAGGACGTGATATATTCTCTTAAATAATTAAAACTTCTCTTTCAGCAAAAAAGCCTAGATATTTAATCGGTCTCTCCGTCTATAATCTTCGAAACAGAATAAGTCAGTGCTCAACAAAAAATATTTTTAATGACATTTCAAATCACAAGATTTGGAAAGAAACATTCAGGAAAATATCATTTGCGGATATATCACAACGTGACAAGATGAGCGAACATTGTTCAACCATGGGTGAGGGCGTGTAGGCAAGATCAAATAGCAAAGGTTTGCCGCTGCGACCCCTGCGAGACCCCTAAGAGACAAATAATGCTGTTGAAAATGGCTTGATATGCATACAATCACAGAATTAGATATTTTGTTTATCTGCTAGACGTGTGATCAATTCGAAATCGCCGGCACATCGAGGAACCTATTAAGTGGGTAAAAAGGAATTCCTAATACCTTTCAGAGATAGGAAAAAAAAGTCGTGCGTCGCTTGCGGATTAATGTGAGTACCAGCAAAGTGCTTCGATTGCCACAATTCCTTCAGATTCGAAGAATTCAGATCACTGCGCACAAGTTTTCTCCATAAGCTTGGCCCTTCCGATCATTATTAAGAAAAGTAGCAGACGTACGAAAATAAGTTCACTTGATGATTTCACATCATCTCCTCGGCATTGCTCACTGTATAGTGCATACCTTGAATCGAAGCCAGGCATAGAAATTGACAGCAATAAAACCTCTAGAATGGAAATTAAGCTTCATGCAATGCACAATAACAGCACATAAATCGCCCGCATTTTCACTTAGATGCACCTGCCAACGTCTGTATGATTGGGTTAGAATCAGTCACATGTGTAAATCGAAGCTTTTAATAGGTGGTTCATGCCCCAACTTAGTTCCCCGGGATGTGCCGCGACCTTGAGTCAGTTTCCATTCTAGCCAACTTCAGATAAACAGTTTATTTCTATGAAGCCAGGTATCGATGTGTGTTTTGGTGTGTGCGAAGTGATGTCACAGCACACACGCATCTCTCACTGGCTCTGGTGTCCTCTGCTGACAGCTTATTGTTTGCCATTTTCAATAGCAAGCGATACACGAGTTATCCATTCGAGAAGGAGCAAGTTGTCTAATTCTGTGAAGTGCCATTTCGATATTAAGGTTACATATAGCCCTTCCTTTCTAGGAAACCGAAGCGTGCGCAGATGAGTCTAATTCTGTGCATACAATGCAGGTATACTGTAGTGTTGTCGAGACTGTAACATCAACAATTTCCTATGACATCTTCACTAGTTGCTAATCAACAAAGGACAACGTGTCACAAATAACCGCCGATTTCGCATGTGATAGTGATTTAAGTGACATAAGAAATTAAAGCAAAATTAATCATCTGATGTCGAGCGATATTTCTACAAAATGTGGCAGTATTGTTTTGCTCTATCTATAAATGTCATTCTACTGTGAAACTGATCAATATAGCGTTTCCTGATGACGGCTGAGCTTTTTGCATGCACATCTGCCGGTTAAGTAATAATCATAAAGCCCGCACGTTTAAAGAAGAATGTGAAGCTTTTCTGTCATACTCCAGCCTAGGCATGTTGGCCTATTCATCTCAAGCTAACGGCAATCTATTTGAGGAATATTTTGCGGTTGAGATTTTATGACTCCCAGGTTTCTTCAAACGATATTGTGTGATGCATTTATTATGGACACTGGAAATCCTTGACTTACGTAATCACTCTTGGTATGCTGCATATGGAGGTGAAATTTGTACATGTATTATGCCAAATGCTAACACTATTTATAGAAGTCATTGACAATGTCATGTGGTGATGGTAGTATCCTCACTAAAGGCATTCAAAATATATTTTTCAACGCCCCTATATTCTTAGGAGATAACTATGAGTACTTTTTATGTTAATCAAATTTCTTTATTTAAATGCTTTCCTAAGTGCTAAATAATGCAAGGAGTGCATGAGTTTTTTTATCTACTTGAACAGTTTAATCTGATATTCATAAAATACGTGTTTTGAATGAATCTTTAGATGCTACTTACAGCAAAAACAAGCTCAACTCAAAATACAAAATGAATTTCACCAACGGCAAATGAACACGTGAATTCTTTACAGTTAAATACTCTCATCAAGTCCTGTCTGAAGACCACTGGTAATTTTACACTAGATGTGGTCGTCCGTCGAATTTCGGAAAGTTTGATTAATTTTATGACGTGGTTGTGGTGTACGGAGTATCAAAAAGTCACCATTCCATTAGACAGTCTATCATATTATGAAATCATGTTGCAACATGCACCAGCTTCGAGCACCACCACGCATGAGAGCATTATTCACAACAGACGCAATGAAATGAAATGCTATGACAATACAATAGAATTAATGCATGCAATTGTCAAATATCTATGTCATTGTCACAGTGGTGTAATCGAGTGGCCTGGTCGGCCAGCAGACACAACACTTCCCAATTTTTCCTTTTGGGAGGCAATGAAGAATATGGTGCATACATGAAAAAACCGAGAACTCAAGAAGATCTCCGTAGAATCATTGAGGATTAGCTTGTTTAAGTTGATGCCGGACCATGTCAGAAAATCTGTCCTGGGGGGGACCATTATAGAAATGAGTGGTGAGCATCCGGAGAGTTAAGTCTTTTAAAAAAATCCCACAATCAGTCTTATTCGCCTACGCAAATAAAATATTTCGACTTTTAGAATTGGGTGGTAATGCTGATGACGCACTCTGTCTATTTCAGTTAGATTATTGAATCATGACCGCTAGTATCTTTTACTGTAGATAATATTTAGCATTTTTTATTAAAAGAGGACTATTGGATATATGCTTATTTGGCGAACTTGCCGCACTGATCAGGTGATATTCAGAAAACTAGCTTTATCTTCTCAAACTATTTTCGGCGTCATTGAAATTGAAATTCTTGCAGTTTTTTGTAATTAAGAAGTTTTCATGCGCATGATTGTTCTTCAAATTTACGAAATGGAAAGATATTGAAGTTTTCGCACTGAAAATCTACGCCTTTGTGATAAATGTGAAGAACATGGCGAGGTGAAGATATTGCTTTTCAATTGCTCTTCTCATAAGAAATGAATAATTTGAAGTTTTCTTGTCACAAGTTTAATTGAAATTGTTTAAACTCAGCAAAGGACAATTTTCTCGCCTTCTCTTATAAAACTTTTGTTTCTCTTTGCTGTGTAATTGATCTGTCAATCATTTTCAGGCAGCACTTCGATGAAGGGCGTCAATATCAGCAGAATCTTAAAATATTCATAAAATGACCTTCTTTCAGGCGCCTACGTTGTCTTGGTTAGAATATATGGAATTATACACTTCACATTCGCATAAAACAGATGAAATCCTGCGGCGTGCAACTTTCTGTTGATGTAAACAGCTGCAACAATAATGCTGCTAACTCATTCTTAGTATCCAAATTTATATAATTTATAAGATATTTTTGTCTAAAATTCGTAAATGTCGAGTTCCAAATTTTTTGCAATAACCCGTAGTTTTGAAATATATATGGTAAATAAGCATCAATCTATTGTGATTATTTCAAGAGACTCGCATGCATTTGTCAGAACAAATCAATAACAATCATTGTTCAAGAATATCACCAAGTTGACTACCTTATAAATGATATTTGCTAGAAGATTTCTTCATTTTATTATTTGGCCTTTTTAAAAGCTTCGTCGAAAATCAGCACTCCACAACCTCGCTTAACTATTCTTTAATATTGTATCGGTCATATTCAAAAGACTTACTTGATAGCACACACCCAATTACTTAAGACAGGTGTAATACCATAGATCACAATAGTAATTCATCTATAGTTGACGCGTATATTTTCAAACAGAAAATCAAAATCGTTATACCACGACAAGCATTGATGCCGAGGAATGTCGCATCATTCTGCGACACTTGAAGTATCATTTCAAAGCTTTCGGACTTAAAGCAAGCCTGTGTGAAACTCAAATGACAGTGCACATACCACAGACGATAGATATGACTAGCCTCGAGTGTCGCAGGGTTGTGTTATAAAAAAACATCCCGAGTGATCTAACTGAATTCATTCACCCAATTAGAAACTGACTATTCAGCTACATGGGCTACACCATACTTGCCATAACGTGATAGCATTTCTGGATGCCGAAGTTACTTACAAGCCCATATAAGTTTAGGTTTATTACCGGTGCCAGAAATTGTTCAATTAAAACTTCATCGGTTAGAATTAATCAGTGTCTAAAGTCATTCGAGAAAGTTTCAAGCGTTATTGTGAGTCTATGAAGAAGAATGCCGGCTACTCTTTCTTTTGGAGTGTTATCTCGACTCAAGATTTTCTCATTAATATTTTTGATGTGCCTGCTCAATAAATGCAAGTTTTTGACTTCTCAACATTTTACAGAAATTTTAATCAAAACGCTAATATTTTTCTATTCTTGATCTAACTTTCAATTCAACCTATCGTAAATACTTGCGTATAGGATGTGAAATCACTTTTTTCAAGAACCATGTATAATGGTTATTCCTGCTTTGAATATGACTCATTTAAGAAAGCAATTGATTTCATTTTATCTGAAGTTTTTGCTTGCTTTGTTTTGGTTTTGTTCTCAGAAAGATACGTGGGGTATCAATGGGAAGGAATTGCAATGCTTTACTTGTCGATTTTTTATTTCTGCTACATTGTGAATGCATCTTTGTGAAACAGTTGGTTAAAAAAAGAAGTTTGGGCTTGTCAAGTTGTTGTCATACACTTCAAGTTGCATTGATGACTGTGCAATTAATTACAGCCATTCCCATACTTTAAAGCACAAAATTTATCCATCTCATCTTGTCGCGGATAGGAACGGCAATGACGAGAAGAATGTAGTCTACCTCGATGTGAGACTTCAAGTTAGCAATGATTGTCTTCAAACCATTCTCTATCATAAAGTTGAAGACTTCGATTTTCCGGTCGTTCTGTTGACGCTTCCAGGAAGTGCCATACCCACAGAATTAAACAGGTCATTTCTTCTTCAGTTTGCATAAAATTGAAGTATTGGAATCTGCTGACATGATATCATAGCAATCGAACAATAAACAGCCAGTTCAACATTAAACACATCAAATTGTGCGAAGTTTCAGTGACTGCTATCAATCGGATCACACAGCAAAGAGACACAGTTGATGTCAAGTTCAACAAAGAAGTTTGTGAACGTTTTTTCTTGCGCCTGCTAACTTTTTTAATAATGATCGGGAGGGCCAACATTATCCAGAAAATTTTTGAGCAATTATCTGAATTCTTTGGATCTGAAAGAATCATGGCGATCGAAGCAATTTGAAAGAGTTCACAGCAATCCGCAAGCAACGCACAACTATTTTCCTATCTCTGCAAGACATCAAAAATTTCTTTTTGCATACTTAATAAGTTCCTCGATGTGTCGTTTTGAATCAGTTTGTACTTCTACCAAAGTGACACGCTTAAACAATCCAAATCTGTGGTCATACCCGATAATATATGTATTAGTGCCTTTGTCAGACAAGTATGTGATACTTTCGCATCTGCTCTCATCTACCAGTTCTTATTCACAGGATAAATAAAACCCTTTCTCTGATGAGTAGCAGATGATTTTGTATGTGTGTTGGATGAAGATCAGAACTGAGAAAATCCTGTATCGTAATGAGACTATTCTTAAATTCAGATTCTTCTCAGCTAGGCAACTGACTTCTCAATGCGGATCTTAATATTTTTGTGAAGTTCTACATAAATGCATATCATTGTTTTTAGATTTAATTTTCAAACCACTTCAGCATTATCCCATTCCACATATCAGTACAGTACGAATTTTCAGGCCCAGCCCGCTTGAGTTTGAGCGTCCAAGCAGAGAGGCCGAAACGCAACCTTAGGTTCAGTTGATGGATGGACTGATAGTGGGGAAGATCCTTCCACACAGATTCCGTCAAGTTTGTCTCTAATGTAGCCCTTGGATAGTCAAAAAGGTTATAGTCACGCGTTGCGACTATTTTGTGTCTGACGGTGGGAACGTACGTATACCACCTGCCCTCTCAATGGCAAACCATATGTTTTATTAAATCTGTGCTAAATCGCTAAAATTATGTTCAAAATGTTAGACTCGTTATGGAAATGACCCAGTTTCAATAGCTTTCGTTGAAAGCTTCATAATTCTCATTACCTGCGCTGTGGCCTTGTGGTAGAGTGTTCGCTCTGCGTCCGGGAGACCTTGGTTCAAATCTTGGTCCGGTCAAACCTAAGACTTTTAAAATAGGTACACTCTGCATTCTTGCTAAACATTCAGCACGAAAAAGAATGAGAGTGGTAAATGACAACTCGGCCACATGGAAGAAAGGCTCCGTGGCTAATGTGCTTCCGAGTACAAACAACGTTCATTTATTTATTTATTTATTTACCTGCAATGTGGTTGTTCAGCAAGTTTGACAGAAATGAGAAGAAAATGGATAAATGAGAGCTTAGATGATCGAAAATGGCCTGTGCTGAGAACGCTAAGAGGTTATGTAAAACTCAAGGACTGAATTGCATAAAGGCAAAGAGGAGGGTTCTGCTAGAGAGAATATGCGTGAGAGAGGAACATATTGAAAGAGAGAAGCAAAGGAGCAGTCAAGAGGTACTGAAACAAGACTTAAAGTTTAGCTTCCTTGAGTCCTCGTCATGTAGTTGTGGACAATTGCTCACTCGCAATTGTGTCCTTATTACGAAGCGTTCATTTGAATCAGGTGTGATTGATAAATAACTTCACCTAATGATCCATTTTTGCAGATTTGATTAGTTCGTGGTTTCTTTGTAAAGAGAAAAATATCTCGACTTTTTATATCGTTTTGCCTACATTGATAAGACGCGACACGTAGCACCAAACCTTGAAAACTTTCACAAGAAGATGACCTTTAGTCTTTTAATGTTAAGCTATTAAGCTTAAAGCATCGCATTTCTGTGAATTCATTCATAACAGAGGATTTACAACGCAATTCACGATCTTCAACGCAGTATAACGGATTCACTTTTCAAGCAGAAATTTTTATCAAGCGCTGAAAGATATGCATTAATTTGTATCATCCTTTGAAGTGACAATATCCTTGTGAAAGAGAAGAATCTCCGTGAAAGCTTTTTGATTTGCGTGTAGCAGTGCGCTATCTTCTAACATTGCAATCTTTAATGACGGAAACGAAATGTAACAATTTGTCATTCATATTTGCTCTCATTAGTACTTTTTCGGTGTTGAGGCTTTTATAGACAGCTGTCTATAATTTTCATGCTGCTTGCCTCAGATGAACCTCTTTTGAATAATCAATAGATTTATGATAAAATTTCAACTGCTGCATTTTTGTCAATTTCTCCATTCACTGAACTCTTCGACAAAAACATTAGTTAACCAAGTTTCGAGAGAGCCATGTTTTCAAGGGTTTCAAGGCAGAACGAAGCATCTGGACTCTTTCGATAAACGTTTTATTGGTTGATCACAAAATTAGTTGCATTTAAAAAAGACACGGCCATCTGCGTCCATCACCTTCCATCAGTCGATGTACAGTGCTAAACTACAGCCTGTGTAACGGTTTATAAAGGTGTGATCGATATATAGAAGTGTGCTTTGCGTCAAATGTGAGGCGATTGGTGTGAAGACAGGCTGCATTGCGGTATTAGTACATCTTTCCTATTGATTTTGAGCTGAAGCTGTGTGATACCTATTTATTCAGTAAATGCTGAGTCTCCAGTGTTATCGAATTTAGCAATGAAACGACCTGAAAATCCCCGATGTCGCCTATATTGTTATGTTTACTTCTGATGTTCATACAAGGCACTCCATATCGATTTATTATCTATCGCCGTTTTGTGTTCATTGTGCCCAGTAATAATTTTGCAAGCAGTTTTTATAATAATAATATTATTTAACTACGAATTTGTCACTACCAGGGTTGACTGACAAAAACACAATTGCCCAAAAAGTCACTTGGCCTTCTGGGTGGGTTTTTGATTTTCATTTGTACCAACACTTCCTAATTAACCCTTCCGAGGCTATCTGACGAACGATTAAAGCAGATTATATCTATTTCTACCAAATGCTGATAACTTGCCAATAATACCAAGGTAGACGTGGTGAATGTAAGATATATAAGTTCAAATTGTATTTTGAGACTCCAAACTTCACGAAACGCTGCTGAGTGTAAACAAATGACAGGGGTTTGTCATACTTTCATGCTCTTTTGGAAACTGTCACAATTTCCAACATATGCTTGGAGATTTGCTGACTATACTTCTTGCTTTTTTTCAAAGTAAATGTTGACATAATTTTCTAACCCTCAAATTACGGCAAAAAATACTTACACTATTTACGGTGGGGTATAATTTACCCCAATGGTTAATTTCTGACAGAATTTGTTATGACAATGGTTGTAAATACTGATCTGAATTGCGTAACACATCAGGCGCGCACACACGCCATTATTTCATTGGAATCGCAGTTATCAGTTTCTTCAGCCTGTCAGATAATTATCTGTGGACGTGCAGTTCTAGTGAGCTCTAATCAATCTCGGTCCGACATTCATGTTATCGTCGCTTCAGTCACACCAAATCATTTGACAATGGCTTCAAGGCGGCGATATATGTTATTGATGAGGATTATGATGATGACGTTGACATTCAATCGGATTCAGATCTTGATGATCAAGTAATATCCGACCCAGACAACGGTAGTGATGATGACCTCATCGCAGACCTTGTCGAAGATATCCATCAGTCAAATCAAACTTTCATGTCACGTGCTGGAGTTGTGTGGCTTAGACAGCCTAGAGCTGGAGTTGGCTCAGGAAGATTCCCTGCTCACAAAGTCATCCATGAACGTGAAGGTCCAACAAGACTAACTCTGCAGTCATGTGGCAATAGTCCGGCCGATGCCTTCTCAACCTTTGTGACCCATGAAATAATCCGCATTATTGTTGAGTGTACAAACATTGAAGGTAATATTCAAGTTCAGAACTGGTCACCTACAGACGCAAACGAAATTAGCTGTTTCTTTGGTCTTTTATTACTCATTGGTGTTTACAGGGGGAAAAATTCAAGCATTTCTGAACTATGGAGTAAATGTGATGGTCGACCAATTTTCAACTCTGCTATGCCTCGTGACCGGTTCTTTACGTTGCTGCGATGTATCCGTTTTGATGTCAGAGCAAATCGAAATACCCGTGACAAATTTGCACCAATTCGAAATATCTTTGAATGTATTGTGACCAACTTTCGCAGTTCATTTCAAGCCGGTGCATATGTGACAGTCGATGAACAGTTAGTCATGTTCCGTGGACGAAGCGCATTCAAAATGTACATACCAAACAAACCTGTGAAGTATGGGATGAAACTATGGGCCTTCGTTAGTAGTAATAAAAGGTCCATAATAAACACAGCGCGCCCCCCCCCCTCTGGAACGACAGAGTGTCGTGGTCGGCCGCCGTGGTGCTTCGGGTCTGACTCCCCCCCCTCTGGAACGACAGAGGTTGTAGTCTGTCGTGGTGTGCCGGCCAGGTGGGTCCACGTTCACAAACTGTTCGCTGACTCCCCCCCCCCTCTGCAACGACAGAGTGTGAGACTCGGGTGAGTTGGTCCGACCGCCTGGTTGACGTGGGCGACCGTCCAGGTTGACGTGGGCGACCGTCTAGGTTGACGTGGGCGACCGTCTAGGTTGACGTGGGCGACCGTCTAGGTTGTCGTGGATGGTGAAATGGCTGCCAGATTCGGATTCAGCGTAAAATTCTGCATCGGTATGGTGAGTTTCAAGGCAATCGGCGAGAAAAAATTTTTCTTCAAAATTTTAACAGAGTTAGAATTTGGGACGTTTTGGTGTGTAGCGCCAAAACGAAGCATCGGATTGGAAAACGGATTTCAGATTTGGAATCAGCGTGAAATTCTCTATCTGTATGGTGAGTTTCAAGTCAATCGGAGAGAAAAAATTTTCGCTGACGTCCCCCCCCCTCTGGACAGCTCGCTTCGATTTTGGCTTCTAGTGGACGGATTTTGTCGTGCCATAGCTCGTTTGAAAGCTAAGAGTGAGACAAATTCAGTGAAAGAATCGGCTTGTTCCTATCTGTCTTCGCTTAGATGTGAGACGCCATTTAAGATTTTGGGACATTGGCGAAAAACGACAGAGTTAGAATTTGGGACGTTTTGGGCTCTAGCTTCAAAACGAAGCATCGGATGGGAAAACGGATTTCAGATTTGGAATCAGCGTGAAATTCTCTATCTGTATGGTGAGTTTCAAGACAATCGGAGAGAAAAAATTTTCAACATTTTTCGAAAAAACGACAGAGTTAGAATTTGGGACGTTTTGGTGTGTAGCGCCCAAACGAACCATCGGATGAGAAAACGGAGGCCAGATTCGGATTCAGCGTCAAATTCTGCATCGGTATGGTGAATTTGAACGCCATCGGAGAGAAAAAATTTTCGCTGACGTCCCCCCCCCTCTGGACAGCTCGCTTCGATTTTGGCTTCCAGTGGACGGATTTAGTCGTGCCATAGCTCGTTTGAAAGCTAAGAGTGAGAAAAATTCAGTGAAAGAATCGGCTTGTTCCTATCTGTCTTCGTTTAGATGTGAGACACCATTTAAGATTTTGGGACATTGGCGAAAAACGACAGAGTTAGAATTTGGGACGTTTTGGGCTGTAGCTTCAAAACGAAGCATCGGATTGGAAAACGGATTTCAGATTTGGAATCAGCGTGAAATTCTCTATCTGTATGGTGAGTTTCATGTCAATCGGAGAGAAAAATTTCGCTGACGTCCCCCCCCCTCTGGACAGCTCGCTTCGATTTTGGCTTCCAGTGGACGGATTTTGTCGTGCCATAGCTCGTTTGAAAGCTAAGAGTGAGACAAATTCAGTGAAAGAATCGGCTTGTTCCTATCTGTCTTCGTTTAGATGTGAGACACCATTTAAGATTTTGGGACATTGGCGAAAAACGACAGAGTTAGAATTTGGGACGTTTTGGGCTGTAGCTTCAAAACGAAGCATCGGATTGGAAAACGGATTTCAGATTTGGAATCAGCGTGAAATTCTCTATCTGTATGGTGAGTTTCATGTCAATCGGAGAGAAAAATTTCGCTGACGTCCCCCCCCCTCTGGACAGCTCGCTTCGATTTTGGCTTCCAGTGGACGGATTTTGTCGTGCCATAGCTCGTTTGAAAGCTAAGAGTGAGACAAATTCAGTGAAACAAACGGCTTGTTCCTATCTGTCTTCGTTTAGATGTGAGACACCATTTAAGATTTTGGGACATTGGCGAAAAACGACAGAGTTAGAATTTGGGACGTTTTGGGCTGTAGCTTCAAAACGAAGCATCGGATTGGAAAACGGATTTCAGATTTGGAATCAGCGTGAAATTCTCTATCTGTATGGTGAGTTTCATGTCAATCGGAGAGAAAAATTTCGCTGACTACCCCCCCCTCTGGACAGCTTGCTTCGATTTTGGCTTCCAGTGGACGGATTTAGTCGTGCCATAGCTCGTTTGAAAGCTAAGAGTGAGACAAATTCAGTGAAACAAACGGCTTGTTCCTATCTGTCTTCGTTTAGATGTGAGACGCCATTTAAGATTTTGGGACATTGGCGAAAAACGACAGAGTTAGAATTTGGGACGTTTTCGGCTGTAGCTTCAAAACGAAGCATCGGATTGGAAAACGGATTTCAGATTTGGAATCAGCGTGAAATTCTCTATCTGTATGGTGAGTTTCAAGTCAATCGGAGAGAAAAATTTCGCTGACTCCCCCCCCCCTCTGGACAGCTCGCTTCGATTTTGGCTTCCAGTGGACGGATTTAGTCGTGTCATAGCTCGTTTGAAAGCTAAGAGTGAGAAAAATTCAGTGAAAGAATCGGCTTGTTCCTATCTGTCTTCGTTTAGATGTGAGACGCCATTTAAGATTTTGGGACATTGGCGAAAAACGACAGAGTTAGAATTTGGGACGTTTTGGGCTGTAGCTTCAAAACGAAGCATCGGATTGGAAAACGGATTTCAGATTTGGAATCAGCGTGAAATTCTCTATCGGTATGGTGAATTTGAACGCAATCGGAGAGAAAAATTTCACTGACCTCCCCCCCCCTCTGGACAGCTTGCTTCGATTTTGGCTTCCAGTGGACGGATTTAGTCGTGCCATAGCTCGTTTGAAAGCTAAGAGTGAGACAAATTCAGTGAAACAAACGGCTTGTTCCTATCTGTCTTCGTTTAGATGTGAGACGCCATTTAAGATTTTGGGACATTGGCGAAAAACGACAGAGTTAGAATTTGGGACGTTTTGGGCTGTAGCTTCAAAACGAAGCATCGGATTGGAAAACGGATTTCAGATTTGGAATCAGCGTGAAATTCTCTATCTGTATGGTGAGTTTCATGTCAATCGGAGAGAAAAATTTCGCTGACTCCCCCCCCCTCTGGACAGCTTGCTTCGATTTTGGCTTCCAGTGGACGGATTTAGTCGTGTCATAGCTCGTTTGAAAGCTAAGAGTGAGACAAATTCAGTGAAAGAATCGGCTTGTTCCTATCTGTCTTCGTTTAGATGTGAGACGCCATTTAAGATTTTGGGACATTGGCGAAAAAACGACAGAGTTAGAATTTGGGACGTTTTGGGCTGTAGCTTCAAAACGAAGCATCGGATTGGAAAACGGATTTCAGATTTGGAATCAGCGTGAAATTCTCTATCTGTATGGTGAGTTTCATGTCAATCGGAGAGAAAAATTTCGCTGACTACCCCCCCTCTGGACAGCTTGCTTCGATTTTGGCTTCCAGTGGACGGATTTAGTCGTGCCATAGCTCGTTTGAAAGCTAAGAGTGAGACAAATTCAGTGAAACAAACGGCTTGTTCCTATCTGTCTTCGTTTAGATGTGAGACGCCATTTAAGATTTTGGGACATTGGCGAAAAACGACAGAGTTAGAATTTGGGACGTTTTCGGCTGTAGCTTCAAAACGAAGCATCGGATTGGAAAACGGATTTCAGATTTGGAATCAGCGTGAAATTCTCTATCTGTATGGTGAGTTTCAAGTCAATCGGAGAGAAAAATTTCGCTGACTCCCCCCCCCTCTGGACAGCTCGCTTCGATTTTGGCTTCCAGTGGACGGATTTAGTCGTGTCATAGCTCGTTTGAAAGCTAAGAGTGAGAAAAATTCAGTGAAAGAATCGGCTTGTTCCTATCTGTCTTCGTTTAGATGTGAGACGCCATTTAAGATTTTGGGACATTGGCGAAAAACGACAGAGTTAGAATTTGGGACGTTTTGGGCTGTAGCTTCAAAACGAAGCATCGGATTGGAAAACGGATTTCAGATTTGGAATCAGCGTGAAATTCTCTATCGGTATGGTGAATTTGAACGCAATCGGAGAGAAAAATTTCACTGACCTCCCCCCCCCTCTGGACAGCTTGCTTCGATTTTGGCTTCCAGTGGACGGATTTAGTCGTGCCATAGCTCGTTTGAAAGCTAAGAGTGAGACAAATTCAGTGAAACAAACGGCTTGTTCCTATCTGTCTTCGTTTAGATGTGAGACGCCATTTAAGATTTTGGGACATTGGCGAAAAACGACAGAGTTAGAATTTGGGACGTTTTGGGCTGTAGCTTCAAAACGAAGCATCGGATTGGAAAACGGATTTCAGATTTGGAATCAGCGTCAAATTCTCTATCAGCATGGTAAGTTTCAAGTCAATCGGAGATTTTGAAGTCAATCGGAGAGAAAAATTTTCAACATTTTTCGAAAAAACGACAGAGTTAGAATTTTTGCGATGGCTGCCTACTGTAGAGCCAAAACGAAGCATCGGACGGGAAAACGGAGGCCAGATTCGGATTCAGCGTCAAATTCTACATGGAAATGGTGTATTTCCAGCTCAATCGGAGCGCTAGAACCGGAGATAGACGGATTTTTAGTGTTTGGATGATGGGTATTACGTCATCAGCTGATCGCCACACACTATATAAGCTGGGAACCGACAGAGACTTGTCATTTAGAGGAGAACGATCGTCAGAGGTAGGTCGTCTCTCTGAGCTCCGATGATAGCTTGGGACATTCCAAATTCCGAGTTTCTGTAAGAAACCGACTTAGAAAATTTCATTGCTGATATCAGCTAAGGCGTCAGACTTAGAGGTTCGCCAGGAGATGGCCTTCGTCTCCAGGCCATAAAAGACTCCAAAACTTTAAAGGCTTGTAACTTTGCTTCTACAAGTCCGTTTGACTTGATTCAAAAAAGGTTCGGTCGCTATTGACCTGCCCTAAGTGATGGACTACTTATAAAATTTCATAAGTAGTGCTAAAAAGTTGAAAAATTTAAATTCACTAGTTTTGGAGGTTTTCTGGGGTTTTCGACCCTGCTGAAGTCAATGAAAGCATTTTTAATGATGTCTGAGCCAGTCTTCTCATGGTATAAGCGGCTTTTCACTGAAAGCGAGCAAGACACGGAGAGTTTTGCTGTAATATTCCACTGACAGGGTGTTCCTTCGGGACGGCGGACGATGCCGTAGTGATAAGTGTGGCAAGGGAATGTGTCATAGTTTAGACCGTAACCGCTGGGACAACTCATGTCTCATGTTGGGCATTTGACACAGCTCTCAACGTAGCACTTTGAACGCCAATCGGTTGAGTCTTAGCTATCTTGTCATGGGTGGCCTCTAAACATCTCCATTGCAAAACGCTGGTGAATCAAGCTCTCTACGGCTTGCTATCAAGCTGATCAAAGCAATAACTTGGGATGTTTCCTCAAGGTTTTCAAGTATGCTGAGTTCAAATCTGCTATCAGATTTCAAATTTAACTAAGACTAAGGCAGCTTTGAGGGGTTAGATCCCAGCTACTGTTCACTACCTTTGACTCGGCGTTGCTGTTACCACTTCGGGTCAGTGACAATGATGTCTTAAGCTGTAAATAGCGGGTATCGGGGAAGATCTCTCACTTCCCTAGTGATCAGTACAAGGCCTTCGGGCTGTCGACGGGATCGAGTGCCACTCACTACACTCAAATCTATCATTCCTCACTAAGTGTAAATTACTGACTATACATTTGTCCTGCTATCAGGTTGTTTTGACTTGCTATCTAGTTGAATAGTCTCTTGCTATCAAGAGATTCACTTCTGCTCATAAAGCATATCATCGCTGTAATACCTCCTTTGCTCGAGCGTTCCTTCGGGACGGCGGGTACTGCCGTAGAGGGATTGTGTTGCACGGGTTGTTCGTCGTTTGTTAGACCGAAACCTCTGAGCCGTTGCTCATGTTGGGCATTCGACTTCATACTCAACGTGACGCTTTCTCTCGCCAGGTCAGAGTACTTCAGCCATTCGACAAAGGTTAGTCTTTATGATATGGAGTAGAGTGAAATGTAATTCATTAGATGTCCCTTCAATGATTGCTCCCATGATAAACGTTGATGAGACAAATGAAATGATTCTCATCTTCCCTTTTCAGTGATTGAAATCTACTAACACACTACCGTATAATCGTCCACTATGGGACAAGACATGATAGAACCTCCTCGCGGTTTGCCCTGGGCAGTCTTTGGACTGGCGAATACTATCATTAAGTTGAATCTGCTATCAGTCAACTTGAACGTTGCAAATGAAGTTCGGTGTAATACTTCCTTTCGACGGGCGTTCCTGTAAAGGGCGGCGGTGAAACCCGTAGCTATGTATATCGCAAGGGACATTCGGCAATGGTCAATCTTGTTAAACCTCTCTGCGTCATGTTTGCAAGTGATTGCCTCTGTCTCAACGTAGTATGCATTCGCGCCAGGGCGACATTTAGCCAACTGTCGAAGGTTGCCTAAAACTTTCCATTGCATACGTTATGAGAACCATGAGTTCTACCTGTCTCTATCAATGAGACGAATTGATGAATGGAATGAAATGGGAGGACACTCACGCGCCACACGCAACATAACACACTTCTCTCTTCCGTAGTCTAACAAGCTCTTTACACATGGATCGCAGTCGATTGCTATCCCTGTATCAGAAGTGTAAGCTATCTTAATTTTATCTAACACTATTTCATCTACCATTATCATCCATATGAAATGTTATAAGAATTGCAAGTTAGACTAAGCGTGCTACTATTTCCAAATGAATAAAGTATACATGGTTAAATCATCCACTTAAGCCCATCCGTAGTCTAACAAGCTCTTTACACATGGATCGCAGTGGATTGCTATCCCTGTATCAGAAGTGTAAGCTATCTAAATTTTATTTAACACTATTTCATCTACCATCATCACCCATATGAAGTGTCATAAGATTTACAAGTTAGACTAAGCGTTCTACTATTTGTAAATGAAAGATATAGTTTCAACAGTTTACAGATTGAAAATAAAGTTTCAATAGTGTGTGCGTTAGAAATAAAGCTTTATCTGTTTGTATGTTAGAAACAAAATAAAGTTTACAAGATAAAAAGTAAAGTTTCACCACTTTACAAGTTAAGAATAAAGTTCTATCTGTTTATATGTTAGAAATAAAATAAAGTTTCAATAGTGTATGCGTTAGAAATAAAGTCTTAACTGTTTGTATATCAAAATAAGTTTCAAGAGTTTACAAGTTAGAAATAAAGTTTCAATAGTGTATATGTTAGAAATAAAGGTGTAACTGTTTGTAAAAATACGATCGCAAGATTTACTAGTTTACAAGTTAGACTAAGTGTAAATTAAAAATAAATTATAACTGTTCACGTGTTAAAGCGTTGATGCAACGATGAACAATTAATAAGCTGAAAAGTTTTAGATTCACTTTAACATTATCATATGTTTACAGATAGAAATGTATCACAGCAAAGCTACTTCATGAGTTAGTTTGCCAGGAGTGTATCATCTCAAACTTTTACTCCGACTGTGGAACATTGATTTCCATGATGAAGATTTAAATAGTTAGATTCGATGACGAACAAGATTTACTAGTTTACAAGTTCGACAAAGTGTTCTACTATTTGTAAATGAAAGATATCATTTCAACAGTTTACCAGTTAGGAATAAAGTTTCAACAGTCTACAAGTTAAAAATAAAATTATAACTGTTTCAATAGTTTACAAGTTAAGAATAAAGTTTCAATAGTGCGCATGTTAAGAATAAAGTTTTATCTGTTTGTATGTTAGAAATAGAATGAAGTTTCACCAGTTGGCAAGTTAAGAATAAAGTTCTATCTGTTTCTATGATAGAAATAAAACAAAGTTTTAACCGTTTACAAGTTAAAAATAAAGTTTCAATAGTTTACAAGTTAAGAATAAAGTTTCAATAGTGTGCATGTTCAGAATAAAGTTCTATTTGTTTATATGTTAGAAATAGAATGAAGTTTCGCCAGTTTACAAGTAAAGAATAAAGTTTCAATAGTTTACAAGTTAAGAATAAAGTTTCAATAGTGTACATGTTCAGAATAAAGTTCTATTTGTTTATATGTTAGAAATAGAATGAAGTTTCACCAGTTTACAAGTTACGAATAAAGTTCTATCTGTTTAAGTTTACAAGTTAGGAATAAAGTTCTATCTGTTTATGTGTTAGAAATAAAATGAAGTTTCATCAGTTTACAAGTTAAGAATAAAGTTCTATCTGTTTGTATGCTAGAAATAAAACAAAGTTTCAATAGTTTACAAGTTAAGAATAAAGTTTCAATAGTGCGCATGTTAAGAATAAAGTTTTATCTGTTTGTATGTTAGAAATAGAATGAAGTTTCACCAGTTGGCAAGTTAAGAATAAAGTTCTATCTGTTTCTATGATAGAAATAAAACAAAGTTTTAACCGTTTACAAGTTAAAAATAAAGTTTCAATAGTTTACAAGTTAAGAATAAAGTTTCAATAGTGTGTATGTTAAGAATAAAGTTTTATCTGTTTGTATGTTGGAAATAGAATGAAGTTTCACCAGTTGGCAAGTTAAGAATAAACTTCTATCTGTTTATATGTTAGAAATAGAATGAAATTTCACCAGTTTACAAGTTAAGAATAAAGTTCCATCTGTTTATATGTTAGAAATAAAATGAAGTTTCATCAGTTTACAAGTAAAGAATAAAGTTTCAATAGTTTACAAGTTAAGAATAAAGTTTCAATAGTGTACATGTTCAGAATAAAGTTCTATTTGTTTATATGTTAGAAATAGAATGAAGTTTCACCAGTTTACAAGTTACGAATAAAGTTCTATCTGCTTAAGTTTACAAGTTAAGAATAAAGTTCTATCCGTTTGTATGCTAGAAATAAAACAAAGTTTCAACCGTTTACAAGTTAAAAATAAAGTTTCAATAGTTTACAAGTTAAGAATGAAGTTTCAATAGTGCGCATGTTAAGAATAAAGTTTTATCTGTTTGTATGTTAGAAATAGAATGAAGTTTCACCAGTTGGCAAGTTAAGAATAAAGTTCTATCTGTTTCTATGATAGAAATAAAACAAAGTTTTAAAACCGTTTACAAGTTAAAAATAAAGTTTCAATAGTTTACAAGTTAAGAATAAAGTTTCAATAGTGTGCATGTTCAGAATAAAGTTCTATTTGTTTATATGTTAGAAATAGAATGAAGTTTCGCCAGTTTACAAGTAAAGAATAAAGTTTCAATAGTTTACAAGTTAAGAATAAAGTTTCAATAGTGTACATGTTCAGAATAAAGTTCTATTTGTTTATATGTTAGAAATAGAATGAAGTTTCACCAGTTTACAAGTTACGAATAAAGTTCTATCTGTTTAAGTTTACAAGTTAAGAATAAAGTTCCATCTGTTTATATGTTAGAAATAAAATGAAGTTTCATCAGTTTACAAGTAAAGAATAAAGTTTCAATAGTTTACAAGTTAAGAATAAAGTTTCAATAGTGTACATGTTCAGAATAAAGTTCTATTTGTTTATATGTTAGAAATAGAATGAAGTTTCACCAGTTTACAAGTTACGAATAAAGTTCTATCTGTTTAAGTTTACAAGTTAAGAATAAAGTTCTATCTGTTTGTATGCTAGAAATAAAACAAAGTTTCAACCGTTTACAAGTTAAAAATAAAGTTTCAATAGTTTACAAGTTAAGAATAAAGTTTCAATAGTGCGCATGTTAAGAATAAAGTTTTATCTGTTTGTATGTTAGAAATAGAATGAAGTTTCACCAGTTGGCAAGTTAAGAATAAAGTTCTATCTGTTTCTATGATAGAAATAAAACAAAGTTTTAACCGTTTACAAGTTAAAAATAAAGTTTCAATAGCTTACAAGTTAAGAATAAAGTTTCAATAGTGTGCATGTTCAGAATAAAGTTCTATTTGTTTATATGTTAGAAATAGAATGAAGTTTCATCAGTTTACAAGTAAAGAATAAAGTTTCAATAGTTTACAAGTTAAGAATAAAGTTTCAATAGTGTACATGTTCAGAATAAAGTTCTATTTGTTTATATGTTAGAAATAGAATGAAGTTTCACCAGTTTACAAGTTACGAATAAAGTTCTATCTGTTTAAGTTTACAAGTTAAGAATAAAGTTCTATCTGTTTATATGTTAGAAATAAAATGAAGTTTCATCAGTTTACAAGTTAAGAATAAAGTTCTATCTGTTTGTATGCTAGAAATAAAACAAAGTTTCAAGAGTTTACAAGTTAAAAATAAAATTATAACTGTTTCAATAGTTTACAAGTTAAGAATAAAGTTTCAATAGTGCGCATGTTAAGAATAAAGTTTTATCTGTTTGTATGTTAGAAATAGAATGAAGTTTCACCAGTTGGCAAGTTAAGAATAAACTTCTATCTGTTTATATGTTAGAAATAGAATGAAGTTTCACCAGTTTACAAGTTAAGAATAAAGTTCCATCTGTTTATATGTTAGAAATAAAATGAAGTTTCATCAGTTTACAAGTAAAGAATAAAGTTTCAATAGTTTACAAGTTAAGAATAAAGTTTCAATAGTGTACATGTTCAGAATAAAGTTCTATTTGTTTATATGTTAGAAATAGAATGAAGTTTCACCAGTTTACAAGTTACGAATAAAGTTCTATCTGTTTAAGTTTACAAGTTAAGAATAAAGTTCTATCCGTTTGTATGCTAGAAATAAAACAAAGTTTCAACCGTTTACAAGTTAAAAATAAAGTTTCAATAGTTTACAAGTTAAGAATGAAGTTTCAATAGTGCGCATGTTAAGAATAAAGTTTTATCTGTTTGTATGTTAGAAATAGAATGAAGTTTCACCAGTTGGCAAGTTAAGAATAAAGTTCTATCTGTTTCTATGATAGAAATAAAACAAAGTTTTAACCGTTTACAAGTTAAAAATAAAGTTTCAATAGTTTACAAGTTAAGAATAAAGTTTCAATAGTGTGCATGTTCAGAATAAAGTTCTATTTGTTTATATGTTAGAAATAGAATGAAGTTTCGCCAGTTTACAAGTAAAGAATAAAGTTTCAATAGTTTACAAGTTAAGAATAAAGTTTCAATAGTGTACATGTTCAGAATAAAGTTCTATTTGTTTATATGTTAGAAATAGAATGAAGTTTCACCAGTTTACAAGTTACGAATAAAGTTCTATCTGTTTAAGTTTACAAGTTAAGAATAAAGTTCTATCTGTTTATATGTTAGAAATAAAATGAAGTTTCATCAGTTTACAAGTTAAGAATAAAGTTCTATCTGTTTGTATGCTAGAAATAAAACAAAGTTTCAAGAGTTTACAAGTTAAAAATAAAGTTTCAATAGTTTACAAGTTAAGAATAAAGTTTCAATAGTGTGCATGTTAACAATAAAGTTTTATCTGTTTGTATGTTAGAAATAGAATGAAGTTTCACCAGTTGGAAAGTTAAGAATAAACTTCTATCTGTTTATATGTTAGAAATAGAATGAAGTTTCACCAGTTTACAAGTTAACAATAAAGTTCCATCTGTTTATATGTTAGAAATAAAATGAAGTTTCATCAGTTTACAAGTAAAGAATAAAGTTTCAATAGTTTACAAGTTAAGAATAAAGTTTCAATAGTGTACATGTTCAGAATAAAGTTCTATTTGTTTATATGTTAGAAATAGAATGAAGTTTCACCAGTTTACAAGTTACGAATAAAGTTCTATCTGTTTAAGTTTACAAGTTAAGAATAAAGTTCTATCCGTTTGTATGCTAGAAATAAAACAAAGTTTCAACCGTTTACAAGTTAAAAATAAAGTTTGAATAGTTTACAAGTTAAGAATGAAGTTTCAATAGTGCGCATGTTAAGAATAAAGTCTTATCTGTTTGTATGTTAGAAATAGAATGAAGTTTCACCAGTTGGCAAGTTAAGAATAAAGTTCTATCTGTTTCTATGATAGAAATAAAACAAAGTTTTAACCGTTTACAAGTTAAAAATAAAGTTTCAATAGTTTACAAGTTAAGAATAAAATTTCAATAGTGTGCATGTTCAGAATAAAGTTCTATTTGTTTATATGTTAGAAATAGAATGAAGTTTCGCCAGTTTACAAGTAAAGAATAAAGTTTCAATAGTTTACAAGTTAAGAATAAAGTTTCAATAGTGTACATGTTCAGAATAAAGTTCTATTTGTTTATATGTTAGAAATAGAATGAAGTTTCACCAGTTTACAAGTTACGAATAAAGTTCTATCTGTTTAAGTTTACAAGTTAAGAATAAAGTTTTATCTGTTTGTATGTTAGAAATAGAATGAAGTTTCAACAGTTTACAAGTTACGAATAAAGTTCTATCTGTTTAAGTTTACAAGTTAAGAATAAAGTTCTATCTGTTTGTATGCTAGAAATAAAACAAAGTTTCAACCGTTTACAAGTTAAAAATAAAGTTTCAATAGTTTACAAGTTAAGAATAAAGTTTCAATAGTGCGCATGTTAAGAATAAAGTTTTATCTGTTTGTATGTTAGAAATAGAATGAAGTTTCACCAGTTGGCAAGTTAAGAATAAAGTTCTATCTGTTTCTATGATAGAAATATAACAAAGTTTTA
>CAJQUW010004860.1:0-140165 GCA_907163375.1 Prostheceraeus crozeri
CATTAGAAGGTTGGCCCTTAAAAGAGCCCATGGGTCGTTCCCGACGAAGGGTGATGAAAGAATGTGTTGCATGTATGAAAGTTGATCTTATGTTTTTAAAAAGACTACCGTCTAACTTGGGTGGGACTGGCCGATCCTGCTGAGAGAGACTCTTAGTCTTTCTATGTCAGCGACACCAACCTCCTCTACTACCACCCGACTGTCAGAGGGCGGTATATAGCCCCACTCTGTTGAATCGGTATCATCATCAACAGCCGATGAACCAATTCGAGCAAGATTGTTATAAATCCTTTCTCGCTCTTCCATCTGCGAAAACTCTTCAAATAGATTTCTCGGCTTCAACCGAGACTTGTCAGGAGAGCTGACCAGAGTGTTCGGCGTCTGCATGATTGAAATGAAATTAAATGAGAGTCAGCGGTTTATATACCCAGTGAGCACAAAGCCATGATTCAGACTTTCCTTATTTGGCCATGCTTTTAACTTGACAACAGCAGTTTTACCATGTATGGGCATCGGCAGTCACCGTGCTTTCCGTTACCAACTCCCAACACAAAGACGGATTCCCCTATGACGTGAAAAGGTTTGACGTCAATGCTTGCAGTAACCGTCCCATTTTTACCAAGTTACAATGACAAACGATAGACGTTGCCAACCCTGAGTTACTGAGGTTAGACGAAGAAGGCCTGATAGCAAGCCAGCAACCGTTTGGGTGTTAAGCTCTTGAATCCGTTACAGGCATTACTCAGAGGGGATCTTATCCCAGCTCCAAGGCAATCACAAATCCAACCTCGGGCGGACAGAGCGTGCGTCATGTCACTGTGTTGGTATCCGGGCCCCAGTTTTGACATGAAAACCGGTGGAGTTATTTACAAGAGGAAACGACCCAAGTCGTTGCTTTGATCAGCTTGATAGCAAGCCGTAGAGAGCTTGATTCACCAGCGTTTTGCAATGGAGATGTTTAGAGGCCACCCATGACAAGATAGCTAAGACTCAACCGATTGGCGTTCAAAGTGCTACGTTGAGAACTGTATCAAATGCCCAACATGAGACATGAGTTGCCCCAGCGGTTTCGGTCTAAACTATGACACACTCCCTTGCCACACTTATCACTACGGCATCGTCCGGCGTCCCGAAGGAACACCCTGTCAGTGGAATATTACAGCAAAAATCTCCGTGTCTTGCTCGCTTTCAGTGAAAAGCTGCATGAGAAGACTGGCTCAGACATCATTAAAAATCCTTTCATTGACTTCAGCAGGGTCGAACACCCCACAAAACCTCCAAAACTAGTGAATTTAAATTTTTCAGCTTTTTAGCACTACTTATGAAATTTTATAAGTAGTCTATCACTTAGGGCAGGTCAATAGCGACCGAACGTTTTTTGAATCAAGTCAAACGGAATTGTAGAAGCAAAGTTACAAGCCTTTAAAGTTTTGGAGTCTTTTATGGCCTGGAGACGAAGGCCATCTCCTGGCGAACCCCTAAGTCTGACGCCATAGCTGACTTCAGCAATGAAATTTTCTAAGTCGGTTTCGTACAGAAACCCGGAATTTGGAATGTCCGAAGCTCAGAGAGTCATCCTAGTCATCGGAGCTCAGAGAGACGACCTACCTTTGACAATCGCTCTACTCTAAATGAAAAGTCTCCGTCGGTTCCCGCCTATAGAGTGTGTGGCGATCAGCTGATGACGTAATACCCATCATTCAAACACTAAAAACCCGTCTATCTCCGGTTCTAGTGCTCCGATGGAGCTAGAAATTCACCATGCCCATGTAGAATTTGACGCTGAATCCGAATCTGCCCTCCATTTTCCCATCCGATGCTTCGTTTTGGCTTTACAGCCCACAGCCATCGCAAAAATTCTAACTTAGTCGTTTTTCGGAAAAATGATGAAAAAATTTTTTCTCTCCAATGACTTCCAAATTTACCATGCCGAAGCAGAATTTGACGCTGATTCCAAATCCGGTCTCTGTTTTCCCGTCCGAGGCTTGCTTCACCCGCTAGAGCGATTTTCATAAACATTCTAACTCTGTCGTTTTTCGCCAAGCTCCAAAATTTTCAATAACATCTCACCTCTAAACGAAGGCAGATACGAACAAGCCATGTTTTCCACTGAATTTTTCTCACTCCCAGCTTTCAAATGAGCTATTGCACGACTTTATACGATGTCTAACACCAAAGTTGGAAGAGCGTTGCCGAGGGGGGGGGGTCAGAACTTTTTCTCTCCGATTGAGTTGAGAAGAAGTTCCTAGACCCAACATTGACCAAAACGTCCGAATTTGCACTCCGTTTTCCCATCCGAGGCCTCCTTCATGTCGAAAAATGGACTTTCTCATCCCAAAACCTCCAACACCTGCCTTTTCCAACTCTGACGTTTTCCTGCCATTTTTCCTCCCTAAACCCAAGAAAATTAGTACAAACTGAGCTTTCCACTACATTTTTCTCATTCTCAGCTTTCAAATGAGCTATTGCACGACTTTCTACGATCTCTCACACCAAAGTAGGAAGTTTGGCGGGAGGGGGGGGACGTCTTCAAAACTTTTTCTTTCCGATGTCGCTGGAAACATCCTTCCTAACCCAAAATTTCACGTAGAGTCCGAATCTGCACTCCGTTTTCCCATCCGAGGCCTCCTTCCTGTCGAAACATGGACTTTCTCATCCCAAAACCTCCAACACCTGCCTTTTCCAACTCTGACGTTTTCCTGCCATTTTTCCTCCCTAAACCCAAGAAAATTAGTACAAACTGAGCTTTCCACTACATTTTTCTCATTCTCAGCTTTCAAATGAGCTATTGCACGACTTTCTACGATCTCTCACACCAAAGTTGGAAGTTTGGCGGGAGGGGGGGGACGTCTTCAAAACTTTTTCTTTCCGATGTCGCTGGAAACATCCTTCCTAACCCAAAATTTCACGTAGAGTCCGAATCTGCACTCCGTTTTCCCATCCGAGGCCTCCTTCCTGTCGAAACATGGACTTTCTCATCCCAAAACCTCCAACACCTGCCTTTTCTCACTCTATCCTTCCGAGATTCCAACCCTTGCCTCATCACTCCTCCTTCCTTCCTTCCCGCCAGATGGGGGGGAGGGAACAGTTTTCTCCTCACGGACCCATTCCTCCCAACACATCCTTGACCACTTCCTTCCAGAGGGGGGGACTCAGCATTTCACATTTTGGAATTGAATTTGGGATGGGGTTACTACTGATGCCATACTACAGTTACAGTACCAGATTGACAAAAGAAGTGCAAGGAGAGCAATCATCGCAGATTTCTGGTTCGGATCTGTGATATCTGACGCTGAGCTTATGAAAGATGGATTGTACTCAATTATGTTGGTGAAAAAAGTTGATAAAAACTTTCCACAAGAACTCCTAAATGAATCTCAACTCGATAGAAGAGAATGGATGGGATATGCCGGAAATATACAGGATATCCCTCTTCAAGTCGTAAGTTTTCAAGTTTTGCAAATGAAACTGTTTGTTGCGACATGTTCAACAACAATAGCTGACAAACCAAGAAAAATGAAACATTACGTTGTAGTTTCAATGCCTCAGATTGCTGAAGAATATCTGAAGTAGGTCTGCGCATTATCAATCGATACTTTCGGTCATTATGGACCAGGAGCTAGAGGTCTAGACGATGTAAAGACTCACTCGCCTCATCCCCGACAAACTTGCGGGATCTTTGGATTTTGTTTTCACAAATGCTTAGGCTATCTTGCTTATCGATCGTTCAAACCCAATTAATCAAATTTGCAATACGGACAATTCAAAATAGCATTAACGGTCGGAGCTGCCAGTTTTGAAAAAACCGCTACCCAAACTTTTTTACATTTTCGAATTATCTACAAAAACGACTATTTTTCAACCTTCTCGGCTGTTGTGAGGAAACTTGTAGCACCGATTGGCCTAAAAATATGTGGGAAAATAGCTGGTTATCTTGCTTAATTATGTGATCTGGGTTGAAGTTTCTGACTAATTTCGTTTATGTGAGAGGTATGCGTCTTTCCAGCCCAAAATACAAGTATCATCATACTACTTATAAGCGTATTTCATCAACTATTAAAGTTACAGCTCTAAAACCTCACACATTGACATTTTATTTGATACAAGCAATCTGTTATCATCACAATAGTTTCTTTTCAATCAAAACACTTGATTTTCTAAAAATATGAGTCGCAGACGTAGTGTTCACCAAGATAACCAAGAACTAGAAATGCATTGATAATTAAATATTTTGTTTCCATGAATATCGTGAAATCAGTGTTATTCAGCATTCATTAAATTGCTCCGCACAACATCATAGTGGGTCATGATTTAAGATACATTTACTATTACAATTCTCAGTCAGCTTTAATTTGCTCCCAATATGCTTTATATCTAGCAAATGCTATAAAGTGATATATAATTTTCCACAGTATTGATGAAAGGAAAAGCAGCAATTTATTTGATGATACCTATATGTTATCTTTGTCACATGGATGTTCATTCGAGATCGAAATGTTATCAAATTTCGATTCAGACGCTTTAAAGTCTGGTGATTTTAAAAGATGGTGAATTTCAATGCTCAATCATGAAAAATTCTCTTTTTCTCTGTCTTTTGAAAAAGCCAAATTCATTTGATAGAATCAGCTATTATTTATAGCTCTCACCAGGTAATGAATCTAGGAAGACATAAAATATGATTCAAAGTTTCAAATTATTGCTCTTCCACGTGATGCTCGATAGAGCAACGGGTTAACTGAAAATGGTAGAGCAATTTCATTATACTTTCATCATTCTATGTATGGAGACGACAATCATCTCTCCTATGTTCCGCTTTTTTTGAATGTTTGAATCGAGATCCATTACGTTTGTCTGTGTAAACGGGCTCAGTAATAGATCACAATACATTGAAATGTCCTTGAAATGTAATTGAAGTGATAACTTAAAATCTCTTCCAATACGGATGCAGAAAATAGTCCAGACATTTTATGCTAGCATCATTATGAAACATCATTTTGCTCAAGCTAAGTCATCCGCTAGCTATAAACAATTAATGTGTTGGGTCACTTCTTGGCGCCATATGCCATATGGAATAATTTTCAACATACGGTGCAAAATTTGAAATTGTGAAAATTGTGCTGACTCGTTCCCTTTGAGTGACTGACGTCTTCAGAATGACTAATCTGGAACATTTTTCAAACTTTTTGTGAAGGTGTATGATTTCCCTTTCTTCATTACCTAATCTTGAACGTCTATAATTTTGAGATGATGAAATGAAGTCAGTTGGAGGTTGCTGCAGTAGTATTTAGAACTAGGCCTAATTCTTTAGTTCATCCCGTGTTCTTTCCTTGTTAGAACTACGATGCAAGTTGACTGATTTATCTACATTTGCATTTCATAAAACAATTTGTCGTCCTTACAAGTCTTAGCGTCATGGTCTCTGTGCCATTTATTGATGCATCTGCAATTGATCAGACATGTTTCTGACACCTGCAAAGTTTGAGTGTGAATTTATCGTAAATAACATCTTATAATGAGATAAAAATTTCGGTCGGTTAGTTAAGCTTGTTCCACTGATGCAACAGATCATCAGTTACTCAGCCAACTATCTGCTTTACGCCTCCAGATAGCTTCTTTTTGAAGATATTCAAAATAATAAAATATTCCTTTGTTAAAGAATAGAGCTGTGGGATATTGGAACACTTGAACAGATATACCGTTTTTACTCTAATAGAACCCGGGGGGCTCTATTAATTCAGATCGCTCTGATCAGGGTTCTATTAGAGAGCCGGGTTCTATTTAATTACATTGAAAATTGATCACTAAAAAATTAAAAATATGACATCAACCATAGAATTCGTTGAACCTACACAAAAATACGGGCCTATTGTATGACAGTTTTTGCTGTTACTGCTCAGTATACCGTAGTCGAAGTCTTTTTTCCATTCACTATGCTCATGGCATATTGAGTGGCGGATGTGGAGAGTATAATGAACGATCCATAAACTAACCCGGTAATTGCAATTTAGTCACAAAAAGATCAAAGACCCACTCGCTGTGCAAAGGAAGAACTGCTACCAGCTGGAAAAATCTCTATATTGGTCTCTAAATAATGTCTCTATATCTACCGGTATATCGAAAATCAACTCGAGTCATTCGTCTTCATCTATAATCAGCTCGTCCGCTTCTTCGTGTTCTTCATTGATGTCAAGGTCAACTTCCACTTCGCACAAGTGCGAGAGGGCATCATGGCATGGATGCCCTGCCTTGAAGCATTCGATGAGGTCATCTTCGCTTGTTTCCTTTACTTATCTCCCGTCAAGTGAATTTTGTTACTGAAAAACTGGTTCACCTACAGGTTCAATAAGATGCTACTGAGTCTCACCCGGGTTCTATCAGAGACCCCGGGTTCTCTTAGAGGCCCGGATTCTATTAATTCAGATTGCTCTGACCCAGGTTCTATTGGAGACCCGGGTTCTATTAATTCAGATTGCTCTGACCCGGGTTCTATTAGAGGTCCGGGTTCTATTAGAGTAAATACGGTAGGCTATATCATAAATCTTTCATAGAATGCATTTCGAATTCCGAAATTACTTATTGCTTTAGCATTGTGTATTTTAATGATTGACACAAAATCAAATGTTTTTAAGCCATTCTTTCTGATTGTTGATAAAATTTAAATAGGTCAATGCATTGTATGTCAATGCCTTTCATTACCTTGATTACCAATGTTTAATTATCAAATTATCAAATCAGTTCAATTTTTCAAATATTTAATTATCAATACATTTCTATTTCTTGGTTATCTTGGTGAACACTACGTCTGCGACTCATATTTTTAGAAAATCAAGTGTTTTGATTGAAAAGAAACTATTGTGATGATAACAGATTGCTTGTATCAAATAATATGTCGACGTGTGAGGTTTTGGAGCTGTAACTTTAACAGTTGATGAATTACGCTTATAAGTAGTATGATGATACTTGTATTTTGGGCTGGAAAGACGCATACCTCTCACATAAATGAAATTAGTCAGAAACTTCAACCCAGCTCACATAATTAAGCAAGATAACCAGCTATTTTCCCACATATTTTTAGGCCAATCGGTGCTACAAGTTTCCTCACAACAGCCGAGAAGGATTGAAAAATAGTCGTTTTTGTAGATAATTCGAAAATGTAAAGAAGTTTGGGTACAGGTTTTTTTCAAAACTGGCAGTTCTGACATAGAATTTCCTTAGTTTTACACAAAAGCTCATCTTTCTGACCGATAAACTTTCAAAGTTACAAAAAAGTGCACACCATACAGGACAGTCATCGAATAACGACAACATTCAAATGCATTTTCTGCAATGTATAAGCAAACCCTCTTCAAAGCGTAAATGCTGGCTAAAGCATATAAATGATGGTGCTCCTCCGAAAAGACACAGCAGGAGGAAACTATCATGATCGATTGCTGATCATAGTGTCTATCAAAGACTTGTATGAATAAATGCTTTCTTTTACATCAATTGTGTCTTCTCTTGTGAAGTATAATCTGTCTTCACAAGCGGTGCGTTTTGTTATAAATTTTCTGCATTCACGAAAACAGCGTGTGCGAGTTGAGAATGATGTGTCGGAGTGGTCAGTTATTAGGAGTGGTGTCCCACAAGGAAGTGTTATCGGGCCCATTCTCTTTACTATTGTCATCGATTCCTTACGTCCATTGCACCACAATTCAAAAATAGTCAAATACGCTGATGATGTGACGATTCTGCATTTTCTTCGAGATAATAATGATGACCATCTCCAGGAAGAATGGTGTCATCTTGAGAGTTGGTCTAAGGATGTTGGACTTGCATTGAACTATCAAAAATGTTTTGTGATGAATTATGTGACTAAAAAGTGCTTAGTTCTTAATGATATCATGTCTGTTAATGGTGATGATATTGCTACAGTGCACTCAGTGAAGCTCCTTGGTGTTACTTTTCATCAGAGATGTTGTATCAAGGTGTCGTAAAAGACTTTTCATCCTCCGTAATTTGCGAAGAGCTGGTTGTTCGTCTGAAGTAATTTTTAAATGTTATGTTGCTTTCATTCGTTCGATTATCACTCATGCTCTTCCCTGTTTTTGTAATTCATCTAACTATCTTTTCCATGAGTTATTACGTGTAGAACGTCACGCAGCCAAATTTTTCAAAGAAATGAATTTTGAATTCTGTTGCCTGTCACAACAGAAGCACTTTGTAGAAGACTGTTTAATGTGATTGAGTCTAATCCCAGCCATTCACTGAGAGCCATTTTTTGTGAGAGAACCCCTACGTTGAGGAATTGTGCAACACTGAAGCCACCTTTTGCCAAGACAGCACGTTTTAGTAAATCTTTTATACGCTATGGCAGATTTTAGTTGTACATGTAATTATTGTGTAGTTGTCTTTATTTTTGTATCTTTTTATCTTGACTCTTACCATGTATTTTTTGCGATGCGTTCACCGCTCATTGTGAGGCAAATATATATAAATATAACATAACATATGCATGCACATTGTAGGTAGTGGCATTTGTACTACATGTAGTTGGTGTATGATTGAACGACCGCTATTGAAAGATTCTAAACGACTTAAAGATATCCTTGCTACTTCAAAATGGTATTTTTTCAAAACTTCAACAAGTTCCTATTAGGCCTACATACTTGCAATTCAATAATATTAGTTGAAGTTATTATCACCTTCGAATAGTAACAGTTGCCACGTAATACCACAAGACATTGTTTATGTGATAAGGGTTTATTAGTGCTTATTTAATTATGATCAATGTAATTTGAAATGCCTTCGGTAATGCATATGCTGTTTTATGCAAAACAGGAGTGCTATAACTTATAATTTATCCCGTCACTTTTTCTGTTCCACATAATAAAGTCATAGGTAATATATATAATTATTGTCGCGTACTTCATGTTTCCAATCCATTTCAAAACTATTATATTTGTATATAGATTATAGCCGTCTGAAAGCTCTACGAGGCAAAATTGTAAAAGTCCCAACCTTCATTTATGAATGATTTCTGAACATAGAAGTGCATACTGATGCATGTCCGTTTGATAATTGCGATTACATAAAAGTGCTTAAAATTAAAATTGATATTTTAGGGATAGTAAAAAAATTCATAGAACTAAATTGTGTACACACGTCTTCTTTTGATCAGACAGTTTCGTCGTATCCAATACATGGATAGTTTAGGCTAAACCTCATCTTGAGTGTATCAAAAACGATTTGATTTTGAATTCTTGTATTTTATGACGGCATTCTATGAGTATTTTCAAGAAGTCGCATATAAGAGGGTTTCAGTGTGGGTAGGCCCTTGAACGTTGGCAACTCTGTATCTATACTTAATCTTTCTTTTATTGTGGCATAAATACTTCAGGAGAGAATACTTTAATTTTGAAAATTTCTTGGATATGGTCCTCCCGCACACTGCCATTACTTATGGATGAAGTTAGATTTGGATACAGTGATGTCCAGAAAATTCAATTTATTATCTGTCGGAATTTCAACAGTGAATTGAATGTTGTTAGAACTGAAAGCATCCAGAATAATATCAAACAAGTTAGTATCGTTGACGAATGGGCCCCACAATAAAGAACTAAGAAAGTGGTCTCTCAGACCACATACGTCACAATCACGCTGATTGCACCAATCAGAATGCCATGAAATTTGAAACATGATTGAGTTCAGAACATCAACTTAGATGTAAAAGATAAGAGTCACATATAGACTCACATGATTCAGTATTTGATGTTTGAAAGCCTCTACAAAATGAGCAAATTTCATGTTTTTGACTTAATTTTGGCGATTTTCCGAATGCGCTCGACAGAAGCATTCACTATAAATATCTCGTCTCCGCAGGTTGAAAGCTCCAGTCGATAAGCTTGAAGCTCGAAACGTTGGGAGGGGTGAAATGAGAATGAGGAACTGGTCTTCTGACAATCAAAAATCGAAAAACTGCCTCCCGTATGAAGCCATTAACATTATGTACAATGATTCAGCAATTTTTTGCATTGATAAAATCATCTTTATCTGGGATATGAGGACGAAGCGATAGTTTACATGGGGTCCACATTTCACGTGTCCGTTTATCATAGTAGAGATATGGCGACGAGTTTCACCGACGTAGCAGTGACTGCAATGCTCACAAACATATACACTACGGAGAATAGCTCACTAAAAGGAATTGGATCTTCTTTGCTGATCACATTTTGTGTTGTTTTGTGTACTATTTTCTAAAGCGCCATTTATGTGGTGAATGTTACGTTTTATTTGAGAAGAGTTGAAACATAGAGGAGTTTCCAAAGTACTTAAGTTTTATTCGTTACATTCTATTTTTGGTTTAGGACGATCAAATCACTCAAAGTCTTTATTTATTCTATCAGGATGATATCCGTTTTGGATAAAATAATAACTTCCACTCAAAATTACTTTTTTATATTGATTTTTCACTTCATCAAGTCCTGTATAAGTTGCATCCGTCTTTATCGATCGTTGTCACTGATGATGGCAGCTTGCCTACTGAAACATGTTTAAACTTACGGTTTCTAGCTGTCAATATTGCACCAACACATTTCAGCCAATTGCTGCAATCTGGCTGCAATAAACTAAATGTTACAATAAACTACCGGTGTTTTGTGAAAGGAAGACACCACAGAATTAGATTCTTTAAGCGCATCACTTTGCTAGAAGTGCAAACTAATTCAAAACGATAGCACATGCAGGACAAAAAGTGGACAAAAAGAAATTTTTAATACCTTGTAGAGACAGGAAAAATAGTCGTGCGTCGATTGCGGATTGCTGTGAAATCCTTCAAAATGCTCCGATCACCACCATTCCCTCAGATTCGTTGCATGCTCCAATCACAGAATTAGACAGGTCGCCTCTTCCTCTGCTTGACTAGAAAGGAAATATTGGAACATGTAGCGATAATGAAATGGCACAATCTGCTGAAATAATACCATAGCAATCGAACAATGAGCAGCCATTTCAACATTCCACACACCAAATTGTGCGAAGTTTCAGTGACTGTTATCAACCGGATCACACAACAAAGAAACAAAGATGATGTCAAGTTCTACAGAGAAGTTTGTGAACGATTTTTCGTGCACCTGCTTACTTTTTTAATAATGATCGGAGGGCTCAACATAATCGAGAAACTTTTGCGCAATGATCTGAATTCTTCGAATCTGAAGGAATGGTGGTGATCGGAGCATTTTGAAGGAATTCACAGCAATCCGCAAGCGACGCACGACTATTTTTCTTATCTCCACAAGGTATTAAAAATTTCTTTTTGTCCACTTTTTGTCCTGTATGTGCCATCGTTTTGAATTAGCTTGCACTTCAAGTAAAGTGACAAGCTCAAGCAATTTAATCTGTGGTTCCAATATTTCCTTTCTAGTCAAACCGAAGAAGAGACTACTTGTCAAGATCTGTAGAAGACACAGAAATGCTTCAGTTAGACTAAGTTTTTAACTGAAAAATATCTGCCTGATAGTTTGTTACATACTGCTTTACACTACCGGTACTTCAAATTCGACTTCGGGTTGGGAAAGTTCTGTGAGCAAGTCACTCCTCCAATACTCATCTTTGATTCATGCATGATACAGAATGTCGCAAAAATTCCACCTAACTGTATATCAAACTTACGTTAGACTGTATATCAATATTTGCAAAACAATTACCTGGTGGCTAATGTGTGAAAAATGATGCATCTCTGTTAAAAATAGAATTTTGAAACCGGTTTAAAAAAGTCTTAATCTGTGTGTCACAAGAATCCTTTGCCGCTGGGCTAAATCAAGCATTTAATTAGAGTACTTAAACACAGGAACATTCCTATTCTGATTTCCACTATGAAGAGAATGTTCTCACATCGTGCTCTTGCTTCGTCGTGTAGAATGAAATGCGAGTCTTGAATGAAAGAAAGTCTTGAGAAACTCGAGAACTTACATGTCTGTGATGCAATGAATATGACGTAACGATGCAATTTTCTCTTCAAAAGCATCATCAGACTTGATTTATATAGTTAAGCTCAAAACTCACAAAGGATGAAAGAGTTGGTGAAAGTCACTGCCACATCCAGAGTAGCGAGATTGTAATCAAAATCAATTTATTAACAAAGCATCACCTACATCACCGCATAAATCCTTTTGATCCTTCCATTATTCAAATGTCAGTGAATCTATCTCTGAAAGATGATAAAAGCATGAACATTGTACTTTTATTCCCGCAATAGCTTAATTAACCTCAAAACTCACAAAGGATGAAAGATGGTGATTAAGTCGGCAACGCCTAACGTGACATATATGTCACACAACTTTGTGGGGGCTGTGCATGTGTATCTACAAATATCTATATGCCTATATTTGAAGTATATGTAGGCAAAGATGAGTACTTAATTTAGAATTGCTCAAAATATTCTAATTGCTAAATTATTCTTGCTAGGAGCCTTCAAACTTAGAAAAAAATAGAAATTGAATTTTTGAAAAAGTACCGGTTATAATGTGACACCCTGCTCAGTATACATTAATCGACACATCAGGCATGATTTGTTGTTGATTTACCTATAATCATTACAGTGTTGTTGTAGATTTAATTCCGATTTGGTGAATGTGAAAATATTCGGTTAGAACATAAGTGTGACATATGTGTCACAGTCGGCGTTTGTGCATTGAAAAATTCCATTTTCATTTTCTCAAGTCAGTTGCCAGCATTGATTATTTGAAATGCTTCAGTCGGTTACAGATTTTACTTGCTTTCTTGAATCACTGATCGAATGACCTTGAGATCGATGCGCTTACAGCAAAATCTGTGTGCGCGTGTATGAGAGGGAAACTCGTTGGGATATCATAGGTGATGAAGACCATGGTTAACACTTAGAACTGAATAATGCCGTTGCTCTGTATTCTGTGCAAGTTCATTTGTTGTTCAGTCGTCAGTTTGGCAGTGTGTGACTTCAACAGGCCTTTACGTAGACGTGCGAAGACTCTCTCAAAACTGAGAAGGAACTGAAACGTGAAGGACGTGGGGCTTCTAGTATTTGCAATAGCTCAGAAAAACCTTTGTCCTTCATCCGCTGGTTCGACAATAGAGCAGTTGACGGCTGCACACGGGAGGTAATTTACTATAGCCATTGATTTTTCAAAAATATTCGAACAGTTAGGCCGAAATGTAAATATATTCAAGTAAAAGAGAAAATGAGCAGGCACCCAACGTTTCGGTCGTCTTGACCTTTGTCAAGGGTTACACCATATGCGAAAATACAAACTATTTTACACGCTTTTAAATATCAGAACAGAATACGGTATTAAGTTGAATGACTGCTCACTGGCTCAATGTTGTTCGTGTTTTCGGTTTAGAGTTGGTTTCAGAAAATCAATGAAATTAGCTTCAGAAATTCTAGTTCTAACAGGGTTATTTTGATGGTCTATTATCTCCACATAGAAATCTTTAATCGTCATAGCAACGTTATTGTGCTTAGATCGAATATGTTGAGATAATGTACTTTTCATATCTCCATAACGTATACTGATTTCATGTTCCGCATAGCGCGCAGAGAAAAGGCGAGGTGTAAAAGCACGTCTATTGATTCTGATAAGTTAATTGCCATGGGTATTAGACCAGCTAAGTTCTTTTGTAGCATAAAAGACTACAAAGAAAGAAGTGAAGAAGGCTTTCCTTTGAGGCCAATAGCTTCGTCAATCAATACCCCTACAGAAAAGGTCGACTGGCTGACGAGCAGACTACTTAACAAATTGATTCAATTTGTCCCCGCAAACATCAGCAGTAGTCTCCAACTAATTAAAAAGATGAAAAATATTAATTTACCGGATGAAAAGATGACCTTCATTTCTCTAGATGTTAAACAGCTGTATAGTAGCATACCGTTGCAACATGGCATCACTACTGTTATGAACTTCATCTCCCAATATTGGATGAATATAAGTAATTATGGTTTCATACTAAAAGATGTAGAGGATTTTCTGAAGTTCGTAATATATAACTACGAGATCAATTACAACAACAAAACTTATTTACAGATAAATGGGTGTCCTATGGCACCCCACTTCGCGCCAACCTGTGCCATATTATATATGAATTTTATTGAAAAAACTGCCCTGGATATTCTTAGGAATAAGCACAGAATATCTCCGCTGATATTTTATAGGTACATCGATGATATAATTATTGGGCCGTTTAACAAATCCACTACTAACTTTGAAGTTATTCTGGATGTGTTTAACTCAGTCAACAGTGCGATTCAATTTACTGTAGAAATACCTGATAACGATATTCTGAATTTTTTAGACTTATCTATTGCTGTTTGTAATAGAAAAGTCCACTACAGATGGTATTGCAAAGAGCAACATTTTAACATTACTCTCAGCCATGATAGTTGGGTTCCTTCTCATGTAAAATCCAATTTTATTTGTAGTAGTTTCAAAAATATTAAAGACAGATGTTCTGATAACGATATGTATCACGAATGCTCAAAAACTTTAATCAACACACTTCAAAATAATGGTTATACTTCTGTTGAGAAGTACGCTTCGCATGACTCTCGAAATAGAAAAGACCAGCGCAATGACATGTTGGCTAGTCTAAATATCGACTTTATTAGTGACTCATGTTGTGACTATTGATTTCGAAAAGGGATTTGATAAAGTTTCGAATAGGCTACTTCTGAATAAGATGTTAGAAAGAAAACTTGATCCATTTTTGATCACATTTATTTGTATTTACTTATCAAATCGACAACAGAGAGTTAAATGGAAAGATCAATTCAGCTCTGTACGTGAAGTTACTAGCGGAATACCCCAAGGTTCCTCGTTTGGTCCACCACTCTTTGCTTTATTTATTTCCGATCTTGAAGCACATCTCGACCTGAATGATGGAGTCATGCTTATTAGTTATGCCGATGATCTCACCTTATGCGGCGCAGTTAATAAATCCCTGAACTTCAGAGTAGTATATAGTGTGACATCCGGCGCGACGCTTCGCTTCGCTTGCGCCGGATGTCACACTTTTGCGGGTTTTTTCAAAATTTTCAAAAAATCAAAATTTTAAAAATTTAGGTAGACTTCAAATTTCACGTGGCCGAAGGCCGAAGGCCGAAAATTTAGGTAGTGACAAATTTTCAAAAAAATCAAAATTTCAAAAATTTAGGCGGTCTCAAAATATCACGTAATCGAAAATTTAGGCGGTCTCAAAATATCACGTGGACGAAAATTTAGGCGGTCTTAAAATATCACGTAATCTAAAAAATATCACGTGGTCGAAAAATATCACGTAGCCGAAGATCGAAAATGTAGCCGAAGGCCGAAAATGTAGGCAGATGAAAATCTAGGTAGCCCAAAAAATATCACGTTGTCCTAATATACCAGAAGATTGTATTCAAAATATTTCTTTAAAAATGGAAACCTCAACAGGGGAAGCCTCAGATAAAGAAGGAATAAAAGTGGAAGAAGCCTCAGAAATAGAAGGAATCTGAGTGATCGGATGTCCATTCATTGTCTTTGTTGATCCGTGAAAAAATTATTTTTTATTTCCATGACATATATATCTTTTATTGTTAAAAAAATGATGTTACCAAATGTTGGTGGAGGTGCATATATCCCGAATAATCGTGAATTAGAAATAGAAATAGAAAATTATATCATGAAGACTGGAGACGTTTTATCTGGTCCATTGCATCTTCCTATTCTTCCGCAACAAAATACAGAGTTAACAAATAAACAATATGTTGATACACAAATCAATGACTTAAAAGAAAAATATATAAACGATGTTTTGGTTCCACTGATGAATGAATTAAAGTTCCTTAAACTTAATGACAAATCATTAAACGAAAAATTATCAAAACTTGATAAAAAGGATAGAGAGCGAGAAGCAGATATAGCAAAACTTTTTAAAAAGATTTCAGAATAATCAAAAATTTTAATATTACTTTCTATAAAGTTAAAATCTGCAGTCATTAAAAATAAACATCAGATACAACTATTGAAAGAACAATTAGAAGATGAAATAGAAAAACTACCTGAAAGAATTAAAAAAAATTTAAAGCAGTTACAAACTACATTCCAAAAAAGTGTTGATGAATTGATTTCTAAAATTACTCAACAAATGAAAAAGATGAATAGAATAATAAATGAAGTAAACTCACTTAATCAAAAAGTTGATGAAATGAAAAATCTTAAAATCAATCTAGAAAATGAATTAAAGAAAAATTTACAAGAAAACTCTAAAGAAAATAAAGAACAGTCAGATTCTGTTAAAAGACAATTAGATATTCTTAAAGTTAAGTTAAATGCTCTTAAAACGGCGGTGAAGATTAATCAGCAGAAAATGCAAGTTAATAGAAAAGAAATTAAAGTACATCACACGCTGCTTGACGCAATAGATAAAGTGCAACAGGCAATTAATAAAGTTATCTCGAAGTTGTTGTCCATTCACAAACGTAAATCTTGATCGGAGCGAAGCTCCTCGAGGCTTTAGCCGATCGGACCAAAGGTCCTTAGGTTACTGACCAATCCTAAACGTAAATCTTAGCGCAAATATTAACGTAAATATTTTTTCCCAAAAGTCAAATTTAATCCTAAAAAATGTCTATAATTTATAAACACAATCTTAAACATTTTGCTTCAAATAAAAAAATTGCTCATGAACCATCTATGAAATCTGTTTACCATTATGACAGTGTAGAAACAGTCGGAACACAAAAGTTCCCAGGCACCGCAGGTGCCGTCCAAAAAGAAGGGGATGGTATATTTTCTGGTATTGGAAGTATCGTTAACTTAATTAAAAATAATAAAGATTTGATTACATCTGCTGCAAAAGGAGCAGCTGCTATAGGTAGTACAGCTAGTGCAATATCAAATGCTGTTAAGTCTCAAAACGAATTAAAACAACTAGAAACTATTCGTAAACTTAAGAATGACTCTGAAGAACTAAAAAATTTAAAAAAACTTTCAGAGGAAACAAAAAACAAAATTGCTAACATAGCTGTGGGGGAAACCTTGAGGAGCGGAGCTCCGTCTGATAGTAAAAAGGGGAAGAAAACAGGCGTAGCCATAGAACGTTCAATTGAAGAAATAAGAGGTAATGGTGTTAACAGCAACCTTCGGTCTAACCAGCAAAGCTGTAGCGGAGCTGGTCTAGCAAAATTCTAAAATTATATTTTAGTAAAATTTTTTCTGTGTGTGAGAAAAAACAAAAAAGTCAAATTTTTTACCATAAAAATGTCTTCTCTTATCGAAAATAAATTTAGATTAGACGATCCTCCGTTCGTCAGTTACAATCAAAAAAAGAATGACTATATAAGAGTTGCTATGAATCCCGGATCTTCCAGTAGAGTAAATACTGGAGGAGATTTAATTTTTGAAGTTGATAATCAGCAGAGTTATTTATATTTACCTGGTTCCTTTTTACAATGTGAATATTCTTTATATAGTGATGCCAATTTTACAACACCATTACCAGATAGCGATAATATTGCATTAGAGAATAATTTTTTTCCAAGATTATTTACACAAATGCGTTTAGATGTTGCAACTCAAAATATAGAAACAATAAGTGATTCTCCAGGTGTAATTGATACAATGCTTAGATTTGTAACAATTGGTGAAAATAATAAAAAGCATGAAATCGAAGGTTGGTTTCCTGATACTAATGATGGTATAATTGTTGATGATTTATCTCACGCTGGAACAGATGCAGCAGGAATTGCGAAAGATGTAGAAAATATTGCAAAATATTTAAATAAAACAAACAATAGTGCATATAAAGAAAGACGTGAATTTAACAAGAAAAGTAAACAGACAGTTAATTGGTCATTGTCTCCATTATTCGGATATTTAGATTATGACAAAATATCATATCAATTAAAATTTAAGTTAATAATTCATCGTACAGCAAATAATGAATTAATCTTTTTTGGTAAGACTGGAAAAAAAGCATATTTAAAAATTGATAGACTTGAATGATGGATTAAGCATATTACTCCTAGTTTAGAGGTTGAAACAGCTATTGCAAAAAGATTAAATACTAACAAACCAATTCAAGTAAATTTTCTAAAGAGAACTGCTAGTTCAGTAACTTTTTCAGAGCAAAGATTTAACTGGCATTTTACTAGAACTGCGAATACTCCAAGATATTTATTACTAACATTTCAAAGAAATAATTCTCCAAGTTTTGATAAGAACAACAATCTTTTTCATATTAATACAATTCGAAGTTTACAAGTTTCATTAAATCAAACCCGATATCCAATTGATCCATTAAGATTCGATGATACCAATAATCAATTTATGGAAGGATATGATTCTTATCGAAATCTTTGTATAGAATTTGGAGTTGAACCACAATTAACTCCTGGAGATTGGAGACATTTATATCCAATTTTCTGTTTCGATTTAAGTGCACAATCAGAAGATATTATTAAAAATGGTTGTGATGTAACAATTAATATTGAAAAAAAAGATTCCACAACTTCATTGATGGCTTATGGTTTATTGCTAGAAGATGTAAAATATTCTATTGAAATTCTTAATGGAAAGATGGCTAGGATAGGCTAAAGCCCAAGACTTCGTCGATCGGTTAATAACCTGAGGACCTTTGTTCCGATAGGCTAAAGCGAGAGGAGCTTCGCTCCGATAGGTTAGTAACCTGAGGACCTTTGGTCCGATCGGCTGAAGCCTCTGAACAAAGTTCTATTGGTTAATTAAAAAAAATTCTTAACTTAAAATTTTTCCTAACTTAAAATTTTTTTATTAAAAATGTCGGAAGCGAAAAGTAATAATAATAAAACTGTTGAATTAAAATTACGTAATATTGTTGACAAAAATACCCCTAAAACTATTACGATTAACAAAAAAAAGTATTACATAAGTAAACCAATGATAGAGAATATTCAATTACAAGAAGAAAAGAATGGTGGAATTCTCCCATTAATTCCACTAATAATAGGTGGCATAGCAGCTGCAGGAAGTGTTGCAGGTGGGACAGCTGGTATTGTCCAAGCAGTAAATAAAAATAAATCAGAGAAGACAGCATTAGAAGAACAAAATCGTCATAATAGAGAGCTAGAGAAAGTTACTAGGGGAGAAGGAATAGTAGATAATTTTATTAGTAAATTAAATTTAGTTGATGAAGGAAAACGTGTTCTTAAAAATATTCTTCACAATGTTGATGA
The DNA here is from genome assembly GCA_907163375.1 of Prostheceraeus crozeri. Lineage (NCBI taxonomy): Eukaryota > Metazoa > Platyhelminthes > Polycladida > Euryleptidae > Prostheceraeus > Prostheceraeus crozeri. The sequence goes on from CAJQUW010004860.1 coordinate 19,187, forward strand.
TTTGATTGAAATTAAAGGAACTAAAGATGGTTCTGGAATATATCTAAGTCGTAGTATGATTCGGTAATAACCTCAGGACCTTTGGTCCGATCGGCTAAAGCGTCTGAACAAAAGTGATCGGCTAAAGCCTCAGAACCTTTGGTCCGATCGGCTAAAGCCTCAGAACCTTTGGTCCGATTGGCTAAAGCCTCAGAACCTTTGGTTCTATTAGGTAAAACATTTATTTTATCTTTTAAAATGAATTCTACAAATTCCGAACATTTAATTAGATTAAAAATTTCAAATCTAGATCTAATGGATTATCTCTTAAAAGTACATAAAACCTCAAATTGCCAGCACACCGGTCGGCTGCACACTGGAGGGGATATACAAAAAACATTAGAAAACTTTCCTGGATTTATTTGGAGTAAATATTCAAAAGAAAAACATCTTCCTGGTCATTCATATACCGGTCCAGGAACTCGATTAGATATAAGACTAGATGAGAATGATAATCCAAAACCGGGTGAAGAACCAATAAATAGAGTAGATGCCGCAGCTTACAGGCATAATTTAGCTTATCGAAATCATGATCTAAGTTCTCGACATGCAGCTGATAAGAAGATGATTCAAGAATTAGATAGTATTCAAAATCCTACATTTAGAGAAAAAATTGAAAGAATGTTTGTTAAGAAAGCTTTACAAGCTAAAATATTATTCGGTCAGGGTTTAAATGAAACGACAGCAAAGCTGTCTGAGAGCAACGCTCGAACCTACGCGTCCGAAATGTCGAATGACCTAGATCGGCATAGTGAAACCTATGCCTCGGAAATTCACAAGGAATATAGAAGGCCTAAATATTTATTGAAAGTAAAAGTATTTAATAAAGATGATATTTGGAGTGCTGATCTTATTCATATGCCGAATGAAAGAGAGTTTAAGTACGCATTGACCGTTATAGATTTATATACACGATACGCTTGGGTAAAGCCTTTAAAAAACAAAAGTGGTCTGTCAGTTAAATATGCGTTTGAAGAAATCTTTCAAGAAAGTAAGAGAAAGCCAAGGAAATTTTTTGTTGATAAAGGATCGGAATTTTATAACCGAAACGTTCAGCCACTATTTGAAACAGACGAAAGTCATCGCCAAGGCTCAGTTTATTCAACTGAAAATGCAGGAAAAGCTGTAGTAATAGAAAGATTCAATCGGACGTTAAAAAATAAATTATTCAAGAAATTTACTGAGCAAAGAAATCAGAAATGGTTGAAGATATTACCAGGAATTGTAGAAGAGTACAATAATAAAGTTCATTCTGGTATTGAAGAAACCCCAAAGAATGCTTCTGACGACCCTGATTTGATACGAAAGAAAATATTCGAAAATAATTATTCGAATGAGAGTAATCCGAATTTGCAGAAACTTAAGCCGAAATTTAAAATTGGAGATAGAGTTAGAATATTTAAATATAAGAATAAATTTGAAAAAGCCTTCGTTGGCTATTGGACGAAAGAGATATTTGAAGTTTGTAAAATAAACCAAACTTATCCGATCACTTACGAAATCAAAGATCTAGATGATGAAGATAACAGAGGCCGATTTTATCAAAATGAATTACAACGAACTGATTTTTAATTATCATTATTATCATTATTATTGGAACTAACGTTTCGGGAATGAAATTCCCTTATTAGGCGTAGCCATAGAACCTACGGTTCGTTCAATTCTAACATAATATCTAGAAATGGTACTCTTTCCTGTAATTTCAATAAAACATAAAGACATAATTGACCACAATAAGTAGTTTCCGGTTTTTGAATTTGAAATGTATTATAAGTTCCATTGCAAAATAATTTTTTGACTTCGTTTGTTGGAGGTAATCCATATGAGTCGAACCAATAGTTCTCAGCCTCCGGGCGGTCGAAATAGTAATTATCTCCATTTTTATTTCTATGCCCCGCTGACCAATGTATGCCTTTTTGGTCTGAAGTGTGAAGATTCGTTATGAAATTTACAGTTGGCTTATTTTTGATCAATTGTAATTCGTCTCTCATTACAACATGAAAATTCTTTATTCCTAATTGATTTGCGATTTTCTTTAGGTCGAAATTTGTCGTGGTTTGCGTTCCATATAATTTAAAAAACTCCTTTATGTTGCTCATTTTAAATGGAATAAAATGTCTTGTTTAACAATGTTCCATTTTATTTTTATGAACTCCCATTAAGAGGATATTGTTTGTTTTATCTGTATTAAGACAATAACAACATCTGTTAGCACATTTCTCAAACCGCATGATTGTTTTAGGGGATCATACGGGTTATGCACTCATAACATGGCGTTAAGAACATAAAAGCAATCTATTAATTCATTCTCTGCTTTGAGGGAATATTCTGTTGTTATAGCAAGCATTCAATACAATATCGCAGTATCGATAGTCGAGACCGACTGTCGAACCAAAACCGCAACTTTTCTGGTTTTGGTCGGTAGTTTGGTTTTGGATCTGGCTCGCGTTATGGCCGATGAAATGATTTACAATGCGGTGCAATTTCCTCATTGTCATTCAAGTACATTTAATCATACGCGTCATGTCATACCCGTATGTTGTCAAGCAAACTTCATACACCTACAATGCCGCTTTGCTTAGATCACCTTTCATAATTTTCACTTGCTATTTAAACACACACAATTCATAAAACGTGACACATTACAATCTTAGTTTAAATCTTATCATCACAATGGTTGGATCTACTGAAAGATCTGTTCGATTGGAGACAAAGCGGAGAAGAATTCAGAAGTTAACAAGGGAAATCATACATCTGCAAGCACAAAGTAAAATATTGTTACACTTGGATATGAGAAGAATTTTTGAATATATCGGAGACTCGCAAGATGTAGAAAATATTAAACTTAATTGAACAACGGCAGACAGTAATATTTTCTTTAAGGCGTAGCGCGTAGCGCGTAGCCATAGAACCTTATCACAAGAACGGGACGAACAAATTATTGAACAATCAACAATATCATCGAACAACATCGATACAACAGGGCCGCCAACTTATAGAAAATCTCAACAAAATATTCAATCTATGTCAAATATGCAACCTATTCAAAATATGCAGACTATTCAAAATATTCAATCTATGTCAAATATGCAACCTATTCAAAATATGCAACCTATTCAAAATATGCAACCTATTCAAGAAATTCAATCTATGTCAAATATGCAACCTATTCAAAATATGCAGCCTATTCAAAATATGCAACCTATTCAAAATATGCAGCCTATTCAAAATATGCAACCTATTCAAAATATGCAACCTATTCAAAATATGCAACCTATTCAAAATATGCAACCTATTCAAAATATGCAGCCTATTCAAAATATTCAATCTATTCAAGAAATTCAATCTATGACAAATATTCAATCTATGTTAAATATTCAATCTATTCAAGAAATTCAATCTATTCAAGAAATTCAATCTATTCAAGAAATTCAATCTATGAAAAATATTCAATCTATGTTAAATATTCAATCTATTCAAGAAATTCAATCTATTCAAGAAATTCAATCTATGTCAAATATTCAATCTATGTCAAATATTCAATCTATTCAAGAAATTCAATCTATGTTAAATATTCAATCTATGTCAAATATGCAGCCTATTCAAGAAATTCAATCTATGTTAAATATTCAATCTATGACAAATGTGCAGCCTATTCAAGAAATTCAATCTATGTTAAATATTCAATCTATGACAAATATTCAATCTACGTTAAAAATATTCAATCTATGTCAAATCTACATTAGCTGGCGCAAAACAAACAAACAATTTAAAGAGAAAAACCTTCATATAAACGCTGTGAGTGCTATAATTAATTAATTATATTTTTGGTTGTAATAAGTTTTTGGATGTAATAAGTTTTTGGATGTAATAAGTTTTTGTATGTAATAAGTTTTTGGATGTAATAAGTTTTTGGATGTAATAAGTTTTTGGATGTAATAAGTTTTTGTATGTAATAAGTTTTTGTATGTAATAAGTTTTTGGATGTAATAAGTTTTTGGATGTAATAAGTTTTTGGATGTAATAAGTTTCTGGATGTAATAAGTTTTTGGATGTAATAAGTTTTTGGATGTAATAAGTTTTTGTATGTAATAAGTTTTTGGATGTAATAAGTTTTTGGATGTAATGAGTTTTTGGATGTAATAAGTTTTTGGATGTAATAAGTTTTTGGATGTAATAAGTTTTTGGATGTAATAAGTTTTTGGATGTAATAAGTTTTTGGATGTAATAAGTTTTTGGATGTAATAAGTTTTTGGATGTAATAAGTTTTTGGATGTAATAAGTTTTTGGATGTAATAAGTTTTTGGATGTAATAAGTTTTTGGATGTAATAAGTTTCTGGATGTAATAAGTTTTTGGATGTAATAAGTTTTTGTATGTAATAAGTTTTTGGATGTAATAAGTTTTTGGATGTAATGAGTTTTTGGATGTAATAAGTTTTTGGATGTAATAAGTTTTTGGATGTAATAAGTTTTTGGATGTAATAAAAAATATTATTCCCACGTGTCATCATCATCACTTAAATTACTCTCACTGACGATTGTTTGAAATATTTCAGCTTGAATATCTTCTCCGTTATAAGGTAACATAATTTCATTTTCATCAGGTGCTTGACGTTTAAGAATATTTATTTGACCAGAAAATTTTTTTTCTTCAGTATTATTATTTTTATCAGGAATACTAATACCAGTTTCTAAAGATCTTTTCCATGGTTTATTAACTGTAGTCGATAATGTTTTACCCGAATATAATTTTATAAAATCTTCTACTTTTACTTTATCTTGTGAATATCCTTTGAATGTTTTCTTTTCACTAAGTCTCCCTTGTTCATCTACAGTAATACAATATTTTATTTTAGGAGCAATAAACATTGCAAAAATAATTCCACCATTTCCATAATCATTTTTTCCTTGACACAATTCCCCACCAACATATCCAGCAGCATCTAATTTATTGAAGAGCTCATTAGAAATGTATATTGAATCAGTGTTTTTTACAATTAATGGAAAACCACAATTAAATGCGGCATCTTCTGTTTCAATATCATAAACATATTGTGGTTTATTATTTAAGTATCTTACAGTGGTGACATCTTTGGTAATATCATTTTTAACTTGACACGCAGTAAAACACAATGGTTTATCTTGTCTTTCGCTTACTACCAAATTAATACCTAGAGATGATGCCAAATTGTATAAACCACTAAAGGTTTCTTTATTTTTCTGTGTAAAACAAATAGTTGCATATTTACTTGTAAAAAAAGATTTCTTGCTCCCATCTGCTGCATAAAACCCAACAAAGAACCAATATCTAATATTATATTCAGCATTTAGAACATTCCACGGAACACGCTTTTCTCTAAACTGATTATAATAATTTTCACTAAACTATGTGGCATATTGTTTTGGATTTTCAAAATTAAGTTTGTATACCCTAGATGATCTCATTGTATCATATATTTTACAATCATTGTTATAAGCTTGATTAATATATGTTTTTAATTTCATTAAGAGGTTAAGGTCTTGGTTATTTAAAGTACAACAATATCTGACTCCTGATTCATAATTATAGATTCCAGAAGAACCATCTCCTAAAAAGAACCCTTCTACAAATGCTCGCCTACATATTAAATTAGGTGGATGATTAACATAAATATCATATAAAATTTGTTTCAATGTGATTGTATTGGCGTGTAAAAATAATTTATTATGTAGTAAATTTGTTCCTATATTTAATTCTTGTGGCTTTATTTCATTACCTCTTTCATCTAACAATGAATGATCTTCAGTAACATCTACTATTCCCATTTTTGTTCTTATTCGATAAATACGTTTATTTGTAAGATGTCTAATATTTTTTTTTCTTTACTCCATCCATTATGAGTATAAATTTCTAAATTATCAACAAATGAAATTTCTTTTATATCACCATTAATTTCAAACGGATTAATTTTATAGTTGTTTACAATACTATCTATTCTAGAAATAAATAATAAATTATTCTTTCTCAATATTACAGGCGTGTCAGCTGTTACTGAATCGGTATAATGAATGTATTTTTCGTTGAAACCATTAATTTCTAAAATAAAGTTATTCATGATTCTTCTAGAGTGAGAAAGAATGAAAGAACCTAAGTGTGATGGCATGAACGACGTCTTCCCATCTTTTACAATATTAGTTTTAAGAAATTCATCATCTTCCATTTCTACTTTCGCTAAATATTGTTCATCATTTAATTTTTCATAATCTTTTACTTCTTGAGTGAAATTTTTTCTCAATGTATTCTCATTCCATAAATGATATTTAGTGGTTATATCTTTTTGCACAGTTTTGCCATATGGTGAATTCATCAATAATTTAATTAACTCATCACCTAAAGTATTTCCTTCTGTTTTATATCTTTTTCTCAAATTAAAAAGTTTTTCAATATAATTTCGAAATGGTGAAACTTGATAATTTTTTTCATAAATTATACCATCAGTAATATGTAAGATTTTCCCCCCGCATCTAACAATTTCTTGTATGTCTACAGAAGTTAATACATCATAACATATACCATTTCTAAACCTGATTACTTTTACATGAGAATTATTATTTTGATTTTTATAGGAACTGGTTGAAAAAACATATCATTGGGATATTGAAACACAACTGTAAATATTCCAGTTTTAGGTCTAAATGTTTGAGTATTAAATTTATATACTATTTCCCGCTCTTCTTCTTGACGAAATTTTCTAGCTGATTCAGCTTTAGGATATTCTGAATTTTCATCATACATAGCTGATGGATATAAAGATGTTGCATCAAAAGCTATTAGAAATTCATTTTTTTGTTCAAGTAGTTGATTTGAAATTTTCTTACAAATTTCAGTTTTATCTCCTAAATCTCGATACTGTTTCATTAAATCTATTAAATTACTTCCAAGGGACAAAGTCCCCCCAGCGTAGCGACCAGGGGACAAAGCCCACCAGCGTAGCGACCAGGTAAATACTGTTTTAATATTGGTAACAAGATGCTACAAAATGGCGATATGTATTTTCTTATATTTGCTGAAACTCTTCCACCTTTAACAGATTTTCTAATATAATTTTTAGCCCATAAATCTATATGAGAATGAATATTTATATTGTCGTTTTGTACGCTTTTCATCCAACCGTTAAATGTTAAAGCAGAGGATGTCAAATTAGTAGTTATATCTTCGCCAACTAAATCTTGCATAACATTATTATATTTGTAGATACAAAAAGCTAAAGAAAGAATATCGTTAACTAAATATGGTCTCCATTCAATTTCTTTTTCTTTATAATTTTCATGTGTTATGTCTCCAATTTCATAATTTAATTTACGCACATTCATAGGAATTTTAAAATTCTCACACCATTTAGAAAGACTTGTTTTTACATGTTGATAACTACATTTCATTATAATAGTTTGAAGTGCTAATTTTCCTGAAGGTGAATCTTTTTTCATATTGTTTTTAAATCTAAAAGATTTTTGAATGTATCTACTAACACATTCAGTTGTATAAGGATTTTGTAATGAAGCAGTCAATATTCCTCTTGAAGTTTTAAGAGGCGGTTTAGATAATTTAAAATTAGCTTTTATCGGAAAATAGGAATCAAAACCTGATGAATTGTAAGCTATTAAAGTTACTCTCGAATAATTAAATTTTCCAAGAGTTTTAAAAAATTGATGGATCGGACATACGTCCTCTGGGTTTCCCCGATCGGACATTCATCATCCTCAGTTCTCGTAAATATTTTCACACAATTTTGAAGTTTATTAAATTCTAATTCAGTTAAATTATTATACTCATTAATCTGTTTTTTAAGATTTTTAATTTCATCTTCATCTTTTGATCGTTTAATTTTAATCATATCACTTAACAAACGTGTTTCTAATTCTTTCAATCTTTGTTTCGGTAAGCAACATATAAATTTATTAAAATTAATAGCTCCTACAGCATAAGGAATAGGATGAGCTGTTGAACAGTTAGGATCAGGAAAAGTTTCGAGATCCCAAATATATGTTGAACTATAGTCAATTTTTTTCTTTGTTATGATTTTATATGGACGCGTTGTTAGATTTTCATCAGTAACTTTTTTATATATGGGTTTGAAATTATTTTCAATTTCTCTAATAGCTTTTAATTTATGAGATTTATTAATTAAACAATAGTGACCAATGGTTGAACCTTCGTGAAAATAATTGTAATAAACATAATTATGAAACGTTTCAATTCCTCTAGGATTTAAATGACGATTGGCAGGACTATAATATTGAACACATTCTCAAAAATATTTATTGAATTGAGAAAATTTGCAGTTTGACATTACTCCTGTTCTAGATGTGGCTTTCTCTTTATATAAAAAATTATTAAACATTTCTTTCATCATTTCTCCTTGTTCTTCATTAAAACCTCGTAAAACATTATAACATTTAATAAAACAAAAATCTTCAGAAGGAATATAACAATATTCACCGAAATATTCTTTGATTCTATATTTCATATTAATCCCTGCCCCTCTATGCGATCTTTGTACTAACTTCATTCCAAAATCTTCATATTTAATATTACCTGTAAAAATCCATTCGTTAGCATCGGATTTCTCATCCAGATTCGAAAACCATATTTCAAATGAATTTTTATTATAGAAGGTTACGTAAAAATTTTGAATTATATTTTCCTGATCTTTAACAACTTTTCCAAGTAAATTAATAATTTTACCATTTGCTAAAAGTTTCCGCATATCATTCATTTACTACATTAATAGAAGATACATTTTCATATTTAATTTCATTTGGATTAAATAAATTACATAAATCATCACCAATCAGTTTTTAATGATTTTCGTTTCTTAGTTATTAAAGATTTATCTAACATTGTAACAAGTGAAGTTGCAAAAACACCCGTACCTGTTAAAGCGTAGCAACTACTGGAATTACTAAAACACCTGAAGATATAACAATTGTTAAAGCACCTAAACTTATTATTAAGAATATGCCAATTCCTTGTGTTACATTCTTAACTTTAGTCCATCTCTTTCTTAATTTTTTATAATGCTCTAATCTTAATAATAATTGAGATTCCTTATCTTTCATATACCTAACTCTATCTTTGTGTTTTTCTTTGTTCATCTTTTCGATGTTTATCTTTTCAATGTTCATTAAAGTAGAACTACGTTCATATGATAACGAAGGATATATTCTTACGGTTTCTTCCACTTTTATTCCTTCCATTTCTGAGGCTTCCCCTGTTGAGGTTTCCATTTTTAAAGAAATATTTTGAATACAATCTTCTGGTATATTAGGACAACGTGATATTTTTTGGGCTACTTAGATTTTCATCTGCCTACATTTTCAATCTTCGGCTACGTGATATTTTTCGACCACGTGATATTTTTTAGATTACGTGATATTTTAAGACCGCCTAAATTTTCGTCCACGTGATATTTTGAGACCGCCTAAATTTTCGATTACGTGATATTTTGAGACCGCCTAAATTTTTGAAATTTTGATTTTTTTGAAAATTTGTCACTACCTAAATTTTCGGCCTTCGGCCTTCGGCCACGTGAAATTTGAAGTCTACCTAAATTTTTAAAATTTTGATTTTTTGAAAATTTTGAAAAAACCCGCAAAAGTGTGACATCCGGCGCAAGCGAAGCGAAGCAAAGCGAAGCGAAGCGTCGCGCCGGATGTCACACTATATACTACTCTTCAGTCCTTTGTCCACTACCTTGTCGGATCTAGAACAATGGGCAATGATCAACAAAATGGTTATAAAACAAGAAAAATGCCAACAAATCTTCGTTTTAACCGACAGGAACTTTGATAAAACTGCTTTTCAGTTGCATGATATTCCTTGTAGCAAGAATATTCGTCTTCTTGGTGTTCATGTGGATGAGAAATGGAACTGGAATTCTCATGTCAATGCTGTCTGCAAAAAAGCATCATCGAAGCTCCATTTTCTGCGGCAACTAAGATTCTATATGAATAAAGATCAGCTATGTCGTGTATATTACAGCTGCATACGCTCTATATTGGAATATTGTTCCCCTCTGTTTACGAATTTATCCAGGCATAACATACATCAAATTGAGCGAATTCAATCTCGATGCCACAAAGTAATCTGTCGTACATCACAATGTGAGTGTGTTGCTTTTGTACCTCTTCAGTACCGGCGCATAGTTCATGGATTCAAGATGTTCGAGGCCCTAGTTAATGACGATGTCCATCCGTTACATCACCTCGCACCTTGTGTATTGCCGACCTCAGGGAAGTTTGATATTCCTTTCTGTAGAACATTGATTCGAAGAAACTGCTTCATTGTGACAATGGCCAAGTTAGCTAATAGTACTTTCTCGATATAACTGAAATACTACTACTATTTCGGTTATCCCGGCATTTTATTTTCTTTTGGTGTTTACCTTATGATACATTACTTGTTAAGACCTCGTGAAATAGTAATTTTATGTGCTATGGCATGTCTCTGTACAGCCTCTCGATTTTCATTTGAGGCATAATCAAATATACGCTATTATTATTATTATTATTATGTACCAGGAAATTACGCAGTATTGCTAGCAAATATGATGTTCCGGTCAGAATTACTTGTAAACCGGGAAAATCTATTGGCAATTTTATGAATACCGATACTTTCCGTAACAACAGTGTGATTGTATTTACAGTATTTGCGATGTTCTGTCTGATAAATACTCCTGTAAGAGTAGATTTGTCGTCTATAGCTTCAAATGCAAAATCTGTAATGATAGCTATGTTGGTTCTACTAATAGAACTTTCTCTGCGCGCTATGCGGAACATGAAATCAGTATACGTTATGGAGATATGAAAAGTACATTATCTCAACATATTCGATCTAAGCACAATAACGTTGCTATGACGATTAAAGATTTCTATGTGGAGATAATAGACCATCAAAATAACCCTGTTAGAACTAGAATTTCTGAAGCTAATTTCATTGATTTTCTGAAACCAACTCTAAACCGAAAACACGAACAACATTGAGCCAGTGAGCAGTCATTCAACTTAATACCGTATTCTGTTCTGATATTTAAAAGCGTGTAAAATAGTTTGCATTTTCGCATATCGTGTAACCCTTGACAAAGGTCAAGACGACCGAAACGTTGGGTGCCTGCTCATTTTCTCTTTTACTTGAATATATTTACATTTCGGCCTAACTGTTCGAATATTTTTGAAAAATCAATGGCTATAATAGAGCAGTTACAATTGTGACGAACTACAGTCGCGTGTCTCCTTTCCATGAAAAGCAGCGCTGGAACAGGCAAAGTAAGCAAAGGGAAACGGTGCAAACTCCTCATTGTATTGTGGAATACAATAAGCACATGTATGCAGTCGACGTAATGGACAGCTTGATATCACTCCACAAGTACAATCTCCGGAGCAAGCGTTGGTACATGTACTTATTTTATTATACCATTTATCTTGCAATGAACAATGCGTGGCTCATCTACAAACGGGATTGCACCATCATTCGAAGCAAGCCCATGCGTCTTCGTGATTTCATTGCCTCGGTTTGCAACTCATTGGAAACAAGGAAAACATTCGAGGAAATAAGAGGCGAAGATCTTCATCTGTCCCATCTGATATTCGCTACGACGGGAAATCACATTGGCCAAGATGGACTGCAAGCCGGTCACGATGTGTCAGTCATCTGCAAGGTGAAGCGTAGATATGTTCAGTGTGAAAAGTGTGAGAAGCAATTGTGCCTCAATGCTGAGCACAATTGCTTTCGCAATTCTTGGTTTAGACTTGACGTTCCACAACCGCCCAGTGTGACACATATGTCACATGCTGGAAATAATACAAAAAGTTGAAATAATCAGATTTTTCACTTTAGTAGTCATATTGGATGGTAAACACACTAGTTACAAGCAATTAAAATAATTTTGCATGAATACATACATTTTGGGCGTTGCCGAGTTAATTTATGGTCTTTTTCTACAAAGTTGTTCATCACACAGCCAATTTATTGGTGAAGTACTACATGCCATCAACGCATGTAGCTCCCTTTCATTTCTCCATTGCTCTTTTTTCATTGAATCTGTTTTTGAAGGATGATGGAAGTATGAACATGTTATTTCTTTAGTGGATTGCAACAGAGCATCAAATTTACTTTCAATTTTGTCATTAATTATGTTGCAGATTTCAGCAAAAATCTTGGTTTACAATTTGATATCTATTTCCTTTTAGGAGCTTGCCTTTGGACTTTATAGAGTTATCATGATTGGTAATTTCCCGCGCGTTTTCTAAATTGTCTCAAGTCCATAGGAATGAACAATCAATCGTCACAAAGATTCAGATGGCTCAGATAGGAGCATAGTTGAGGATGTTTTCTATACTAATGCAAAAAACTAAACAAATTTAGATTTAGCAAGCATCTACACTGGCGTCGGAAAGTTTACGAACGATGGCGATATAGCACTATTTAGCTACAGTACTCCTGATATGCTTTAGTTAATTGCTCTCTCCCATTCCAATATTGTGATGTAGCGGTATAATTGGTTTTCTCTGAGATTGTTATAACCAATCTCTTTCATGTGGATTTCCAAGAATTACTGAGCTAGGAACTCCTAGAATTATTTTCTTGTCAACACCACGTGTCATTCAGGTGTTGTAGAATGTGTCTATTTTCAATTATCTTGCGGTCGTGTTTTCTTTTATAATGGGTCGACGAGCCGAATTATCGACCAAGACTCGAATTGACGTCAAAGTTCTTCGAGAGGAAGGTTACGCATATTCTGAAATAGCAAGTCGCCTGAATATATCAAAGTCAACAGCGTATGAAACATTGAAACGTCCAGATTTCATGAGTCCACCCCGTTCCGGGCGTCCAAGGAAGACAAATTCAAGATCTTATAGACTAATCCGTCGCATCGTGACCGAGAATCCTTTTATAACATCGGCAGAAGTAAGAAGCAGGTTGGAAAGAGATTATAGTGTATCAATTGGCACAACTCAAATCAAGACTCGCCTCAAACAATGGAACCTCTCAGCCTACAACCCGGCCAAGAAGCCCCTGCTCACCCTCAGAATGCGAGCTCAGCGACTTTCCTTTGCCAAAAAGTATCGCCATTGGACACCGGAACAGTGGTCTCATGTACTTTATTCCGACGAGTCTACCTTCCAACTGTTCGCTACATCTTAGCGACATGTTAGACGGCCCAAGGGTCAACGATAAAACCATCGCTATACGGCCGCAACTGTTAAACACCTACCAAAAGTTATGGTGTGGGAGTGTTTTTCGGCAAAAGGAACTGCAGGTCTATACTTTTTACCTGCAAAAACGACCATGAACGCTTCAAGATACCTTGAATTGCTGAAAGAAAAACTTGAGATTCATATGGACATTCACAATGCAGCTTACTTTTTACATTACTCAGTCCCATGTCATTAGGCTAAGATTGTGTCACGATGGCTCCAGGAACAACACATTAAAGCGCTTCACTGGCCCGGCAATAGTGCAGATCTTAACCCTATAGAAAACTTGTGGTAAATACTCAAACGACACGTCGCAAAGCAAAAGCCATCGTCTCTTCGAGAGCTTCAGAAGATCATTCGCGAAATGTGGTGCCTAGTGATGCCATCATATTGTAAAATATTATCAGACTCTATGCCAAAACGGCTTGCTGCCGTCATCCGTCAGAAGGGCTGGATGACAAAATATTGACTGTGTATGCTTGTCCACATGAATTATATTTATAGTAAAAATGATAGCTATCAAACATGTGCGATTTTAAGGTTTTTGTTGAGAATATATAATAGCATTTTGTTACATGGTTTTACATAACGAAAATGTTCATCGTTCGTAAACTTTATGAAAGAGGAAATGTCTGCAACTCTAAATAGGGATTTGTGCCGATGCTGAGATATATGAACTTGGCCTGCTGATGATTCCTGATATTGGATGAAATAGCAGCTATTCAGGTTTGTTCCAATTTTTCAACTGAGAATGCAACTCAATATTCAATAATTCTGTTTACAGAGAACCTCCAAGCAGTGTCAAGAAGAGAAGACAATGGAAAGAAAAACTGAGGATGGGGAAACGAAAGAGAGGAAACCTTTTTGAGACATAGAAGTAATAATATTTCTATGGTATTGTTAATTTCTATGTTTTATGACGATTGTGTGATTGTGTCCTGCGTTAAATTCATTTACACCCGACGCAGCGCGGCCAGAATTTTTGTTCAGAACCTTGAAAATCCTATGGAGCTTTTCGCAAAGAGGACGGATAGAGGACTCAAAGGTGTCATCTCCTTAACTTGTGAAATAATGCTACGAATGACGTGCGATTCACGGTAAATCTGTTTTCAAAATGATCATCTACAATGCCAAACTGGTTAAATTTAATGTGCTGAAAAGTTGCTTGATGAAGATTGGTTTGTAAAAAAAACATGGTAAGCTAACTTATCTGTCAAGTGATATTCTATGCTTGATATAACCAGCAGATGTGATAATAAAGCAGAGAGATCCCAAAGATTTCGAATAATGCGGAGAAGTCACAAAATTGCCTGCTTCAATTTACCCTTGATATTAATTTCCTTTTTAATAGTTAACAAATGAATTTCTAATACCCTATTCGATGTACATGACATGATAGATGATCATGATATGATTCAAAAACAGGTGATAAATTTGAATTTTCAAATTGGTCAAACCCAACTTTTGATGAAGATTGAAAATGTGCTAAAACCAAAAGTCGCGAAAACGTAGTTGAGACGGCTTGATTCTTAAGTACACAGCACAACTGTGACAGGAGCTGAGACGCCCCCCCCCCATGAAAAGGGTTAAGAGAGTGGAAATGAGAATTGTTCCATAAAAACAAGAAATTCCATTAGCTCTCCTAACCAGGGATGGCCGTTAAAACTCAGCTTTTGTCACCCTTCTTTTCAAAAGCTGGCTAAAACTCATTCCATTATTACTGCTCTACAGTTTCTTTGAGTACATCTAAGGAGTCGTCATTTCTGAGCTTATTGATAAACGTTTGTCATAATCAGCTCGCTTTGTTTGTTTATCATTCATCACTATTCCGCAATTCAAAAATCAAAAGGAATATTTCAACTAAATGAAGTCTAAGAATATAAATTACTGTAAAAGAATTTTAGTGTAAAGCTAAAGTTCATTCATTCCTGCAAGATTTTTGTTACTTCATAAATTCCATTAATTCAGATACAGCAACCGTACATGCCAAACAGAGGACATATAGCTTTAAATGAAAACTTTTGCAGGAGAAAAAAGGATGTTCTAGCGGAAAAAGTGATGCCAATTAAATTTAATGATAAAAGCTTTGAATTGAGCTTAAAATATGAAAATTTGTTCTATTGTCATGCAGACTTTATACATTTTATCATTAATCTATGAAGAGAATTTTTAACAAAAATGAATATCAGAATGAATATAAATAAATATCACAGTCGTCTAACTCGTCGATCACTTATGCGATTTTGCCAGTCATCTTAGGTTCTATGAACAGCTCACTTGAGATTTTCTTTCGCAGAAATTAGCTGAAGCTGCTTCAATTTGTCCATGTCTAGATTGATATTGCAACCTATGTTTTAGCTGCTCTTTGCTCTCCCAAATCATGATTTTCTGCTCCAGCCACGAGCATTAGCAGAATGTTTGCAAATAAAAGTAGAAATGCATTCTAAATGGCGATTGCACATTGCTTGATCTGGGAGCTGAAATTTTCCACTGCATTCTTGCTGCTTGCACTCAGCACGAGACATTGAAAGTGGGATAGTCAAAACTCGATCACATGATAGTTCCGCTAACTTCACACTTGTGTATGAACAAGTTATGAGTTCCAACTCGTTTGGTAAATCTCCCTTGAAAAAAATCATAAGCTTCTGGTTATCTTTTATATTGTTCACTCCCTGTAGCCAACAGATGATGGCCCAGAAAACAAAAGCATGGAGAACGCTGAGCCTTCGCGAGACCACTCGCATCGTCTGAGCGTTGTAAAAATAACCATTAAAATCATGAGAGTGGACCGCTTCACTACCAACGGGTTATTTCATACTTTCTGTTGAGATCAGGTCGCTGAATATCAATCATTTGGGCGTCAGCGATTCTAGTCTCAACAGGCGTATTACAATGTGTCAATATCTCTACCTGAAAATCGTTGATTGTCAAAGAATTATTATGATCATTCTTAGAATGATCAGACAGGGCACTATTGCTATTATTCATTCTCAGACTATATTCATGTTCGCGATATCTAGCTTGGAATTGTCTACAAGTTTGACCAATGTATTTCTTGTTGCAGAAATTACAGACAAAGGAGTAAACAATAAATTTGTCTTCACACATGTAGTCATCTGGCATATGTTCGCAAATAGTACAATTTATATGTTTACTTCTCTTATTTTTGCAATCGAGACTTTGATAAAGATATTTAGCTGGTTTATTGATAATTTGTATCGGAAAGTTGTACTTATTAACAATTTTAGTGATTTTCTTAGTGCATTTATCGTTGATATAATCTAATTTCAGATATGTACTTTTATCTTTTTTGCTTATTTTTTATTATTTACATTTCACAGCAACGCGATTGCTGTCGACATTTTTGTAACCATTTTCCTGCAATCTTTTATCCAATTTTTGAAAGGCCTTATTTTTATTATCCATGTCATAACATTTATCATTCACCTGTTTTACAGTATTAATGATGAAGTTACTTTTTATATGTCTCGGAAGCCAACTTTCTCTGTTCAAAGTGATATTCGAATGAGCTTCTTTAGTATACCACGAATACTTTATATTTTCATTTTCTACATATATTGAGAGATCCAAAAAATTTAGAGGTTTGTCCATCTCAGGTACATCGATGGTAAATTTAATGTTATCGTTCACATTATTAAAAATGGCCAGAATTCTCTGGAAGAGACTATCATTACGTTCAAAAGGTCCCATTAAGATATCATCGATGTATCTCAGGTAAACTGTAGGCACAATATTGTATTCACTTGTTGGAACGAGTTGGAACTCATAACAATGAATTACCTCCCGTTCGCTGAAGTCAACATGAACAAGTTGCAATACTAACGCTTTTAACTGCATTGTTGTGAAAAATGAAGCATGCATTTGTGATAAGCGCAATAAATTGGATCAGGAAGCATAGAAATAAACTGTTTATCTGAAGTTGGCTAGAATGGAAATTGACTGAAGGTCGCGGCACATCCGGGGGAACTAAGTTGGGGCATGGAGAACCAATTAAAACCTTCGATTTACTCATGTGACTGATTCTAACCCAATGATACAGACGTTGGCAGGTGCATCTAAGTGAAAATGCGTGCGATTTATGTGCCGTTATTGTGCATTGCATGTAGCTTAATTGCCATTCTAGAGGTTTTATTGTTGTCAATTTCTATGTCAGGAAGTGTCAGAATGTAGCTGATTTACTGCGGTTATAAGCGAAACTGTTTTTGATTTTCTAGACTTGAAATATTCATATTGCTTGTCTTTGAATTGCGGAATTCACGCATAATATTGATCGAATGATGAACAAGCAAAGCAAACTGATTTCGCCTCGAATAGAATTTCGCTGTAACAAATAATGATTTCGCTAAGTGGTTCCGCCAACATCACACACGTACTTCAGTCGGCTTTCACCAGTTTTTGAAGGTATCTACAGTTGTGGCAAAGACCAGTTTTAGCCGGCAAAACCCAACCCTACTTAATCCGCCAAATTAGTCTCATTCATCCTGTATATGGAAATGGATTTAAATGATTACAGACTTATGTACTGATCGAACATTACAAGAAAATAAAATTTATGATAAACACAGGAATATATATAAAAAATGAATCGATATGCCAGGATTGAAATTCACAAGAAAACGTCAAATAGACATCGTAAATGCAACAACGAGTTGTGAACCATCACAACAGTGAATTCCCCGAGTTTGTAGTCTCCCAGAAACTTCACAGATAATATACATTGACAATGCCAATGATCACCGGTTACAAATTCAAATACAAAATTGTCTGATACTCATCAAGTGCGCTTATTCAAATGATTCATCAACACAGAACTTGAATTTCTGGTTGATCGCCAGCCACAATGATGAGCTCTCGCCAGTCTGCGCAAGCGCGCCCTAAATGCCCGTGAACTGAGAAAGTAAATGATGCAATTGACGCCATTATTACAAGTTGATAACATCATAAATAGAGCCCCTAAACTATACACAAAGTCGGCAGTGTTACTGTCCGAAGTATGCTTGAGATCCATAGCTGCTTCAACTATAGAAAACACACAAATAGGCAGTGATGTGATTAAATGAAACATTGAGACAGGAATTAACAATCGACTGGCGTGATTCAGTGATTTTTCAAAGGCACGTCGCCTTCTATCGGAATCTATTCTTTCTGACAAGGAAACTCGATGTTCTCTCGCTCGTCTGAGAATTCGCATGAGTCCAACGTTACAAACGAGTAGAATGATGCTTGGCACTACGCTGTAGAGGGTAATATCTAGAAAAAAGAAGAATCTTCGAAACTGCGCATCCCCGGTATCACACAATGTTCTATTTACTCGTGTGGAAAATCCTGCATTCGTGTTTTGAACTGTCATGAGGTGGAGCTTCCACAGACAGGGAGAGTTCTTTAGAATGAGGAGAGATAAGACGAGACACCAGACCGCTGCGGCCCTTCGTGGTCCCCATAGGAAACGCGAACGATGTGGAAGACAAGCCAAAAGGCAACGTTCAAATGTCAGAAGACACAACACCCAGGTAGCCCAATCTTTTGTGGTGTAAGAAGCAAATGTCTGAAATTTACAAATCAAATTGCTGGTCAGTCGAAAGTCATGGCGAAAAACACACTTGATCCAATATCTCAACGGATTGACCCACAAAGCCAAGGTGTCTGCAAGAGCCAGTGCCGTGAAGACCCCCTTCGATGTGTGCATTGCCCGAGTGGATCGTATGACTGCAAGTCCCAAGAGGTTCCCCAAGGTCCCTCCGAGCACCAACACGAGGAAGAAAACTGCGCCGATGTATTCAATGATTCGTGTAATGTTCTTTTCCATTGCAGAGCTGAGATTCGTGGAATTACTGCTCATTAAAGCAAAACGTTTTGAAGCGTTGATGGCAAACATGCCGAATAAGGTGAATCTGAGAGATTTGAGTACATGAAATAAGTAAGAATATTAGGAATATGTTGTTGGATAAACCGATCATCCAATCGACATCAAAATCTGCTTATCAGTCGTCCAACGGGAGACTAACAGAGCGGAATAAAGAACTCGAGTAGAAGGGGATGATATTCAATCAGATTAATGTGAAATTAAGGTAACTGAGACATGAGAATGATCATGGCGGATCGCATATACAAGCCAATTCTATGATGAATGCTTAGGAGGCAAAAAGATGAATCAATTTATTCATTTCTCCAAAAAACGAATTGTCAATAATGGAGTTGCAACAATGCGTTTAATTGCAGAAAAATGAGTGAATTTTATGGAAACTCGCACCAGCAGTGTGGTGAGCAGTGACGCAAAATCATCGGTAATCATAACCGTTATTAATAAGCAAGCAAAAACAAGTACTCAGGATTAGCTGAGTGGGCACAACGATTTGCTGGACACATAAATAATTTTCATTCTGTCATGAGGAAACGGTGTTCAAAGATACTACTGATAACTGTAATGGTATCCATGACTTTATACTAGCTAGCTACGGGAATCAGCGTCATGTTGTATCATTTCCTAATCTTATCATCAAATCATATTACGCACCGACCATAGAGTAAGTAAATTAGGCAGAGTAACAACTCAGCATTATTAAGTCCTCATTGTGCATACATTGTGAAGAAACCTCTCTGACTCTATAATCCTTTTCATTCTTCTCACTTCCTGTCCATATTTTGTATCTGTAATTGTTTATACGAATATATATATATATGTGTGTGCATACAGTTTCGATTTTATTAAATGAACTCGAGTTGAACACAACTGGGTATTGTGCGGAATTTAGCTATGGTACAATGTGGAAAAAGAAGGCGACAATGCATTTCGTAATGATGACATCTGTATGTATGCATGTGAAAGACATTTAAGAAATCTCAGTTTGCGTATATCTGCATGTGAATTTATAGCATTGCTACCAGCTTTTTTACTACATTGTTGCCCATGCCATTTCATTTACTCACAATAGTATTAACAATCTAAATTCAGGCGCTTACGCGCCCTCAAATGTCTAACATTGTTGCCCTCAAAAATCAATGTTAATGTTATATTTATGCCAAATGTGCAAATTTCTGCAGTTTTGAAGAAATTGCCGCCGAATTGACTGATATTGATAGTATCGAAATCCGCGTCGAAGTTAACGAACACCCCTTAGAAGGAATGATATTAATTTACAGATCCTCCGTGTAATGACAGCCTTGGACAGGTAATGTTTTTGTTTAATTAGCAATGCGATAGGTTGATTACTATCATGCTCAATCTCAAAAGTATTTTCGTAAGCGTGATCACAGGCAACCTGCCACTGGAAGAGCTAAATAACATAATCAAAGGCAATGATCATAATTAGCTTTAAAAGATGTAAATGGATCCACTTTCCCATTCTGATTCAAGAAATAAAGCACAAACTTAGTGAATCATAAAATCATACCGATGAAAATACAATTAAGAACTTGGAATTTCATCCAATGAACAAATTCTGTGATTCCTGCAAAAGGATTTACGACAAAATGCTGAAAACTTATTTTTTGTCAAAAAACATCATTTGGTAATGTCCGGTCATTTATGACCAAAATTAAACCTTGGAGTAAATAAATGATAAAATCAGGTAGGCCTATATTGTCTTTCGTTATCTTAGGCATAACTGGTAAGCACATTTAAGCAAAACAAATGTTTCGAACAATATCACAAAATGATGGTATCGGCTCAAAGCAAAATTATTAGTAAAAATTCTACCGTCCGGTGACTTTCTATCCACAGCTATTACTTAATTACTAATTAATTAATTATAATAGCTAACTATTAATTATTAGGGTTAATTTGCAAAAATTTAGCTTCTTAAAATTGATCAAATAATTTATTGGACCGTAGGAACGTAATCTACACAAAAATCTGAATCTTTTCATTAAAAGTTTTCAATGTATGAGTCGACATGCTATCTACTACATGCTTACTGTATGACACCGACTTACTTTGGAACTAACCGCAAATTTACTGACCGAAAATCAAGCATACTAGCGAGCCCTATAACACTGATTAGCCCGCTTAGTAACGCATGTGCCTACTGTCAGTGCTTGCAACATTAAGCGTGCTAATCACGAGATCTCAGAGCCAGAAGAAGTCGGGACTATTTCTCAAATAAATATAAAAAAGTGGTCAATCCATTTTCAAACGCAATTTTCGTGAAGGCTTGATTCAATTTTAACAAACTTTATAAGCCTGCCATGTGAATCATGCGCCATAGATCTATTTTGTCAGTTGTGGTCAGCATGCCCACATAGTGAATTTGACGGTCGTCTTTGACGTAGGATTTCAACATGACGACTTCTTTTTTAATGAAAATTGACTTACAAGATGCTATCCATTAGTTGTCTCATGACAAATGGAATTCAATATTTTGTGAATGTTCAAAAAAGTTGCTGCTCAAAGTCATCAGACGCATTCTTATAAATCACGACTTTTGGAAATCCCGTGATGTGGGACTGTATAGCTTGCAACCCAAATCCCAATATACTGAAATTCCTTCATTGTATCTACTGCTCTAACATTTATCTCTTAAATTTTTAAAAGTCAATCCTTATCCCGAAATTCTGTTTCTTCGTTGAATGTAGTAATAATACACAACGCATAACTTGTTTAGGCATTCCGAATCCGCATCGGGTTGGAAAATTATTCCAGCATATGAGTATATTGATGAAAAAATTTGAAAAGCGCTTTTGGTGCTCCAGACGTTTCGCGCACCCGCCGCTTTACCGATGCCAAAATTAGGATTTTGTGAAATTCATGCGCACCAATTTAGGCGATTCCGGTTGTGTGTTTAAAGGGATATTTAATGAATGCCCGTCGAAATTTCTCTAATAGCTGATTGCAAATAGCTAATTGCAAAAAGACAATGACCACAATTAACTTTAGATTTGGTGAATGGCAAAACTATGCCAGCGAAAATTGAATTAAAGTCATTAAATTCCAGCCAGGAATCACAATAGGATCTCAACTTTTCCATGAAAGCTTGCATTGTAATGCGGTTCATGAAATTTTCTTCATAATCAGCTCAATTTCCGCTTAATTATGGTACTTGTTAGTGAATGTTCATTCCTTTTGATATCTTATAAGTTACCTACCACTTACACAAACGAATAAACACAAGAATAATTTGCTAAATAATTCTTAAAAAATTATCCAATATTTTTTAGACTGCAGGAACGTTATCTCCTCAAAGAACGGAATCTTTTGATAAAAAATTTTCACTGTATGCCGACATACTTTTTGAGTCGACACTCTACATACTCTATGCTTACTATTAGCTTCATACTGTCAACAATGGCTATAGAAATTCAATATCATAGAGTAGGGATATATAGGAAGAGTGTCGACTCCAAAAAAGTATCTGTATACAGTGAAAATTTTTATATCAAAAGATTCAGTTTTTTGCGGAGATTACGTTCCCGCTGTCCAAAAAATTATTTGAGCAGTTCTAAAAAAAGTCAAAATTTTGCCAATTTACCTATAGGCTATACTACCGAGATGACTCCTCCATGTAAGTAGCATGCAACAAGTTGGATATCAAAAGGAATGAATATTTGCTAAGAAGCATCCTATCTAAGCGGAAATTAAGCTGATTCAAGGGAATTTCATGATCTGCTTTATGATGGAAGTCTTCATAAAAAAGTCGCGATATTATTCGTGCTTTCTTGACTGAAATTTCAAGTTTTTAATTCAATTTTCACCGGCATGACTTTATGATTCTCTAAATTCACATTTCACTTCTTGAATCTCAATAGTGATGTTGACCCATTTACATCTTTCAACGTTAATTGAAATCATTCTCCTTGCTGTTGTATTGCTCTACCAGTGGCAGGTTGCTATGATATGATCTCGCTTACGAAAATTCTCTTAATTAAGGTTCAGCATGAAAGCAATAGCAGGTCATCGAGTTGACAATGTAACAAATATTACCTCTCCAAGACTGTCATGACAAGGACAATCTGCAAAATAATATCATTTCCTTCTGCTTTGCTATCATGATCAGTCAATTCCATTGGAATTTCTTCAAAACTGTAAAAATGTGTATATCTCACATTTTGAAACAATTCTGACTGTATCTCCCTTGAGTTGATTTAATAAAATCGAAAGTGTATACACATTGGGGATTTAATAACTGCGGAGTTACCACTCTACCTAACATACTTTCAACTCTACCTTTCAACTATAAAGTCTATGATACAATGAATCTGACATAGGCTCTAATGATCTAATTTAATTCTACAAAACCATCAGAAGACTTGCTTTCTTTAGTCAAGCTAAAACTCACTAAAGATAATAAGAGAAATTCAAAAGCATGTTCGGAGAAGCGGAAAATATAATTGTTTATTACTTTCTTCACCATACAATAGGCTATCTGCCTGACGTAAAAATCCCTCTGACCTTTCCATTTCTCAAATGTCATTGAATCTGTTTCTCTCAGACGTCAAATCGTCTGAGCAGATAGCACGTGGGTCTACAAATTCATTTCACGACAACTCGCAATGGAATAATGACAGGCGACCTATCCTAACATTACAGCAATGTTTTAATTAATGTTGTGGTAGGTACGGTAGGAGTAATGACGTAGGTAGTCATAAAAGCCGGCAAATATTATCCAGGCACCTGCAGCGGTAATACAATTACCGGTAGGTTTTAAAGCTTCGTTTGAGTGCATTGTAATTTATCTTCCAATCACACAAACTTTGTCTAAGATCATTGTCTAAACAGTTGTCGCTATGTTGCTATACTTTACTGGTAATTTGATATCATGAAATCGTGCTAAATTCTCATAACTATTAAAAAGATTGCTGCATCCATAGAGTAAGGATGTTAGGTAGAGTGGTAACTCCGCAGTTATTAAATCCCCAATGTGTATACACTTTCGATTTTATTAAATCAACTCAAGGGAGATACAGTCAGAATTGTTTCAAAATGTGAGATATACACATTTTTACAGTTTTGAAGAAATTACAATGGAATTGACTGATCATGATAGCAAACCAGAAGGAAATGATATTATTTTTCAGATTGTCCGTGTCATGACAGTCTTGGAGAGGTAATATTTGTTACATTGTCAACTCGATGACCTGCTATTGCTTTCATGAATTAGAAATATGAAATTTCAGTCAAGAAAGCACTATAAGATGTCGACTTTTTTATGAAGACTTCCATTATTAAACGGATTATGAAATTCCCTTGAATCAGCTTAATTTCCGCTTAGATAGGATGCTTATTAGCAAATATTCATTCCTTTTGATATCCAACTTGTTGCATACTACTTACATAGAGGAGAGTTCTCGGTAGTATATAAATTGGCAAAATTTTGACTTTTTAGAAATGCTCAAATTTTTTTGGACAACGGTAACGCAATCTCAACAAGAAACTGAATCTTTTGATATAAAAATTTTCACTGTATGCAGATACGGTACTTTTTTGAGTTGACACTCTACCTATATATCCCTACTCTATAGCTGCATCGGCAACTAAATAAAGCTAGATCTGTTTATATCCATTCCTTATGTAGGCATAGATGATATAAACATAAAAATCTCTTGCTAATAATGGTCGAAATGGTGTGATATGAAATAGGGTAAATCCCTGCTGCAAATAAACTAGAAAAGTAATAGTTGCACCTCCGAAGATGCAACAAAAACGAGTCAACTATTCTCGATATGAATGATGTTTCAATATAGACTATGCACGGGTGAGAATCGAGACGAAAAATGATTCGAGAATTCTCGATTTTTTTTGAGACAAGGAAGAAGAGTTTATGATTTCTCGAACTTTCAAGAATTACGGTATTTCGAGATTTTCTCGGATAATAGGCCTAATAGAAAGTGTATTTTCATCAACTGTTACTTCGGTGAATATTCTGAAGTCTGAAATAGTCTTATCACTCTGTGTGGGAAATATAAGTGTGTGAGCACTTCCGAAATCTGGTATATGACCTGAATTAACATGTCTATCCAATTCCACTTTTTCCTTGATTGCGTACACTGTCATTGACTATTATTTCTCTTTCTGATGCTTTCCTCGTTGAAGTCACTTCGCTGTCAATTCGCCTTCGACATTGAGTCAGTCAAGCTCATGCTTTGCATCTATCGTCAGAGGCCTAAACAACTACGACACGACTTTACTTATGTTTAGATTCCCCTGCTGTTGTTTGTGAGACTATTTCAACTTCAGTGCAGTGTACTCACAGCGATAGATGGCTTTCTGTCTGCGTTCGGATCTAGCGCGGCCACATTCGGCCGCGGAACCTTGATTCATACGATTTCACGAAAAAATTCAACAGCTGGCAATTTTTCTAGGCGGCATGATCTCTTTTGGAACAGCAGAGCTGTGTGATCTTTTTATTAACGACGGCGAGTTTTAGGTTAACGAGCATAGACAAAAGAAACCGCCAGTGTCAGTGAAGTCTATACTTCGTCCGGACGCGCAAACGATAGATATAGCTAGGTTATGGTTTGAAGTATTTATCCGAGATATAAGTGTTTACAGATGTGAGTACAAATTCATGCCGAAAATTGTGTGCATGTTGGTGCTATAAATTAGGCCTATCTGATAATAAACTCGTTATCTTCGGCATCTGTCCTTCGGTCGTGGTGGATGGGCCGTTGTCATGTTTGTGAATTGCCTCTTATTTAGATTTAGTAGACACTCACACGGTTGATTCTCTTGATAAATCCCTCGCTGGCTATCTCATACTTACACAACACTCTTTGCGATATAACAATGAGCCCAGTGCGTTGAACTGAGTCATCCACCCTTGTTTACATGAGGTCAATCGGATTTTTCATGGTCACGATACTTATAAAGGACTGAGCAGGAAGTCAAAAATGAAAAGTGGAAGTTTCAGGATACCGATTCCCGAAGTGAATCCCGCCCCGAACCTCGATCGCGATCATTCATCGCGAATCCAAATCCCGTTCCGAATATATTACGAACACCCCACATAAATTTGCGGATGGACAAATTCCACAAAGGATTTCAGGCGCACCACTCATCAATAGTCAGCGTATACATTTGTATCGGAGTGTCGAGCTCCACTTCAGTATTTTGGGAGTAAATATGCAAATCCTGAATAATTTTGTATAGGCCCTACTTCGATGCTTCTGTATATATATATATATATAGAAAGAGCTTGATGCGGAATAAATAATATAATAATTTCAAATGTGAGAAATTACTGGATCAATTACGAAAGTTGTTAAGCCGAAAATTGTTGATTTTATTGCGAAAATTGTTAGAATTGCACATTAATTACGATAATTGCTGGAAAATATGAAAATGTTGTAATCAAGGTGATTGTAATTAATCAAGCAATTGAATAACAATAAGTTGTACTTAATTGCAAAGGATTACAAAGCATTAGGAAGCGGAGATCCGATTACTAGTAACTTCATGACAAATTTGAATACATACAGTAATTGGCGGCACACGACCGTCGCTACGACGAGTGGTTATGTTGGACAGCCTCTGATCCACAGGAATCAATCACTTCGACTGAAACTTCGAATTTTGGTTATCACGAATTTTGACTTCACTATGTCAATTCATGAAAAGTCAACGAAGGGCTTTCAGATATATTCATTATTTACCGTTATACAGCTGATTGAATATCGAAAAATCCTGAAATATCCGGCAAAGCAGGAAAACCGTTAAACATGCGTAAGCTCAAGTCCAAATTCTGACGAAGTAGAACGTGTATAGCAGGAAACTTTAGGTCGTGAGGGTTCGAAAGTGAATGATATATCTGTTTGACGAGTCTATCGCAAAGAAATCTTGAATCAAAGATCACCAATGCGCGCCAGCCATGTTTTAACTGTAACTTATTTATTATATTATGTTTTAACTAATACCGTATTAGTTACTATTTGAAGTTGAGATGTGTCATGGAGTTGCAACTTAAATAGAGAGCTGTGTCGATGTTGAGAGATGTTAACTAGCCCTTTCTGATGATGATTCCTGATATTGGATGAAATAGCAGCTATTCAGGTCTGTTTCCATTTTCCAACTGAGGGTGCAACTCAATATTTAATTATTCTTTACATTGTGCTATTTATTTTTCGGATATAGAAGCTTGTATATATTTCCAAATAGACGTGGACAGTGATGTTGCATAATTGCCTTCGATGCACGCATACGAAGCACACCTACAAATTTTACAATGGCAAATAAATGCCGTGTTAGTCTACGATAACCGGAATTCTATAGACACCCTCAATTTTCACTTACCAGTATGCTAGGTGGCAGCACAATTACTAACAATTTTATGAGGTATCTTCTCTTAAGATTTCAAAGTTTCATGGTAATATTGTTTATGAATCTTTTATTTATTAGCACTCGAAGAGCGAAAGAGGCGCCAATTCAATTATGATGAGTGCTAGCTCTAACCAAAGAAGTCATTGAAAAAGCGACATGATTTAGATATCTGTATATTCTTCTCTACTTATACACACAATTAGAAATTTCATCATTCCGTCGAATACTTTAAGGTTGAAGGTAATCTACGGAGAAAGATAACCTTGAACAGGAGGAGAGCACTGATGTGTGACCTGTCCTCTTATGAATTTAGCACCATACACCGAGACCTCTCCGGATAAGTGGTTAAGTCAAGGAAGAATTATTCGAGTCGTGAATGAAGGCGCGAGTGTTTCGACTAATGTCTAGATAACAACTGTCGCATACTCGGACGGGTTTCTTGCTCGACGCTGTTGTTGCAGACTTCGCTGAACAGTCGTTGCAGAAAATTCCACCGCAGTTTCGACAATGATGCTGAAAGGAAGAAAAGACCAATTAAGTTTAATTTTAGAGACAAGAAAGCACATTGTGATTTCCATGGCACAGTGGTTAGGTGCTTGGCCTGGCGATCTTTCGGTCCAGAGGTCGAGCCCCGAAAATGTCATTGGAAGTCGTCAGGAAGGGCATCCAGATTTGAAGCATCACACCGCTCTAGACTAAAATCCGGCTATGTCAACACTGTACAAGCCCCCAGTAAAGGGGAGTAGTGACGTTAAACCATTTATTTTTTATTTCAGAGACAATAAACAGCTGAATGTCTTGTTGGAAATGAACCACCGAGTTTGCTCACGTAATTGACCAATCTCATGGATGCTGCACGTTTTTTGATAAAAGTCTGAACAGAAATTTTCAGTCTCTTCGCTAAAAGAAAATATTTTTAAAAAAACCACGACGGGCCTTTGGCGTCATGCGCCTTCTAAGGTCGATGTCAGCGTCAGCAACCTTTTTTGAAGGTTTTAAAGAAACATGAGTGCTATTAAGAAGTGTGCTGTTTGTCCAATGTGAAGTCAAGAGTGTAGAAAGGTAATTCACGTTTCCTATTGATTATAGGATTGAGGCTTGTGATTGCCATTGCTTCACTGAATGTTATGTCTCGAGTGTTCGTGAGTTTATCAATGAAATCGTTCAGGTAATTCCCGATGCCGCCAATACTATTATGCCTTTGTGCCAAATGTTCGCATAAAGCACTGGTCGACGAACGGTTGTTTACGGCTCTCTTGTGTTCGAGATGCCACGTGATGAATTTGCGATATAAAATTCACTACAAATGTGGCAGGTGTATTTATAGACTACGAACTTATCATTGGAGTTCAATTCATTCACGTTCCTGTAAACCTCGCCATCGCATTTACAGTTTATACAGTTATTATTTTTAATAAAACGGGGATTGCACGTTCACCGACTTTGGGCTATCGAGGCCATCGCAGAGTCATGGGAGCCTTCAGCGGATGAATTCCCCACCCAGATAAGTTGTTAATGAGAGGCAAAAGTGAATGCAAAGCCTTATGATAGCAAAATGTCACATGTCAAGTAAGAAAAATTACAAAATTTCATTCCACAGTGATGCTATCATCGAAATCCCACCTACTCGATTTTGTTTAAGTTATTTGGACTAGAATAGACAGCCCCTGCACTGTGATTGCCATTTCAGCTGCTCGTTCAGACACCGATCGATGTCATTGTTGATTTAGATCTTATGGAGGACTGAAACATGCAATAGTTGCAGATACTCGAAGAAATTAAAAATCTTTGCGAAGTACAATGACATGACACCATTACCGCTTACATGGCCAAACCACGACACGAATCGATTGTCAAAAAAGTAAAAAATTCCTCTATCGAAGTACGCCCATGGTACCTATGTCTACAGAGATTCTCATGCAAAGTTTCAGCTGACAACAAAGGTCTGTCGCAGCATGTTGTCTAAAGAGACATAAACACCCTTGATTCTCCGACAGCACTCGTCTGACCCAGGAATCGGACCGAAGTCCGCGGTGGAGACGACCTTGCAACTTCTTCACAAGGCCACGCTGACGATAAAGGAATGCATGTGAAGGCAGAAGTGGCAGGTTATTATATCAAAATGATTTTTTACTCAAAGGAAGAATTTAAAAAATCTTTGCGAAGTACAATGACATGGCACCGTTACCTTCCATTGAAAGGAGGCCACCAGCATTTAGATACGGTAGCCGTTTCACGACATGGATCTATTCTCAAGAAATCAAAAAGTTCCTCTCAGTCGAACTACACCCATAGTATCAATGTCAACAGAGGTAGTTTCAGCTGATTTGGAAATAACATCGAGGTCTCTCAAAATTAAAGTTTTATATCCTAAATCTCAAGAATATCTGCATTTTCGATTTAGACTATCAACAGTCCGCAATTCACACAATTTCTCGCAGAAAATGGATATTCTTTTGCACTATGAGACTTTGCTGAGACATATTTATTATCGATTGATTATTTGATCTAAATTTCTGCATTGAATGTCCAATGTATCGACCTGCATATTTGTGAACCAACTACTCAGACGATAAAATGGGGTCGAGAATCCTGCGGAAAACTCTGGAATGCCGTTTTTTTTTTACAACATTGTTGCCCATGCTAATTACCAAATTATGCATTCGGGACCAGAGGAGTCTTAACGGGGAAAATTCCAAAGGATTCTACAATCTTGTCGGAGCATCTGGGTCGGAAATACTGCATGCAGATGGGTGACATTCTCCTACTCGAAATGGGCTCTCCAAATGACGATCAACGGGCAACATCTTTCTAATCCTACGGTTTGCCACGCTCGATGGCTTAGTAGATTATACAAATAGTGAAAAAAAGGCGACTAAAACAAGTTAGTGTCCACTAGGTGACATTGTCACGCGCAATTACGGAGCACCCCAAACATTTGTGATTAAGGGCAGCTTATACTTCTCCGAGCGTACATGCGCGCTGCACTAGGAGTCAGCCATCACGTGAACTGATGCTGTCAAAACATGGGGAATGTTTATGAATACGCGCGGACGAGCGTTTATAGTTTACGAGGCGTCTACGGCTGTCCGCGTTGCCGCTTGAACCACGGATGAACGGCTAAGCATTTTTTTCTTCCCTGAGCACGAAATTGCTGTCCTATCACATTGTTTAGCCTCTGATGCATACAGACACATGAGACGCAAAGTCTATGTAAAAGGATGTTGCATTAATGTCACGCGTAGCCACGGATGTTTAGGCTCATGTGTAATTACGTGTAGTATACGCGTGAACTCCGCGTAATTGAGCGTGGCATGTCACCTAGTGTCATTTTCGACTTCAATCACCTCAGAAACCCGTGAATGCCGGATAAGAAGCTTCCTAACTCGCCGAGCAAACACATGATTTTACGCTTCTTTCTTCTTCGCTACATGCTTTTTCTAATACCACGTGGTGATATCAGATCGCTCATTTCATCGCAATAATTAGAAGTTGATCTGATAATCATGAGCAAATCACACATGTAAATCTTCACTTTCTCATGAACGAGTAAATATTTGTAGAACATTTATCGGCATTTCACCATCTTCACTACAAGGTTATGTCAGAGCGCTTTTTTCTTGACATTAACCCATTTACGCCCGAAATTTTTCTGTCATGGATTTCTTTTGCTATCAAGATATATTCACCCAATAGTGCATAGAAGTCGAACTATAGCGTTTACTTTCCACTTTTGTTTAAGTAACATAGATATACGATGCTGTTCCCAATGGGAACATTGGGCATATACACTATCATTAAGTTTATTATTTACAATTCTGATTCTGGTTTAAATTTTCATGCATGTAGATTATGTAGAAATGTAGAAATTAGAAATACTTTATTGACCCAGTTTCAATGCTAAACGCAGTTAAGTTCCTTATAAACTTCACAAATGAAAATCGGCAAAGCAAAATTACTTCCACTAAATGCAGTATTTATTTTCTTTTATCGGTGATTGTATTGTCCAAAACACATGACATTTTCATGTAGCAACACTTGGCATGATTGACATTGCTTTCGCGTATTTTTTCTGCAAATAATGCATCGACCTTGTTTGAAAGCAGGACCTGGTATGTGCTCATTTATATTCCTAGCTCTAGGTAAAATTGCACTCATTCTTCGTTTTCCAGGCCTACTTGGGGCGTTCAGCGGCAACTTTTTTACAGCTTCATTAACAATCATTCTCATGAAATCAAGCTGACTGATAGGATGACCTAGTGCCACGTATGTTTTGAACACCGCTACTTGTAACATGCGAATGCAATTAATCAATGGAGCCCAATACCATTTCTTGCCTCCAATACAAGGTCGAAGATTAGACAAATACCCATCCAGCAAATCGACACCGCCCATGTGGCGATTGCATGTATCAATCATGGACGGTTGATCCACAACAATTTTCTCAGCTTGTCCTTTCACTCGTCGGTATGTTTGCAATAATGGCATGCACTTCGCATAATTACTTGCAATTGTTACCGATCGATTATCATTGTATCGCACAACACACAGATCTTTAGTTGAATATGCCACGTAATTTCCACGCTCTTTCTTTTCTGTTTCTTTTACACTCGGAAGCGGACAATTTTGGATGCGGTTATTTCGCAAAGTTCCGATTGCTTTTCTGGACTCACGTTTCAGCTCTTCTAACAGTGGAAGCGAACAGAACAAGTTGTCAAATAGTAGAACATGGTCCTCTGGGTCGGGAATATGTTGCGCACAATTTCTGACAACATGAGTTCCAAGGGGAACATCGGAAGTGTTGTCACCTTTTCCGCCATACGAAAAAAAATGTATTGGAGTGCCATCATCCGCCGCCAACACCCAGTTTTGAAATCCAAACCGTATGGGTTTCTCTTTATGATACATTTTGCATCTATGGTGACCAAAATAAGGAGCGATCTGCTCGTCGATGGAAAGATATTTAGAGTTTATACCGAACTGTTTCAGTTTCTCATTGACAAGATCAATCAGAGGTCGTAGTTTGGCCCACCTATCAGTCAAACAAAGATCATTGTTATCTACAACATGAAGAAAAGACTTTACTTGCTCAAATTCGTTGCGAGACATCAGCTGGGAAATAAGAGGACAGCTCACATCGTCGTCTTTACTCCAGTACAGACGTGACTGTGGTCGTTGGTTGTATGCAGATATTGTTATGATCGTCAAAAAACTCCACAGCTTTGTCGGTGTTAGCTCAAAAGAATGAAAGTTTTTCACTTCTCTGGCATAAATGTTCGTGTTTTCAATAAATAGCTTTTCCACTTGTGAGTCGAAGAATAATTTGTAAATTTCGATGGCACTTTTGTTGGATAATACAGGAAATTGGTTGGAAAGATGAGGTATCGGGACACCTAGCGAAATATCCTGCAGTTCACTGTCACCATTCTTCCAATTTCTTTTCGGCCAATATTTCTTTCGATATTCGGATTTTGTTGACTTTATGCGACGAGATTCTGATGACCTTGTAATTTCCAGAGTTGATGACACGTCTTTTGGTAATTGATCTTCTTCAGCCTCAACTTCTTTGTCAGTAGCATCACCATTACCATTAACTTCTGGAGGTAAGGCCACAATAGTGTCATATTCATCGTCGCTTTGTTCGAGAATGGCTTGAACAGCGTCGTCTAGCTTCATAAATTTACGTCTTGTCATTATGGTGCCACGAAACACAATAACAAAATCACGACGCGGGAAATATGACAGCTCAAATACAAAGAAAGGTAAATGTGAAGCCTGCTAGCTCGACTGAAAATTTGAATCCTGAAATGTCTATGATCAGTACAAATTTATCGAAGGTGATTCTTTCAATGTATGTGAATTGTCTGATATCCAGTACAAATAAGTTGTTTTCAAAAGCTGCACAGCCATAGATAGACGAGTTTCTAATCATTCAATGACTCATAATCCAATAGTCTTCAAAGGACGCAAATTAGATCAAGATTAAATCAGATCAAATCAAGACATATAAGCGCTATCTTATTTTTGTCAGCAAAATAATTTTACTTATGTTGACAATTTATGAAAAGTAAAACGTTACTTGTGCTCTAAATTGTAACATAATCATAGAAAAGGTCAATGGAACGTCTGCTTCAAATGTTAGAAAGATTCGAATTTGACATCCAAAAATAATGGTAATGCCCAATGTTCCCTTTGGGAACATCAAAATAATTTCTTCGTGTAGATATTGCTGGTTTCAACTGAAATGCAAGTTAGATGTCTACAATTTTAATTGAGTGACTGACAATATCAAGCCAAGAAAAAATAACTGTCTATCAAAAGTAATTCAATAAAAATTCGGGTAAATAAAATAGCTGCTATCTAACTTGAAAAATGAAGAAGTGAAAATTGGTTATTTTATCTACCTTAACAGAGCTGAATATGTTCGTAGATGCTTGTAATCGTTTTCAAGCAAGTTGAACAAGTTGTACAGGAAGAAAATTCCAGTATAAAAGCTAAGTGAAAATTTTAATTACGTTTTGAAGCAAATGTTCGGGCGAAAATTTAAGGTCAGATATCCGTTTAAATCGAAGAATTCACATTCTTTTGGACAGTGAAAATACGAAATACTAACTAGTGACACTCATAAAGTAGTCACGGTTGGTTTGATTTATCAAAGAAAGGACAGGCACATCTCCATTTTGATTGCATGAAATGCCGATGCATTTACAAAAGCAAAATCACTTCCTGGAACATCCAATGAATGTATGACGATTAGAAAGGTGCAGTGATAGGAAGTGATGAATTCAAATGCTCATATGTTGATTCAAAGATCGAGACATGGATAAAAGACAGTGAATATCTCAGTGATATAGCGTCTGAAGATCCACAAGCTGCTTTTTCAGAATGCACAAAAGGTCTCAGTCACAGGAGGACCTTTATGCAACAAACAGTTGATGACATCAGTAATAACTTTCAGAGGTTGGAAGAAGTTATACGTCAGAAATTCATGCCTTCAGAAATCCAGGTATGGTCTGGGAAATGCTGATCCTTATAGAACTTCAAAACGCGAGTGTAAGGTGAAATTACAGAATGTTTGACAAATGTAATTCATGACCAGGAAAACAATCTACTGGTAGATCGACGTGACAGAACGGAAATAAGAGGTACATCGCACATGTGAAAAGAGAAGAAGACTTTTTTTAATGAATAATAAATGACTATATCATGAATCTTGATGCCGATGAGAAGAAGAAGGTATTGACTTTTGCGAAGGAGAAAGGCTCTAGTTCATGAGTAACATCATTACCCATAGAAACATTGGGATATTCTCTAAACAAAACGGAATTCCAAGATGTGATCAAATTGCGCTACAACTAGAAGGTTATCTTTCAATGAATTGTGTTTGTGCTGAGAAAAATGATTTAAATCATGCTCTTAGCTGCAAAGTTGGTGGTTTTGTCAATCTTCGGCACAATATTATTTTTGACACGTAGAGTCTTTTTTGAGTGAAGTCTGTAAAGATGCTCGCATTGAGCCCAAATTATTACCAATTGAATCATATGACTTCATGAAAGTTGGTAATACGGACGACCAGGTGAGATTAGGTAGTACTGCAAGAGGGCTGTTGGCGAGAATGGGACGTCATTTATTTATGCAAGAATAACAAATCTTCCCTGCAACATTTTATAAAGAACACGAGAATGAAAAGATGCGGCAGTAGGAAGAGAGAATTTTGGAAGTAGAGAAAGGGACATTCACGCCTCTCGTATATTCCACAAATGATTGATCAGGCCCTTTGGCTAATTTACTTTACAAAAGAATTGCCTCTTTAATATCTGCAAGAGAAAATATAATATCTGCCGAGATCTTTCGACCTGGTCTCATCGGGGTGTACCCAGGTAATGAAGCCGATGATAAGCAAACAAGTCAATGTCACAAGGAGTGCTGCTCACCATGGCAGCAAAAGCTGCGTTGCAAACTCCCTTTGCTTACAAAGAACTGGATTGTGCGCTTTGATGTACAATGCCTCCAGTATCAATAAAATGCTTTTCGATCTAGTGCGTGACACAAGCGAAAAGTTGTATCGCAGATCCGACTCTACGCATGCTGCGGAATATTGCACAATATGTCATCTGCTTCATTACCTGGGTACACCCCGATGCGACCAGGTCGAAAGATCTCGGTGTGACTTTCTTTTCTTTTTTTTGTGACTTTGACTTATAGATGATTTCGAACCGACTTGTGGCCTTTTCATTTACAAGACAACTTCTCGATTCAAGTGCTTTTCATACATTTAGCGACTTAAAATCCACCTGAACACCGAAGAGACATATGAAAGTTTAGAATATGTTATCAAAGTCAATACAACTGGTTTTCAAAAGTAAATCCCACATCGAATGTCATTATTTGGACATTTCTAAAAACAAACATTTTACAAAAAGGCCATGTTTGCTAGCTCTTGGAGAGACTAAAACATTTCAATTATTTTTCAATATCCTTCACATGAATGAAGTGACAACCTCCATTCTCGGTCGTTAATCACGTTGTTAATCAATTAATCACAGCAGCTACTTTTGCTCCAACAACCTTAAATAGATAGAAATTGAACACGGAGACCTATTTTGCTATTTAGGAATTGTCAAATTAGATTTTAATAACATTTTTATCTTGATTTTGTCATTATAGCTATGTTAATACGATGTCTATAGGACCTTGAAAATGTAGAGTGACCGAGGCGACTTAGCCCATGGACTCCTAAATATATAACATCTGGACTGAAAGCTAAAATTCATTTATACACTAGACGGCCGGTTTGACTCAATAGCTGTCGATGGTGGAAAGCAATTAGTCAAGTGAAAACGAAGTGTCTGAAGAAAAGTTTCAGGAACAACAGCTAAAAAGTCCACATCGGTCATCTAAAGCGTGGTGCATTTGGGTGTGGAAATCATTCGAAGACGCCGATTCAAATGAATAGAGCTCTATTAATCTCAATGAGCAATCAATGAGTATGATACGATCAAAAAGCATTCCATCCAAATTTTGACGAAATTTTAATATGCAAAAGTTAACTTATATACTTTATTACTAATCAAATATTCCAAAGATAAAGACATATTTTATCATTCACTATTTCGGAAATCGTCGACAATGTAACTTTACAAAATTCAACAATTGAGACATTTTTCTTGATTCAGTAATTTTCGCATTTTAATACTTTACAATTAAGGTCAGATATCCGCTTAAATCGAAGAATTCACTTGGTCATGAGGTTAGGTTGCAAATATGCCCGAAAAATGATTAAATCATTCCCCATTAGATCAGATGTTTGGGTGATTGAACTCTTTTATCGAGCAAGTTAAACTGTTAAGAAAAGTAAAATTGAAAGCTTCTTCAAAAATGATGGTAATTGAGCAGATTGATACGTGCATAGCCCTCATCCTGCAACTTTTTGTAAGATCCGCTACAATTGTCATTCCAGTCTACGAGTTGTGCATCTCATAAAGCGAATCAAATAAAAATCTCCGAGAGATAACAGTACCAAACCATGATGCCGTCATACCTCTCTTTATTTCTCTTGCAGATATTAAAGAGGCAATTCTTTTGTAAAGTAAATTAGCCAAAGGGCCTGATCAATCATTTGTGGAATATACGAGAGGCGTGAATGTCCCTTTCTCTACTTCCAAAATTCTCTCTTCCTACTGCCGCATCTTTTCATTCTCGTGTTCTTTATAAAATGTTGCAGGGAAGATTTGTTATTCTTGCATAAATAAATGACGTCCCATTCTCGCCAACAGCCCTCTTGCAGTACTACCTAATCTCACCTGGTCGTCCGTATTACCAACTTTCATGAAGTCATATGATTCAATTGGTAATAATTTGGGCTCAATGCGAGCATCTTTACAGACTTCACTCAAAAAAGACTCTACGTGTCAAAAATAATATTGTGCCGAAGATTGACAAAACCACCAACTTTGCAGCTAAGAGCATGATTTAAATCATTTTTCTCAGCACAAACACAATTCATTGAAAGATAACCTTCTAGTTGTAGCGCAATTTGATCACATCTTGGAATTCCGTTTTGTTTAGAGAATATCCCAATGTTTCTATGGGTAATGATGTTACTCATGAACTAGAGCCTTTCTCCTTCGCAAAAGTCAATACCTTCTTCTTCTCATCGGCATCAAGATTCATGATATAGTCATTTATTATTCATTAAAAAAAGTCTTCTTCTCTTTTCACATGTGCGATGTACCTCTTATTTCCGTTCTGTCACGTCGATCTACCAGTAGATTGTTTTCCTGGTCATGAATTACATTTGTCAAACATTCTGTAATTTCACCTTACACTCGCGTTTTGAAGTTCTATAAGGATCAGCATTTCCCAGACCATACCTGCATTTCTGAAGGCATGAATTTCTGACGTATAACTTCTTCCAACCTCTGAAAGTTATTACTGATGTTTGTGCTGATAGACCTTTTGTGCATTCTGAAAAAGCAGCTTGTAGATCTTCAGACGCTATATCACTGAGATATTCACTGTCTTTTATCCATGTCTCGATCTTTGAATCAACATATGAGCATTTGAATTCATCACTTCCTATCACTGCACCATTCTAATCGTCATACATTCAATGGTGTTCCAGGAAGTGATTTTGCTTTTGTAAATGCATCGGCATTTCATGCAATCAAAATGGAGATGTGCCTGTCCTTTCTTTGATAAATCAAACCAACCGTGACTACTTTATGAGTGTCACTAGTTAGTATTTCGTATTTTCACTGTCCAAAAGAATGTGAATTCTTCGATTTAAACGGATATCTGACCTTAAATTTTCGCCCAATGTTCCCATTGGGAACATTTGCTTCAAAACGTAATTAAAATTTTCACTTAGCTTTTATACTGGAATTTTCTTCCTGTACAACTTGTTCAACTTGCTTGAAAACGATTACAAGCATCTACGAACATATTCAGGTCTGTTAAGGTAGATAAAATAACCAATTTTCACTTCTGCATTTTTCAAGTTAGATAGCAGCTATTTTATTTACCCGAATTTTTATTGAATTACTTTTGATAGACAGTTATTTTTTCTTGGCTTGATATTGTCAGTCACTCAATTAAAATTGTAGACATCTAACTTGCATTTCAGTTGAAACCAGCAATATCTACACGAAGAAATTATTTTGATGTTCCCAAAGGGAACATTGGGCATTACCATTATTGTTGGATGTCAGATTCGAACCTTTCTAACATTTGAAGCAGACGTTCCATTGACCTTTTCTATGATTATGTCACAATTTAGAGCACAAGTAACGTTTTACTTTTCATAAATTGTCAACATAAGTAAAATTATTTTGCTGACAAAAATAAGATAGCGCTTATATGTCTTGATTTGATCTCATTGAATCTTGATCTAATTTGCGTCCTTTGAAGACTATTGGATTATGAGTCATTGAATGATTAGAAACTCGTCTATTTATGGCTGTGCAGCTTTTGAAAACAACTTATTTGTACTGGATATCAGACAATTCACATACATTGAAAGAATCACCTTCGATAAATTTGTACTGATCATAGACATTTCAGGATTCAAATTTTCAGTCGAGCTAGCAGGCTTCACATTTACCTTTCTTTGTATTTGAGCTGTCATATTTCCCGCGTCGTGATTTTGTTATTGTGTTTCGTGGCACCATAATGACAAGACGTAAATTTATGAAGCTAGACGACGCTGTTCAAGCCATTCTCGAACAAAGCGACGATGAATATGACACTATTGTGGCCTTACCTCCAGAAGTTAATGGTAATGGTGATGCTACTGACGAAGAAGTTGAGGCTGAAGAAGATCAATTACCAAAAGACGTGTCATCAACTCTGGAAATTGCAAGGTCATCAGAATCTCGTCGCATAAAGTCAACAAAATCCGAATATCGAAAGAAATATTGGCCGAAAAGAAATTGGAAGAATGGTGACAGTGAACTGCAGGATATTTCGCTAGGTGTCCCGATACCTCATCTTTCCAACCAATATCCTGTATTATCCAACAAAAGTGCCATCGAAATTTACAAATTATTCTTCGACTCACGAGTGGAAAAGCTATTTATTGAAAACACGAACATTTATGCCAGAGAAGTGAAAAACTTTCATTCTTTTGAGCTAACACCGACAAAGCTGTGGAGTTTTTTGACGATCATAACGATATCTGCATACAACCAACGACCACAGTCACGTCTGTACTGGAGTAAAGACGACGATGTGAACTGTCCTCTTATTTCCCAGCTGATGTCTCGCAACGAATTTGAGCAAGTAAAGTCTTTTCTTCATGTTGTAGATAACAATGATCTTTGTTTGACTGATAGGTGGGCCAAACTACGACCTCTGATTGATCTTGTCAATGAGAAACTGAAACAGTTCGGTATAAACTCTAAATATCTTTCCATCGACGAGCAGATCGCTCCTTATTTTGGTCACCATAGATGCAAAATGTATCATAAAGAGAAACCCATACGTTTTGGATTTCAAAACTGGGTGTTGTCGGCGGATGATGGCACTCCAATACATTTTTTCCGTATGGCGGAAAAGGTGACAATACTTCCGATGTTCCCCTTGGAACTCATGTTGTCAGAAATTGTGCGCAACATATTCCCGACCCAGAGGACCATGTTCTACTATTTGACAACTTGTTCTGTTCGCTTCCTCTGTTAGAAGAGCTGAAACGTGAGTCCAGAAAAGCAATCGGAACTTTGCGAAATAATCGCATCCAAAATTGTCCGCTTCCGAGTGTAAAAGAAACAGAAAAGAAAGAGCGTGGAAATTACGTGGCATATTCAACTAAAGATCTGTGTGTTGTGCGATACAATGATAATCGATCGGTAACAATTGCAAGTAATTATGCGAAGTGCATGCCATTATTGCAAACATACCGACGAGTGAAAGGACAAGCTGAGAAAATTGTTGTGGATCAACCGTCCATGATTGATACATGCAATCGCCACATGGGCGGTGTCGATTTGCTGGATGGGTATTTGTCTAATCTTCGACCTTGTATTGGAGGCAAGAAATGGTATTGGGCTCCATTGATTAATTGCATTCGCATGTTACAAGTAGCGGTGTTCAAAACATACGTGGCACTAGGTCATCCTATTAGTCAGCTTGATTTCATGAGAATGATTGTTAATGAAGCTGTAAAAAAGTTGCCGCTGAACGCCCCAAGTAGGCCTGGAAAACGAAGAATGAGTGCAATTTTACCTAGAGCTAGGAATATAAATGAGCACATACCAGGTCCTGCTTTCAAACAAGGTCGATGCATTATTTGCAGAAAAAATACGCGAAAGCAATGTCAATCATGCCAAGTGTTGCTACATGAAAATGCCATGTGTTTTGGACAATACAATCACC
Organism: Prostheceraeus crozeri; assembly: GCA_907163375.1. Lineage (NCBI taxonomy): Eukaryota > Metazoa > Platyhelminthes > Polycladida > Euryleptidae > Prostheceraeus > Prostheceraeus crozeri. Next base: position 60,103 of record CAJQUW010004860.1, read on the forward strand.
GATTAAAGAAAATAAATACTGCATTTAGTGGAAGTAATTTTGCTTTGCCGATTTTCATTTGTGAAGTTTATAAAGAACTTAACTGCGTTTAGCATTGAAACTGGGTCAATAAAGTATTTCTAATTTCTACATTTCTACATAATCTACATGCATGAAAATTTAAACCAGAATCAGAATTGTAAATAATAAACTTAATGATAGTGTATATGCCTCAATTGTCTCAAAATGTCTCAATTGTTGAATTTTGTAAAGTTACATTGTCGACGATTTCCGAAATAGTGAATGATAAAATATGTCTTTATCTTTGGAATATTTGATTAGTAATAAAGTATATAAGTTAACTTTTGCATATTAAAATTTCGTCAAAATTTGGATGGAATGCTTTTTGATCGTATCATACTCATTGATTTCTCATTGAGATTAATAGAGCTCTATTCATTTGAATCGGCGTCTTCGAATGATTTCCACACCCAAATGCACCACGCTTTAGATGACCGATGTGGACTTTTTAGCTGTTGTTCCTGAAACTTTTCTTTAGACGCTTCGTTTTCACTTGACTAATTGCTTTCCACCATCGACAGCTATTGAGTCAAACCGGCCGTCTAGTGTATAAATGAATTTTAGCTTTCAGTCCAGATGTTATATATTTAGGAGTCCATGGGCTAAGTCGCCTCGGTCACTCTACATTTTCAAGGTCCTATAGACATCGTATTAACATAGCTATAATGAAAAAATCAAGATAAAAATGTTATTGAAATCTAATTTGACAATTCCTAAATAGCAAAATAGGTCTCCGTGTTCAATTTCTATCTATTTAAGGTTGTTGGAGCAAAAGTAGCTGCTGTGATTAATTGATTACATCGACAACTATTGAGTCAAACCGGCCGTCTAGTGTATAAATGAATTTTAGCTTTCAGTCCAGGTGTTAATCTAGGAGTACATGCTTAGCCACGTCTAAACGTGGAAACATATTCCAAGTAACTCATAGATTTAATGAGATGCAACCTAGATGTCCATGAACAGAATTCCTGGGAAAACTTTGATATCTTGGCAACTATGAATTACATTAAAACACGGCATGGTTGAATAGGCGAAAGGTTATTAGCATTAGTGTATGGGGTTAATGGCTATGAAGGCAAATGGTTAAATGGTAATATGGTTGAAAAACATGCTTATTGAAATGTTTGTCTTCGGCATAGAACTCATCAGCGAATATCTTATTTGAGGGTAATGTTAGACAATCTCTATTCGTTCATTCTTAAAACTCTAGCGTCAATAAATTTACATAGAAAATGTTACATTTTCAATTGCATTGACTGGATATAGATTTATTCAGCAACATGTTTTAGTGCTTCAAGTATGTGAAAATGATAACGAATTTCTAAATTTCTTATAAAGAATTGTAATCAAATTACATGTCTAGTGTAGCAAAATTGATATCTAATTCTCGGTCTTGACTTGACCTTTGACTTAATTTCCCTGGGCATCGGTTTGCCCGCTGGTGTCGATGGCAGCTTACAAAGTATCTTTCTCCCAGAATCCGGTCATTTGCGCTCATTATGGCGTTTGTGAGGCTCATCTGCGTCCATAGCCTAACATCATCCGTCCACACTCTTGGTGGTCTTCGCGTTTGTTATCTCCTTCGACTATGCCCAGCATGGCTGTCTTAACCATGTGGTTATCAGACATTCAACTGATATGTCCTGACACACCCAACTTCCTCGTTATTATAACGCTTTTCAGTCGTTGGTTTGGGGTAAGCATTCTCAGAATCTCTTCGTTTGTGATGAAACTGAACCATCTGATGTTCAGTAGGCGACGGTAGCGATTAATCTCACATGTCTGCAACCTGCGCCAATCTTCCATGCGAAAAGTCCATGTTTCACAGAAGTAAGGCAGCACACTCAACACACAGATGCGAAGAACTTCTTAGATTCAAGTGAGATGGCCCTGCTTCTCCAAATTTTGCCAAATCCTCCTAGCGCGCCGCTAGCCAGTAGGCCTGCTATCCTTCTCCAAATCTCACTTATGCACCTTCCGTCCTCCGTAAGCTGACTGCCGAGGTAGACAAATTTATTGACGACTTGTACCTTCTCATGTTGTATTCTCATCTCGACGCCAGGGTCTGCTTCTGTTCCTATGCACATGGCTCTCGTTTTCCCCAAATTAATCTCTTCACCAAAGGACTGAGCGTCACTGTGAACCCGATCTACGCTCTGCTGAAGGGCCTCCGCACTAACTTCGATCAGATTAATGTCATCAGCATATCGAAGGTCGATAAGTTTTGAATCATGCATCGACACACCCCTAGAAAATACCTGAGAATTTTGGAGCATACGTTCCAAATAGACGATGAAGAGAGGCGAAAATGGGTCCCCTTGCCGAACACCTTTCTCTTGATTGAACCAGTCGCCCACCGTGCCTGCAGTGCGCATTGCTGCTCTTGCACTTTGATATATACTTTGTGTAGCTCTATTTAGTTTTGTAGACACTCCACATGACTTGAGAACCTTTTACATGATATCCTGCGTGACCCTGTCAAACGCTTTTCTTAAATCTATGAAACAGTGCCAAGTCTCTTTGTCCTTCTGTCTTCCCAGCGCTTCTCCCAGTTCTACTACCCCCTTGAGCCTTTCCAACAACTTTAGAAGAAAAATCTTGCACCTTTTATCTGCTAGAACTCCACCTGGGCACAACCAAGTCCACTTCATCGATTTCTTCTGTTGGAAACGTCTATTGGCTACGTACATGCCATATTTGTTAGCTAAGTTTAGAATGCGCTCATCTCTGTCATTCTCGGTCTTACTGGACTACAATTGCACATTCTCCCTATAACGAATTAATTCAGTCAAAAATTCACTTAACTGAAAAATGAAGTGAAATTTTCTTCTTTCCGGGTAAAAATTGCAATTTTGCTTCTTTATGTAACTATACTCTGAAATCTCCGTCTAATTCGATCAAATGTATTCAAAGGTGAACATTTGAATGAAATTTTTCTCGGATGAACTGAATCCGATGCAAATCGCTTGTGGGTATACCAGCTTTCATCAGCATCTTTAATTGCTAATTATATAAAATATTGCCACTGGCTGTCGCAGGAATTAAGAGCAACATTTTTTTTCTCAACGTTTAGAGATTCTTCAACTCCGAGCCGGTAAGAAAAAAATGTCGCTCTTAATTCTTGCGAAAGCCAGTGGCAATATTTCATATAATTAACATCATCCAGGAATAGCCAATAGAAACATTAGTCGCATCTATTATTGCATTAGGTTATAAGAATGAAATAAGGGGCCGTGCAACTATGATGCAATCACTTCGACGTTTGAATTATCCCATCCCCAACAGATTACGCAAACGCCCCGCCTCCTCAAACGCATCTCATGAACTGAATCCGGTAAAAATTGTTTGTCGGTATACCAGCTTTTATCAGCATCTTTAATTGTATTAGGCTATAAGAATGAGATAAGGAGACGTGCATCTCCTCAAATGCATCTTTGAAATAAACTCTTTTAACTAACGGGACACTAATAATGCACTTTGCAAGCATTCTCCAACCGGTTTCACTATCATGCATCTGATAACCAGGGTTGAGATAGTTGTCTGATAGAGAAATCAAACTGCTGAGCAATTTCTTATCCTTTCAGACTATGCTGTAGCTTTCATATAAAAATTACTTTTGAAAAATGATCGCAATCGAAGGTCAGAGCGATATGTAGGTAGGAAGATCAGCACAAAGGAGACGAATATTAGTCTTTTTCAAATTCATTGTGAGTGAATCAAAAGTTGATATTTGTGCGTAAAGTTTACATAAAACTAAAAGATTTGAAATTAAATGAATTTGTGCCTAAAGAGATCTTCAAATTTTGTTGAGAGCTTCAAGATTTGTTGTAGTAGGCCTATCTTAATCATATTCCCTATTACATTGTTTCTTGCAATTTACATGCTTATTGGACAGGCCAATACAATTCGACGGATACCAGTGTTCATCAAAAAAAATTAATCCGGAAATCTACAGAAAGTTTGGGAATCCTTGTCCGATGCCATAAGGCAAAGTCATAATCGCAAGTGTTGTAACCCGAGGGTATGCACTGCATCACAGAATCAGCGGAAATATTTGCAGTCGGAGCAGAAGCCCTTCAAAAATTATACGGCTCGCAGTCCTGCTTAGTGTATCGCAATCACACAGATAAATTGCCCTGTCTGCGTGTTTGGGTCTAGAGATTACGTTCTTCAATACTGATGGTCACGGCCAGAAATAGTCTCGAGGGCCAAGAAGATCAATTTTCCATTGAGCATAATGAAAATTCAAGCCTAAATTCTGACCAACCGGAAGATTGACACCACATTAAACGCACCACATTGAACGCTAGTCGCAATAAGTTCATTTTACTTTTTCACTATTGATAAACATTTAGGCCTGTATTTTCACAATTCAAACCTATCAATATCGCATTTCAATCAAGAATATGTTCCAAGTGTAGGTGTAAGAATATGAATTATTATAAAAATATTGTTATAAAGCTGTTGTGCATTATTCTTCTAACCGTGCACACATTTTATTGCTTTACGAATTTCATTCATTGTAAGATACAACAGACATACATGCTGGAAGGAAATCACTTCGCTCTATATAAAGATCGAAAACAGGCATTCCATAAAGCTAGAAGGGTAGGAAAATGTAGAAATCTGGCCTCGGTTTCTACGATTGACCTCCCTGCTGATCTGATAGAATAGATTGTCATCTAAATCTGTGGCAAATGCCCCATGACCATTGTGATTACACGAATATTACTATGAAATTTATCCTGCATTACCAGAAGGACTAGAATAAAAATGTTGCACTTCAACATTTTTCATGTCATGGTAATTTACCGTCACATATTTAAAGGATAAGGTTATGTTAAATGAATTTAATACCGAAAGTAAAGTTTTGATTTGAGCTCAAAATATGGAAATTTCAAGAACTTTAAACAAACTTGTATATCACAATAATGTCACAATTGTTTGTCGCTCTCCGATTCTATTAACAAGATAAATTTTGCAGCTTACTGGACATGTTCTTTTGTTGAGATTATAACTGAAGCTGTGCAGACATACACTATACCTCACTTTATCAAGACTGCTGGTGCGAACTATGTTATTTAATTATTATTTGTTCTTGCAAATCATCATTTTCTGCTCCAGTCACAAGCATTAGTACATATAGTATATTCCTAAAAAAGTAGAAATGCATTCTAAATGACTGTTGCACATTGCTTTATTTGGGAGGTGAGATTTTCCGGTGCAGAGGCTTTTTGATGGAGTGTTCTCTCTGCGTTCATGAGTCCAGTTTTCAAATCTAGATCTGATGAAACCTCAGCTACTGTTAAAATACACTCTGCATTCTTGCTTAACACTCAACACAGAAGATGCAGTGGGATTATCAAGCTCGTCCACACGAAAAATGTGGTTTGCTTAATTTAATTCTATGCATAAACCAGTTTTATTCATATATTTATTTTCATTCATTTGATGATAATTCTGCGAGTATCTAACAACTTCTGCTACATGAACCAAAGAGCCGAAATGGTGCTGAAGTCTACATCTGTTCTTTAATCACAAGAAAAGGGCAGAGCAATCGTAAAGAAAGACAACATCGTTTGTCGTTCGCTAGAAAAACATATCATGTGGTTCAATCACAAAATGAATGCCATGTTTTGGATGACAAGAGTTGTAAACTGCAAATACGCATGCACCGTAATACTTAAAACCCAACTTGCTGTCGATCATTTCGTGAACAAATAGACTGATTTTTCGGAATTTTAGTTTTAGCCAGTTTTTGCCGGTTTTAGCCGGCAAAAAGCCAACCCTGCGATAACGGCGGTGACTTTTCAAAGCCTTCTAACAACTACTATACCTAAAAGAAAGGCTAAAATGTTGCCAAATTGAGTGAGGTTCCACACAAAACATCTGAAACGAGTTTCTTCAATATGAGTCTGTGGACAAGTCAGCAGACAACTAATCAATTACATCTGATAAAAATTTACAAAAGGAATTGATATGATACCCACAAAATCGGATATCTGACTCAATCAAATTGCGCTTATAGAAAGTCAAAAATGTTTTCAATATGGGATTTTTAATTGCCTCTTGAAGAGAACGTTGGCTTCAGGGCGTACATTCACGGCACGACAGTGAGAATATGGGCAGGCTGTCTGTCAAAACATCCAATTGAACATTGTAGGTGAATGCCGGATAGCAGCTGAAAAATTTTTGTACACACAGGTTCCCCCTCATTTTTTAAAAAATAAAATTCCCGGATTTTTCGGTTATCTTCCGGATTTTTCTCTACTTTTTCCAATTCGGAAGTCATTTTGCAAACCTCGCATTGTAGCTCGTTAGATCTCCTTCTCAATGCGCTTGCCTTTGTTGCTAATGAGATTTGTCTCTTTTGCTCGGCCTCGTCTCATGTGAGTTCAGCATTACTTTTCAAGAGATATCAGTTTTCACTTTTCTCCTATTTACTTTCAGATCTTTGATGTTTTTCTCAATTATCTTTCGTTTTTCGGATTTGGTTTTCTCTTCAGTTTTGGATTTTTCCGATTCCAAGGATTTCATATATTTCGCCGCCGCGATAACTTGCAAGATTGGACGAGTTCTTTTGAAAATTCTGAATCCCACCGATACTTATCATGTTATCTTTCGTTTTGCCAAGTCTTGAGAAATGTTTCTTCGATGAAACCTCTTTAATGATTGAAAATCTACTTTCTACTTGTGCCTGACATTGGTATAATGTTATTATTATTATAATGTAAGATGTTTTCTAGAAAGCACCTAGTCCTTTGAATTCACCTTTCTTGCTCATGAAGCTGTGATAAAGTTTGAGAATCCGTTCGTCTTCATCATCTTTGAAAACCGGACAATAACGAAATTCCTCTGCCATCTTCCGAATTTTCTCTTGAAGATCATCACACTCCGAAGCTTCACATGTCCATTTAGATATGTCAAGACTTTCTTGAAGTGACGGCATGTTTTGTCAACTGAATGTTGTTTCATGTGCTGCGGATTGAAATACCTAAACTCACTGACGATTCTGAGTGACGTCGGAGATTTTCCTTACAACCTTTTGACCAGATTTGTTTACAATGTGATTTGAATTGAAACACATCATTTTCTACCTTTCTGACCTCTTCCTCAACTTCATACCTGAACTGTATATCTGAAAACGATTTGTGGCTGCTCTCATTATCTAGATCGACTCTTGAGTATTTTAAAAGTCGGCTTTCTCTAATAGTTTTGATTTCATTTATCGAGACATCAGATTCCCTATCGTACTGGAGAGGTCGCCGCGCACGTTTACGATCAATGGTTTCTCAACCATACATACGAAATGAAAATAAGGTGAAATGCAGATATAGCCCAAGACAGGTATCTGATGAATTGCTTAGATCACGGAATGTTCCTGAATTTTTCCCGACCGAAAAATTATATTTTCAAATTTCCCGGATATTTCCCGGGTATCTTTAAATTTTTCCTGGAATTTTCGCAGACGTGAATTATATTATCAAATTTGCCGGGTTTTTCCCGGTTTCCCGGGGGCAAGGGAACCCTGTACCTATAAGAAGAATAACTACATCTTAAAAAGCTCCTGCCTCTTTCCTACTCCATAACTGAAAATGTCTGGTCAGATCTCTTCCACAGTCTGGATTCAGATTAAAGCGAGGAACATGAAATGCAATAGCATAATCAGAGCACTCAGCAAATAGATCTCAAAACAGACTGCTCCCTGTGCGTGACTATGTCTGACTTTGAAAAGGCATTTGAAAGCCAATTCATGCTGAGTGAGAGACAGGGCCATTAGATATGCTGATGACTAGCCAACAAATCTATCCCTATATCTAATATCCATTGCTAACCAAGAAAGGACTTCAAAGTATAGTGTCCCGACTGAGTAACATGACTGAAAGATGTAGAATATATGCTTATCAAAAACGGAAGTTGTCGTATTCACAAAGTCGAGATCAACTCCTATATTTGACATTTATTTCAAAAATGCTTAGAGAAAGGGCACAATCACTTATGCTAATTTTGTTGTTATTTATATAATCTATTCCGCTGGCTATACAGCATGATCACGTATACAAAAAAGGAAAGTTTGATTTTCAAAGTTATCTGTAGATATATGTTTAAAACTATGTCACTGTGTTATCTAGATATCTCCGATTTCTAGAACAACATCTCTATAATCATGTAGAAATGGAGTTTTGCTTTGAATGTCAGATAGCTAGCTATCTTTGGCTTCCTAGTGTACAGTAACATTGTTCTTTCATTATAACAAATATATCTACACATGTGGTGGGAAAAATGTAATTGCGGCATGGCTATGGTCTTGATTCAGTGATACATAGCTTTGAACTCGTGCGTGCACTCACTCAGAGCAATCTACTATTGCATCACTCCTATCAGTACCGTAGTTCCTCAAACATGCTCGCAGTTATACAATATTCTCCATGTTCGGGCTGAGCAGGAAGGCGTAAAGAATGGGATATTACAGAACGGGAACATCATAATTTCTGACAATGACGGCTTCCGTGCGGCATTTTCAAAGGATTCCGTCGGTAGTTGAAAGAGCTCGCCTTCAGTGTTAATAAATGTTTCAGAGTTGACATTGAGTTCATTTTCTCTCACTTCTCTTTCGGTGAAGCAGATAAATGTGTGTGTTTACAAATCCGTCCCGCATGGAGGCAGAGGGAAAAGATTGAGTCTATACTTGTTTTTACGTCAATGAAGTATATTCTGCGTGGAGAAAAAATGCGTCGACAGGAAGTGGAGCATCCACAAAACTGCTTCTGTGATAGGAGAGAATCAGTACCTCATTTCCTTTCAGTTTGCTCTGTTCCTTTATTGCACGAAGAGAGACATTCTGGAGTTGCATTTTGAAAATAAGAACAATGTGTGCGTTGTTCCAAGCAAATGAATAATTATTTACTAAGTTTTGAAAGTGAACTTTTCATTGCCAAGCAGCGATATCGCTCTGAGTACTGAAAAGGTTTTTTTATGAGTGAAGTTAATTTAATTCCATACATGCAGCATTAGTGGTCTCCGTGGTACAGTCCTTGGCTTAGAGATCTTTCGGTCCAGAGGCCGAGCCCCAAAAATGTCATTGGAAGTCGTCAGGAAGGGCATCCAGACCAAAAAAATCACAACGCTCCAGATTTAAGTCTGGCTATGTCAGCACCATCCAGGCCCCAGTAGGGGGGTGGGAGTAGTGACATCAAACCATCATATATGCATGCTGTTGGACATGGATTGGTAGATATCGGCCATTGATTCTTACCATCGACTCCGGAATACTACTTGGTGTTTAGCACAGTGGCTCATCGTAGGCTAAGCGGAGTTCTATGCAACGACGCAGTGCAAATTTCTGCACACTTCCACAATTCTCAAGCGACCTGTTCATAAAGCCAATGTAGGCTATGTAATTGAAATGATATTGGTGACGTTATCATGACGTTTTGCGGACACGACAGATAGCATAGATGAGCATTGAACTGTGTTAATACATAACTTCTTTCTGCATTCAATAGTAAATGGGTAAATGCAATCGCAAGATAGATGTCTGCCTCGAAATCACCTAGTGCTTCCAACCTACATATTATACTCGTATGCTTCGCAAGTGGTCTCCGTGGCACAGTGGTTAAGTGCTTGGCCTGGCGATCTTTTGGTCCAGAGGTCGAGCCCCGAAGGTGCCATTGGAAAGTCGGCAGGAAGGGCATCCGGACTAAAAGTATCACAACGCTCCATAAGTCTGACTACGTCAAAAGCTTCACGTTCAATTACTGGCTGTGAATACATTTCAGGTTATGTATCAACCAATAGATAAGCCTATATTGGTCTCCGTCGTACGGGGGTTCAGTGATTGGCCTTGCCATCTTTTGGTCTTGAGGTCGAGCTCCGAGAGTGTCATTGGAAGTCGCTCTACAACACTCCATCTAAAGTATGGCACCGTCCAAGCCCCCGAAGGGGAGTAGTGATGTTACAAAGGTTTTATTAACATGAGGCAATTATTATATGAGGCAAAAAAAGAACCTCATGAAAAAAATTTAATCAGAGAGTTGCATCTGAATTCTGAAATGAAGGAAATGTGATCATGTGACAAATGACGACCAACAATTATTAAGATCGGTGTTCCCATTCCAGTTTTTGATATTTCCTCCGCAGGTGCAAAAAATTTCCGACAGGTCTAATTTTGACGAAAAATCCATCAAATATCATAACGAGGTTGACCGCATAGCTACATGCCCAATTCCCATATGTTCATGATTAGCCAGCCTACTTCATGATATTTTTGTTGTTAGTTTCATGATATTAAGGTTAAACTCATTTTCAACGAGTTGTTTCTCACCCAGCTTCTCACCAATAGTTCAAAAGTCCATGTGACAATGATTTCAAAGAAAATGGCAGTAACTTTTGGCATATTTCGTGACCATACCGGAGCAGTCATTTCATCGTAGAAATACGTTTTTTGATGTTTACTAAATTCTGTTTGAGTTATTTGAGTTAAAATCAATTTCATCGCATGAAATCAAGACTAGTACCACCATGTAAAATTTCATACGCCAAGCTTATCTTACATATATAGTAGCTATCAAATATATTTCCACGAGATGAATGTTTTGCAGCAAAAGGTAAAATCGTACAGATGAGTCGTTCAGGAATACATTCGACTTGGATGCCAACGAGTTCAACTAGTCCATATATTGACACAATGACACCGGGGTCTAGATTATTTGAAAAATTAATTTTTTCCACATGACCATGCAATGACATGTTAATTATTGAGTAATCAGGAATGAAATAAAGATAATTGGATGAAGAATTAGCTGGAGGTGATTTCATAGTTTATGATAATCATCACAGATAGACATCTGATTCCAATTAGCCTGAATGTGCTATCTGCTCATGTCTCCTCAACACAGTTCCTGACATTTCACACACTTGATAAGCCGTGGACGCTGTTCATTGATGCAAAAAAACGGAAAGAATTGTTCGACAGACTTCACCGCCTGAGAGAGGAAAAAGTCGAAGCTGAAATACCGAGCGCTCCGCAAATGCAAACATCTGAAATTCTATTTCCCAAAGTTCTACTGCACCGAAAGGGTGACAATTCGCCAATTTTGGTGTACACTTCGTATTGCACCTCCATAGTGTCAGTTAATGAAAAGAAATCGTTGAGCCAGAAACAGTCACTCTTGTTGAGCAGAGAAGTGTAGCTGCTTCAGCTGCGAGACTCAGGGATGGTGAATCTCACAGAGAAACGTAAAACATTGGCCAGACAGTGGAAATGTTGAACTGAAATAAAATCCAGCTGCCCTGTGTTCCTGATGCGCACATTTAACGTTCTAACTTTATGCTCCAAATTCAAGTCAAAAGCCGTCGATTATAGATTATTAATTGAAACTCGTTTACCATGACTTGCTCCATCACTAATACATGTAGTTTGGTCGAGGAGGCTCCGTTATTATGAACCAATAAATTTGCATCAATATTCATCTGCAAAACACATTTGTGTGTTCATCTGTGTAACATAGGACATTTAATACATTCAAGCTCGGCGGCAAAATTCGGCCAACTTTGAAGGTACACAGATAAGTACTACCATGAAATCGAGATGAGTCCTACCTGCCTGAGATGAGAGTGCATTCACCGCATTGTGACTTTCGCAAATAACGTTTCAAATTCCATGTGATGATGGTGTTCGGGCATGCTCTCCACGCGGTGACATTCATTTTGATTTAGAATAATAGAAATTTAACTCTACTGCACTTCACCAGAAGATGGTTCATTGTGCACCTCACACATTTTTGATGTAGCTCCAGAGATATTACAGCCACGACCCAAGCAATTACCTTGTTACTTTTAGTTTCTAGGTATTTCTGTTAATCAATCAATTCAATCAAATGAGAGTCATGAGAGCATCAGAAATATGATCTATATTTTTTTATCATTCTAATTGATGATTTTTGAAAGTCGAGATTATTTTGTCACTTTCTTGAAAAATTAGCCATATTAGTCAATTCAAATTATCTTGAGACCATGCTCATTCATCCAGAAATGCATCTAGGCCTATGTCATCCAAATAATATGAATAATAGTAATAACATGTAAACATTGCTAACAATAGATATACTACAGATAGTAGGTCCAAGAATATAATGGACAGACGATCAGGCCTCACAATGTCTTTGATACATTTGTTTATGCCGATGTGCAGCTGCTGTATCTTTTTTCTTCAGAAACGGTATTCTGCTTGATTATTCATAGCTGCCAACCTGTCCCAATGCACTCACATATAGAGCTGGAACGATTAGCCAATATTCAAAAATGTTGATTATGATTGAGATAACGATTAAGGTGTTCAAATATTTGATTATGATTATGATTGATTAAAGTGTTGAAGAATGTGACTATGATTGTGATTATGATTAAGGTGTTCAAATATTTGATTATGATTATGATTGATTAAAGTGTTGAAGAATGTGACTGTGATTGTGATTATGATTAAGGTGGTCATAGACTTGATTATGATTATGATTGATTATAAAAAGTGAAGAAAGAATGTGACTTGTTGTGTGATTGATTAAAGTGGTCATAGATTGATTATGATTATGATTTTATTAAAGTGTTGATGAATGTGACTGTGTGATTATGATTGATTAGGGTGTTCAAATATTGATTTAAGATTTATGATTTGATTAAAGTAGAATTGAAGAAAAATTGATTGTGATTATGATTTAAGTGTTCAAATATTTGATTATGATTGATTAAAGTGTTGAAGAATGAGACTATGATTGTGATTATGATTAAGGCGGCCATAGACTTGATTATGATTGATTAAAGTGTTGAAGAATGAGACTATGATTGTGATTATGATTAAGGCGGCCATAGACTTGATTATGATTATAATTGATTAAGGTGCTCGAAATTGGGACTATGATTAATGTGTGTCAGCCCTTTATCATGAAGGCTGGGTGGGTTGAAAATGATGCTGATCAGACGCTTTGTCGGATCAGTGATAATTATAATGCGTTTAAGTAATAATTTGAATCGCGATAAAAATGTTTAATACTGTGCAGTGATAGCAGTTTTTATCTAAACTCATCTCCTAGTTCAATTAAAAAGCCTACTGAATTAGTATTACTGTAATTATTCGATTTTGTTCATTATCATCATAGTGAACAAATTGTCAAAAACATTTGAGGCGTGTAGGGAAGATATTCTATGACGAGGCGTGAACGTTCATGACCGTGCATCAAGGATTGGTGCTCTCTGCGACATTGTGTATTAATCTAGCTGTCACTCGGCCATCGGTGGCCGTGTTCTGATCTCAACTGATGTTCGGATCACTAAAATTAAAATTAAATGTAATCAAATTTGCTCATTAATTAACGTAGTGACTGATTAAATTTTCAAAACCTTGATTATGATTGAGATGAATGATTGAACTAAATTTCAATGACGTGATTATGATTATGATTATGATTAGCCTCAAAAACATAATTAATTATGATTTTGATTTATTAAATGATTTTTTTATCCAGCTCTACTCACACATGCTCTCAAAATGCTCTTTCATGCAATAACTGATCACAACACGTAGTTTGTCAAAGTCAGCTGCCAGCAACAATAATGACAACATAAACGGCATCGCACTTAGATTATTGGGCTCTTCCTGTAACCTGACTCAAGAGGTTGGACGTCCACACGCAGCAGGATTCGGGACAGTTATTATTATCTCATATGTATTTACTCTGACTTGCATGCGCATATGAGATCATGCGATATGAGAGCGACTGACTAAACGTTTCTCATCACAACTTCGACTAGCCTCGGCTAAGTTCTCTCTAGCCATGCACATCTCTGCTTCGTAGTTTTCAACTCCGCAGAAATTCCCTCATCACAGTCTGTGTTCTGTTCTGGTGTTCATATTCAACTGCAGCTATGTTAATGTTCGTCTAAACTCATTGAAAGATGTCGAACTCGATAGCACTGCTTTCAACACCGCAGAGATGTGCATATATACATAGCAACACTCGCAGCGGTAGTGGCCCTTACAGGTAAAAACGTCGTTGTTAAAGAGTCGAGATCCGTGGCTTGAAATAGTGACTATTCTTCGACGAAATACGATAATGCGCTAACTTAGTTTTTAAAAATAAAGTAATTAAGTAAATCCAAGTAAGTAATTAAGTAATTAATTACTTACTAGTAGTAGTAGTTACTTACTAGTTACTAGTAGTAATTAGTAAGTAAGTAATTAGTAAGTAATTAAGTAATTAAGTAAATCCAATGGGAAGAAAACTGAAGTTTCTCGTAAAAATGGGATTTTCTATGTTTTCACTGATTAAGGGAGAAGTTCTAGAGTTATTGTGACATGGAAAGTCTTCAGGTTGTTTCCTGTCATTCTCGTGTGCCGTGTGCATTTGTCTATGAAGCACTATGAAGCAACCCATATTCAGATTTAGAGTCCTCCTAATATCGACAAACAACATTTAGCCCAATCTAAGTGACCGATCACTGGCATGATAAAAACATCTACATATGATAGATGATTGCCTAAAGTCATAGCTTTAAACATCTGATTTACTCACAGAAAACACAGACTAGTAGAATTCCTACAGAAACTCCAGTTGGGGGCCGGAATATATTTTCAGTTATCCCAGTGGTAAAACCACTCGTAGAATGATATCAACAGTTCCACATCCAGGCCATATAGCCGAGTTTTAGAATTGAAATGAATTTTATACAGTTGCAAAAGTAAGTCAGTTTCGGGCCTACAATTCTTCGCATGGCATCACGAAGGAAACTTCATCGCTGAACTTCTAAATTCTTATATTATCCATGCAGTGTTCGCAACTTTCATGCTTATGATATTTCCAACTTTGTCGATGCATTGTTTTCTGTTCCGAGGATAATGTTTCAAAACAATCTTCATATTGTTCTACCACTATCGAATTCCATGTGCAAGTAACTGATAAGTCGCTTTGTATTCGTGCATCTCACGTATTTCATTACAAATCTATTTGACCTTCGCTGTCATTCCATTCCGTAATGTTGAAATAATTTGTCTTGTTGCACTTTCATTGTTTGTTTTGCCAGGCGATACTTCTAAGACAAAATACAGAAAAACTGTCGCACTACTTCCTCCTGTAAGTTAAATGAAGGTTTTGAGGACGGACATAAATATTCTGTTTATTTGCTTCGTAAATCATCCAACAGGCAACTAATAGCTTATGGAATTCATCGATGTACTTTGAAGGAATGCACTCTCCGAAAATCTGCCTCAATCCTCCAACAAACAAATATCAGAAGGTCATAAGTGAAAAAGAATCCTTCTAAAATCAAGCTGGCTAACGATGAAAATAGGTGAATGAACTATTTATCCAAAGAATGAACAAAACTGAAACAGCTGTGTTCTCCATAGAATCTGCGCGTCTGCCGAGTTCTAACCGGTTCCTCTTCTTGTCAGATAGGATCAAAGTACCCACACATGTTAATCCAATCGGACGCAGATTGAAGATTTAGGTTATAATGAAATTATCTATCTTTACGCTTATTACGGTAAAAATACTCAATCTAGAGCCAAAATTTTTGACATGGAATGTCTTCAGGTCGTATCCTATCATGTTTATGCAACTCTCTCTCTGTGAAGCTAAACAA
This sequence comes from Prostheceraeus crozeri, assembly GCA_907163375.1. Classification (NCBI taxonomy): domain Eukaryota; kingdom Metazoa; phylum Platyhelminthes; order Polycladida; family Euryleptidae; genus Prostheceraeus; species Prostheceraeus crozeri. Next base: position 75,799 of record CAJQUW010004860.1, read on the forward strand.
ATTGAGATTTGGCAAGTCTCCTAAAGTCGGCTGAAATATGTATTTTGAGCAATCTAACCCACATTTAACCACATCAACGTGAACATCTTCGATCAGAAGCATCTAGGTAGAATCCACAATGGTCTACCTACTACACAAGGTGCACATCATTCTGTGAAGGTCTCATTTTCGGCCTCGTTCCCTGCAGGAAGTCTTTCTGGCTGCCGGACTATTGATTGCGACTGTGAATTGTGAAGCAGGCTTTTCTTTCGTTTTTGCATGCTTCAGGACGTGAAAAACTTTCCCCCTAATTTCGCTACAAATCTTGCAATACACTACATTGCATCAGAAGTCTAAAACTACTAAATGTTTCACGAATTCTTCTGAGGATCCATCTACTTCAGATGCAGCTGAAATGACCATCAACACACAGGTGGTCTAATCCCACTAATTCAAACAAAAACGAAAAGTTGGTGATAAATTTGACTTCACTACTCTACCTTATGAATAAAACCTTCTCATCTTTTCACTGCCAAAATATTTACTAAAATTCAGAATATTATCCAAACATTCATCAACACTACTTTTCAAAATTCGAGAAAATCAAATTAGTTACTCCAAGCATCCAGTTAGCCCCAAAATCTGCTTGTGCTGGTTCTTAGTTTTGGAGAGTTCTCATTTCATAGGTTACCTACATAACGTTACCAGCGATAACAGCACGTCAGAATTAGTGTGTTGAGGAGCTCCCTCACTTACTCATCCCTTTAACGTATGTCTTCTAGGCTCCGCTAGGTTGGACGGTCTTCTCCTGATGGCGATCTTGCACTTCTGTAGGTCTTGATCGTCTTTCTTTGAGACGGAGTCTGGGCATGTCATCATGGACGGCATGGAACCAGGTCTTTCAAGGTCTTCCGGTCAGTCTCTTCCCTTCCACTTCCATTTCGAACACTTTCCTGATCCACTCAGTCTGGTCTCTACGCCTCACGTGCCCGAACCAACGCAAACACCATTCACTTATGACTTCAGAGATCGAAGGAAGTTCCATTGCTTGTCTAAGTTCTTCGTTAGACCTGTCGGACAGCTCTACACCCGACATCCACCTCACCTTATCTCGGCTCTCTGGAGTAAGCTCTCATGTTCCGCACGCAAAGCCCACGCCTCAGACCCGTACGTCATGCTTTGTCTGACGCAGGCGGCATAAACTTTCCCTTTTAATTTTAGTGACGGGGCCTTAGATGTCAAGAATGCCGCCAACTCTCGAAGTTTCCTCCAACCACACCGTATGCGTGCCGTAAATGCAAGATCTACACCACCGCTCGAATCGATAACATCTCCCAAGTAGCAGAAGTGCTTAACTGTTTCCAAGATGTTACCATCAATGTTCATTCAATGACAACAAACTTTAGCTGTATTCGCCTCTTTAAATCTCATTTTATTATTCTTTCTTTCCGGATAGGTCTCTGACCACCATTCTGTACTGCCTTAGAAGCATTCATTGACAAGAGCTTTGTCGTTAAGGTGAGAATTCTGACATCATAAAAATTCATTCGGCATCATTTCGGTGAAGTACCATTCACAGCTGCTCCTGCTAAGAACACATTAGAGGTCTTCTGAATAAATGCTTCAGTCATTTGGGAGTGTTAATGAAATGGCCAAGATAAGGATTTTCGACAAAATCTTAAGCAACTCCTTACCTTTCGTAACGTGAGGTTAAAATCACGATCACATTTGGGACATTGCTTAACACTTTCATCGGAAACCCATTTCAATGTGGACTTCTTCTCTCGTTCCACCTGCAATGAAATGAATTCAACATGTAATTGTAGGAAATTCGACAATTCATTGAAGTAAAGCGCGGGCAATTTGTCAACGAGGAATGCAAAATGGACAACTAACAGCACATTTCATCCTTGAAGCATCTATCTAGGAGTTGCGAGTTGAATAAGATGCTATCGAACGCTTGTCTACAGTTAGCTTTTGATATTCATGCTGCTTTTTATTGACTGTCTATGGCGTGACATACGCCGATTGGAAAGCGAGGTCGAGTAAACCTACAGCTCGGTTTATGTCACGCTATAGCTAGTCAATAAAAAGCAGGATAAACATGAAAAGCTAACCATAGCTACTGTAGGTACAATGGTCTTGCAGAATAAACTATAAGACAGTTCACTGATGTTTGTTGATGCCATCATTGACAATTTTCCATTACGAAGGTTCATTCAATGATATCAGAATTTGCAAGTTGCCATTTTGTCGAAGAGATTGATTTGACATCTGAAACTTCATCAGTTTGTATCAATTTTTGTCACAAAATTATATGAGACTAATCATCAACTCTGCGACAATTCCCGCATTCGTGTCATAAATGGTGAGAGGGAGTTCAGTGGAGAATTATGGCATGTATTACCATATCTCATCCGTACGTCGCGGTCTCCGTGGCACAGTGAATAAGTACTTGGCCCTTCAATCTTTTAGTCGTACGGTCGAACCCCGAGAGTGTCATTGGAAGTCGGTAGGATGGCATGCAGACTGGAAGTATGTCAGCACCCTCCAACCCCTATTAAGGTTAAGCATGGACCTGGGCGACCGCTGTGACCAAAGACGATGTAATATAGACGATCTTCCACTGTCTTTGATTGTGACCGTTGTTTGCAAAGGTTTTGCAGATGATTAGTGCTACCTTTGCTACAGGATACGCTTACCTGACATTCACCAGACATCAGTCGAAAGACCGTTTGCTGTTTTCAGCATTTGGATCAATCAGTTCCACTACTTTCTATGAAGAATACCATTATAAACATTCTTAAATAGAAGCAAATAAGGAAGAGAAAATCTTAAAATTTCCCTTCTTAACCTTGTTGATCATGTGAGCAATGAAATGACGCCAATTTGAGCATCAATATAGGCTCAAATACAAGTGAAGTTGACACTGCAGTCTTCGATGGAAGCGTTGAAGCTACTCAAGAAATGTGATTGACATAAGTAAATATCTGATAAAACATTCCAACCTCACTCGACTCTCCCCAACTCGATGTTGATGACAAACAAAATGCAACGTTTTCCAAACTGCAAGATAGAGTGAAGGTATTTCAGGTATTCTCTGAGACAATTGAAGAGGAAAAGACCATTAGAACAAGACTGTGGTGCTCGGAAATCAGATGAGAAATGGCACCGTTAATTTTAAATCACTATGCTGAGGTGGAGTTTTATTAATCCTGTCCAAAGTGAAGCTCATCGATATCCCGCAGGGGGGCACGGTTCGTGTGAGAAAGCGAACACAAAATGTTAGCAAAAAGTGACTAAATTCAGATTGTGAAAGAGTGCCTTTCAAAATAGGTCACAAATTTGACCTCGGTCGAAAACAAACGATTCATAGGGAAAAGTTTGAAAATCCATGGATCATGTTAAAGTATGGCGGTCTATCACTGGTCAATTCAACTGGTCTCCGTGGCACAGTGGTTGCAGCATTTGGCCTAGTGATCTTTTGGTTCAGAGGTCGAGTAACCAGAGTGTCAATTGAAGTCGTCAGGAAGGCATGCGGACTAAAAGTGCCACAACGATCCAGAAAAGTCTGAATCTGTCAGCCCCGTCGAAGCCCCCAGTTATCGACGCTAAATCATCATTTCTTTTTCTCACTTATTTCATCACCTTGTCAAGAAGTGAAAGAAATTGCATCAATATTCGTATATTTTCTACTTTTTAACAATTTTGCGGCAGTTCTGTGGTAGGCTTGCATCCTAACATTATATACAGTAAACCGCGTTTCGGAAGGTATAATAAACTTGAGTCGGATACTGCAGAAAGCAGAACCCAGTATTTAGCGCGTCATTCATTCGTCAATTGTGAAACAAGAAGGCATTTGTGGGAATATGCAGCGAATAAGCGATTCGGAGTACGGTAAATTGAATGTGAGCCATAAATATAGTCACATTTCATGACGCTACCTGCAATTCATGCTACCGAAATATTAGATGTGGAGGGTAGGGCTCTGTTTGAGGACTTGCGGCGTTCTGAGAGGATGAAATGATAATGTTGTCGTGAGATTTCTATGACCTCTTTGACAGTCCGCATGTGACGCACTGGTAAATTGTGTTCATCTCATTTCATGAGTCTCTCGATGCATGCTTTCGTAACATGATATCCTGCTGCACGTTTGGTCGTTTTCAATTAACTACAAGCTATCACGGCATGGAAAAGCTCAATGACTGCATCAAACCGTTTGATGGATCATTGGATATTGTGACTTGGCTAAAAAAGGTGAAGTTGATTGCCCGAATAAAGAAGATAACTGATTTGGCTGCTTTAATTCCACTTTATTTGGAGGGACCAGCATTCGAGGTATATGATCAATTGACATATAAAGATAAGGACGACGGTGATATCATTGAGAGAACGTTGGTACAAGCTTTCGGTCAAAACAAGTTTGCCGCTTACGATGTTCTACGACAACGTGATTGGAAAGCCGGAGAAGCCGTAGACGTATACCTCGCTGACCTTCGTCGATTGGCAAAATTAGCAGAATTTGACTCAGATGAACTCGTATGCTGTGCATTCATATGCGGACTTCCAATAGACGCATCTTCGCAACTGCGCGCTGGATCTCGCATTGCTGGGTCAGACTTACCTGAAATAGTTAAACAAGCACGTGTGCTAATGGATGAAAAAATTCAAGGTGCTATGGCTGCAGTTGGGAGAACTGCGAAACACAGGGACCGCAGCGAAACCATGAGGGATGTTCAGAGGCGTGCGGCCTGTTATGCGTGCGGAGGGAATCATCATATTCGATTTTGTAATCAAGTTCGCGACATTATTTATTATCGTTGCCACAACACCGGCCACATTGCGAGGAACTGTCCGTTGAACAACCAGGGAAACGCCAATGGGAAACTGCCTGCGCCAACAGTTTCCCCAAAGCTGCATGTAGAGGCGCTCCCAGTTACTTCTGTGACTATCGGTGGCGAAGGTGGTCTTCTTGTTCGGGCATTGGTCAACACTGGATGCTCTCAGACTATTTTGTCCAGGCGTTTCGTGAAAGGAGGAACCAAGTTGATCGGCAAAGTCATTGCGGTGGATGGTTCAACTGTAAACTGTGGCATCGGTTCGATTATTTTGCTGATACAGAGACATTCATTGAATATCTCGTGTTTAGTGATGGATAATCTCATTTCTGAGTTCGACGTTGTTCTTGGAATGGATATAGTGAAGCTACTTGGTGGTCTGCGTGTGTATCCTGATAGTTCGGTACAGTTTGGACTGACAGCTGAGTGCAGCGAGGAATTGCGGATAGAAGATCAAGATTTCACTGCGAGATTTGATGGCGTTAGATTGATAGTGCGCTGGAACTGGACCGTAACAGTGCTGTATGTGACGATACAATCAGAAGATGGCGAAAGACTGGCCAGGATGTGTCCCTGCTTGATCTTCGGAAGGCCTATTTCCAATTGTATGTTGACCACAAGATGTGGAAGCATCAAGTCGTACAGTATAAAGGCCAGTACTACTATCTTACGCGTCTTGGCTTTGGATTAAATTCTGCGCCAAAGATCATGAGTCGAGTTCTTGAAAAGGTCTTGTCCATGCAAGAGAAGATACGCACTGGTACGAGCAATTATCTTGATGACATTCTTGTGAATGAGCGGGTGGTAGCCGTTTACGAGGTAAAACAGCATTTATCTCGATACGGTCTCCGTGTGAAACCATCTCAAGATCTTCGCATGGGAGCCAGAATACTTGGTCTGCGGGTGGAGAAATCAATTAATGGTGAACTTGTATGGAGACGTGCAAATAGCATTCCTACGATTCCTTCAATTGATGACAAGCTTACTCGTCGGGAATTATTTTCGATTTGTGGACAAATTGTTGGGCACTACCCAGTCGCCAATTGGCTTCGAGTAGCTTGCGGCTATGTCAAGCGAATTAGTGAAGGAACATTGTGGGAAGACGATGTTGGGCAAAAGGCAAGGACAATACTACACGAGATGATGCTTCAACTACAGGATTGCGATCCGGTCAAAGGAGTATGTAACGTGAAGTCAAGCCAAGGCAAAGTATGGTGCGACGCGAGTTCGCTTGCAGTTGCTTGTGCTCTTGAGATCGATGGCGACGTGGTCGAGGACGGCGCATGGCTGCGAAAAGAGGATTCAAGTCATATAAACATGGCAGAGCTGGATTATGTTTTGAAGGGCTTGAACATGGCTGCAAAGTGGAGTTTGCAAGAATTGGAGATAGTGACTGATTCGGCGACCGTCGAGAGTTGGTTAAAGTCAGCCCTCTTCGACAGTCACACTATTCGAACTCATGGCATGAACGAAATGTTAGTGAAGAGAAGACTATCAGTGGTCAGAGGCATTTGCAAGGAGTATGACATACGTGCAACTGTGACATGGGTGGATTCAAACAAAAATAGAGCGGATGTCTTGACTCGAGTCAGTTCAAAGTGGCTTCGAATTCAGGAATCGAGCATTCCCGTGAGCTGTGTATCTGCTTCAGAGGAAGAATTCATTCGCCGTATTCATGCGGAGCATCATTTTGGCGTCAATCGCACATTATATTTGGCAAGGTTGAAGTCTTCGTCAATTACCGAAGATCAAGTGTCGAAAGTTCTAGTAGTATATAGTGTGACATCCGGCGCGGCGCTTCGCTTCGCTTGCACCGGATGTCACACTTTTGCGGGTTTTTTTCAAAAATTTACGTAGTCTATAAATTTCAAAAATTTAGGTAGACTCCAAATTTCACGTGGGCGAAAATTTAGGTAGTGACAAATTTTCAAAAAATCAAAATTTCAAAAATTTAGGTAGTCTCCAAATTTCGAAAATTTAGGTACTCTAAGAATTTTACGTAGACTCAATATACCAGAAGATTGTATTCAAAATATTTCTTTAAAAATGGATGAGACAAAAGTGGAAGAAACCTCAACGGGGGCGGCGACGACGGCAACGGCGACGACGAAAATGGAAGAAACCTCAAAAATATATCCTTCGTTATCATATGAAATGAACAACGAAAAACATAAAGATAGAGTTAGGTATATGAAAGATAAAGAATCTCAATTATTATTAAGATTAGAACATTATAAAAAATTAAGAAAGAGATGGTCTAATGTTAAGAATGTAACACAAGGAATTGGCATTTTCTTAACAATAAGTTTAGGTGCTTTAACAATTGTTATATCTTCAGGTGTTTTAGTAATTCCAGTAGTTGCTACTGCTTTAACAGGTACGGGTGTTGTTACAACTTCACTTATTACAATGTTAGACAAATCTTTAATTACTAAGAAACGAAAATCATTAAAAACTAAGCATTTACATATTAAAGAAGTCTATGACAAATTACACTACTACTTTCAAAGAGTATGTGATGATAATGTTATTACGTTAGATGAGATTGAAAAATTTGATCAAATAGCTAATGAAGTAAATCAAACCTTTCAATTACAGTCCGAAAAAGTTGATGATAAGAATAGAATGGATGGCAAAATTTCTAGTGATGGTAAAATTTCTAATGAAGAAAATGATAACATTTTTTTAGAAGAACTAAAAACTTCATTAAACAAAACTTAAAACGAGAAAACTTTAAGCGAAAAGATGTTAGACAACAAAGCAATAAAAAAATAATTTGTTCAGTAAAATGTTTTTATTGTATTCCAATGTTACCACAAAATTCAAATATTATATTTTAAAAATGGATAAAATTAAAGCTGATAATCAAAAAAGAATTAAACAATTAGAAGAGTTAATAAAACAAAGAAATATTATGAAAGAAAATCATCTTCAACATAGAATGATAAAAGCTGGTATTCAATCTGATATGTTTGAACAAATGCAGCAAACCGAGCAAGTAAAAACTGATTTTGAAAAAACTATGGAACCATTTAAAACTCTTGAAAAAGAATTTAATGAAAAACAAATTAATATAATTGATCCAGAACACAAAACTATATTAGATGACTATGGATTACTAGAATCAAACATTAATAAGAAATTACCAAAAAATATGCAATTTGAACATTCTATTTCATTTATAGATGGAAAAACAATACCTAGATTTTATCTCGGACAAAAAGAAATATTTCCACAACCTTTTCGAGGTTTAATTTATTCACCAGATAAATCTCCTTTTAGTTTAGATAGAAATTTTGTTGATCTTTTAAGAGGAGCAGATTTAAAAAATTATGCTGTAAAAGATCTCATAAAATATAAAGCTATGTTAGATAGAGTTGGCGCAGTAAAAACTCTTAACCGTTATGAACAATTACACACATTAATATCAAGAGGAGTAAAAGTAGGAAAAGGTTTTAAAACAGAAACAACAATTTTTACCAGATGATCCACAAGAATTACTAAATAGATTAAATATTTTAATATCTGCAATAAAAGAAGGACATAATTCTAGTTTCAATGAAATTCATGCTATATTGAAAAGACTGTTAGAAAAGAAGATTCTAAATGAAGAGGATTATAAAAGTATAGCTGAAATATGTTGTTGTTTTTAATTTTTTTATAAAAAAATATTTATTCAAAATTTTAACTAAAAAATGTGTTCAGCAGATTTAGACAAAATTAATTATCATTTAGAAAATCTAACAGAGATTTTGGGTTCATCAAAATTTAGTACGACGTTAAAAATTATAACAACTACTTCATCACACACTTGTAATTTACAACCCATTCTGCATTTGGAACAAAATAAAAATTATCAAATTGCATTGACTAGTTTCTCCACATTTAACACTATTCAAAAAGTTATCAAAGATGTGAATGACCAATTTAGATATTCTACTGATAAAGGTAAAACATGGAAAATACTAACTTTTCTTCCTGGTTCTTACGAAGTTGAATCAATATCAAATGAAATTAAGAGACATTTAGGTATACCATTTAAAGATAAGAAACAATTACATTTTGCAGTTGAACCGGCAGTTAATAAATTTTCTCTTACTTTAGACGAAAATCATCAAGTTGATTTTAATCATGACAGATCATTGTCAAAGCTATTAGGATTTAATAAACAAACCTATAGTCAAGGTTATCATCTAGGTGAGAAGATTCCAAAAATAAATGAAAAAAATTCAATTGTTGTACATTGTGACATTATTGAAGGAGGATATATAAATGGTAAATTGTCAAATTTAATATTCAGTTTTCCAGCTTTTACTGTACCCATTGGTTATAGATTAAATGTATTTCCACAAACATTAATATATTTTCCTATTACAAGAAAAACTATTAACAACATTAACATTAGAATCACTGATGAGAAAGGACAAGAAATAAATTTTGGAGGTGAAGAGATTATGATAGATCTTTTGGTTAGAGAAGTTTAATTTTCTTCTTCTTCTTTCAAAATAAAAATTTAATAAAAATATTTTTTTAATTAAAAATGAGTGAACTACCCCCATTAAATAAAAAAACTTAAATTTAATCATCATCCAAATTTATCTAATAAAATTTTGTCAGTTATTTGTGGAAGATCGGGTTGTGGAAAAACGTATCTGTTATTTAAAGTTTTAACGACTACAAATTTTTGGATTATAACACTCTTATAATTTATACAACAACAGCAGAACAACACGTCTATCAATTTCTAAAATATGGATTTGAAAATAATCTTAAAAAACAGCAATTGCTTCATTATTCAAAGAATATGAAAATTCTGAATATGAAGAAGAAATAAGTTCGTGGTGTGAAGAAGCAGCAAAAAAAATTCAGTTAGTTGAATCCAATAAAAATAAGCATATAAAGATGCAATTAATAGATGATAGTGGTAATACGCAAGATCCTAGTAAACTAGATAAAACAATGAAACATTGTGTAATTTTTGATGATTGTGTTAATGATAGAAATCAGTCAGTTCAGAGAAATTATTTCAAAAGAGGTAGACATAATAACTGTAGTGTTTTTTATTTAACACAAAGTATGTATTCATTAGACGGAAGTGTTATTAGAAAGAATGCAAATATATTTATACTATTTGAAATAAATGCAAGAAACTTAAGTGATTTGTTAAGAGATTTATGTGTAAGAAATAAAGATGAATTTAAACAATCGTGTAACAATGCTTGGTCAAAAGATTATGGCTTCATCACAATTAATATTGATAAAAAAATTCATGATAGAGTTATGGAACAATTGTTCTCTGACTAAGCTTCGCCCCGACTGAAAGTCGATAGAAAATATTTTCGCGGAGTGATCTAATATTTTTTTCTTATAAATTTTTTGTTAATAAAAATTAAAAAAAATATGTTGAATGCTTACAAGATAGAACATGTACCAGTTTTAAAAGATTATCGACATCCTACAAATCCTGTAAATTCAAAGAAAGAAGTTGGATTTTATTATCATCATAAATACGTAGCGCTCGTTACAGATTATAAAACAAAACATGGTATTAAACCGTGTGTTAAGACAAAAGACTTTCCACTTTGTTTAAGAAGTTTCCGAATATTTTTGGCATACAATAATTTATGTATTATTTTTTCTTTTAAAAAATATGAATCGTGAAATGTCTCCCGGACAAAAGTCTAGGATTGATGAATTAATCAAGAAACCAATTGCTGAGTTTGATGCACAAATTAAACGTAGTAAACGTATTAAAAAACAGAAACGTACTAGGCGTAGTATTAGACGTAATATTAAAAAACAGAACCGTAGAACAAAACAAATATTAGAAACTCCTATTACTGATATCTTTTTTGATGATAGAATTAAGGATGAACTTGGTGATGATTTATGTAATTTATTTAATCCAAATGAAATTAAATATGAAAATGTATCTTTTATTAATGTAGTAAATGATATGCGGAAACTTTTAGCAAATGGCAAAATTATTAATTTACTTGGAAAAGTTGTTAAAGATCAGGAAAATATAATTCAAAATTTTTACGTAACCTTCTATAATAAAAATTCATTTGAAACATGGTTTTCTAATCTGGAAGAGAAATCCGATGCTAAATAATGGATTTTTACAGGTAATATTAAATATGAAGATTTTGGAATGAAGCTAGTACAAAGATTACATAGAGGTGCAGGTATTAATATGAAATATAGAATCAAAGAATATTTCGGTGAATATTGTTATATTCCTTCTGAAGATTTTTGTTTTATTAAATGTTATAATATTTTTACGAGGTTTTAATGAAGAACAAGGAGAAATGATGAAAGAAATGTTTAATAATTTTTTATATAAAGAGAAAGCCACATCTAGAACAGGAGTAATGTCAAACTGCAAATTTTCTCAATTCAATAAATATTTTGGAGAATGTTCAATATTATAGTCCTGCCAATCGTCATTTAAATCCTAGAGGAATTGGAACGTTTCATAATTATGTTTATTACAATTATTTTCACGAAGCTTCAACAATTGGACACTATTGTTTAATTAATAAATCTCATAAATTAAAAGCTATTAGAGAAATTGAAAATAATTTCAAACCCATATATAAAAGAGTTACTGATGAAAATCTAACAACGCGTCCATATAAAATCATAACAAAAAAAATTGACTATAGTTCAACATATATTTGGGATATCTAAACTTTTCCTGATCCCAACTGTTCAACAGCTCATCCTATTCCTTATGCTTAGGAGCTATTAATTTTAATAAATTTATATGTTGCTTACCGAAACAAAGATTGAAAGAATTAGAAACACGTTTGTTAAGTGATATGATTAAAATTAAACGATCAAAAGATGAAGATGAAATTAAAAAACTTAAAAAACAAATTAATGAGTATAATAATTTAACTGAATTAGAATTTAATAAACTTCAAAATTGTGTGAAAATATTTACGAGAACTGAGGATGATGAATGTCCAATCGGGGGAAACCCAGAGGACGCATGTCCGAGCCACCAATTTTTTAAAACTCTTGGAAAATTTAATTATTCGAAAGTAACTTTAATAGCCCACAATTCATCAGGTTTTGATTCCTATTTTCCGATAAAAGCTAATTTTAAATTATCTAAACCGCCTCTTAAAACTTCAAGAGGAATATTAACTGCTTCATTACAAAATCCTTATACAACTGAATGTGTTAGTAGATATATTCAAAAATCTTTTAGATTTAAAAACAATATGAAAAAAAATTCACCTTCAGGTAAATTAGCACTTCAAACTATTATAATGAAATGTAGTTATCAACATGTAAAAACAAGTCTTTCTAAATGGTGTGAGAATTTTAAAATTCCTACGAATGTGTGTAAATTAAATTATGAAATTGGAGAAATAACACATGAAAATTATAAAGAAAAAGAAAATGAATGGAGAACATATTTAGTTAACGATATTCTTTCTTTAGCTTTTTGTATCTACAAATATAATAATGTTATGCGAGATTTAGTTGATGAAGATATAACTACTAATTTAACATCTTCCGCTTCAACATTTAACGGTTGGATGAAAAGCGTACAAAATGAGAATATAAATATTCATTCGCATATAGATTTATGGTCTAGAAATTATATTAGAAAATCTGTTAAAGGTGGAAGAGTTTCAGCAAATATAAGAAAATACATATCGCCATTTTGTAACATCTTGTTACCAATATTAAAACAGTATTTACCTGGTCGCTACGCTGGGGGGGACTTTGTCCCCTGGAAGTAATTTAATAGATTTAATGAAACAGTATCGAGATTTAGGAGATAAAACTGAAATTTGTAAGAAAATTTCAAATCAACTACTTGAACAAAAAAATGAATTTCTAATGGCTTTTGATGCAACATCTTTATATCCATCAGCTATGTATGATGAAAATTCAGAATACCCTAAAGCCGAATCCGCTAGAAAATTTAGACAAGAAGAAGAACGAGAAATAGTATATAAATTTAATACTCAAACATTTAGACCTAAAACTGGAATATTCTCTGTTGTGTTTCAATATCCGAATGATATGTTTTTTCAACCAGTTCCTATAAAAGATAAAGTTAAAAATCGAAATAATAATTCTCATGTAAAAGTAATCAGGTTTAGAAATGGTATATGTTATGATGTATTAACTTCTGTAGACATACAAGAAATTGTTAGATGTGGCGGAAAAATCTTACATATTACTGATGGCATATTTATGAAAAAAATTATCAAGTTTCACCATTTCGAAATTATATCGAAAACTTTTTAATTTGAGAAAAAGATATAAAACAGAAGGAAATACTGTAGGTCATGAGTTAATTAAATTATTGATGAATTCACTATATGGAAAAACCGTACAAAAAGATATAACCACTAAATATCATTTATGGAATGAGAATACATTGAGAAAAAATTTCACTCAAGAAAAGATTATGAAAAATTAAATGATGAACAATATTTAGCGAAAGTAGAAATGGAAGATGATGAATTTCTTAAAACTAATATTGCAAAAGATAGGAAGACGTCATTCATGCCATCACACTTAGGTTCTTTTATTCTTTCTCACTCTAGAAGAATCATGAATAACTTTATTTTAGAAATTAATGGTTTCAACGAAAAATACATTCATTATACAGATTCAGTAACAGCTGACACGCCTGTAATATTGAGAAAGAATAATTTTTTATTTATTTCTAGAATAGATAGTATTGTAAACAACTATAAAATTAATCCGTTTGAAATTAATGGTGATATGAAAGAAATTTCATTTGTTGATAATTTAGAAATTTATACTCAATGGATGGAGTAAAGTAAAAAAAAATATTAGACATTACACAAATAAAAGTATTTATCGAATAAGAACAAAAATGGGAATAGTAGATGTTACTGAAGATCATTCATTGTTAGATGAAATAGGTAATGAAATAAAGCCACAAGAATTAAATATAGGAACAAATTTACTACATAATAAATTATTTTTACACGACAATACAATCACATTGAAACAAATTGTAAGTGATATTTATGTTAATGATGCACCTAATTGAAGATGTAAGCAAGCATTTATAGAAGGGTTCTTTTTAGGAGATGGCTCTGCTGGAATCTATAATTATGAATCAGGAGTCAGATATTGTTGTACTTTAAATAACCTTAATCTTAACCTCTCAATTAAATTAAAAACATATATTAATGAAGTCTATAACAATGATTGTAAAATATATAATACAATGAGATCATCTAGTGTATACAAACTTAATTTTCAAAATCCAAAACAATATGCTATATACTTTAGTGAAAATTACTAGAATCAGTTTAGAGGAAAACGTGTTCCTTGTTCTAAACGCTGAATATAATATTAGATATTGGTTCTTTGTTGGATTTTATGCAGCAGATGGGGACAAGAAATCTTTTTTTACAAGGAAATATGCAACTATTCGTTTTACACAGAAAAATAAAGAAACCTTTAGTGGTTTATACAATTTGGCATCATCGCTAGGTATTAATTTGCTAGTAAGTGAAAGAAAAGATAAACCATTATGCTCTAGTGCGTGTCAAGTTAAAAATAATATTACCAAAGATGTCACCACTGTAAGATATTTAAATAATAAACCACAATATGTTTATGATATTGAAACAGAAGATGGCACATTTAATTGTGGTTTTCCATTAATTGTAAAAAACACTAATTCAATATACATTTCTAATGAACTCTTCAATAAATTAGATGCTGCTGGATATGTTGGGGGAGAATTGTGTCAAGGAAAAAATGATTATGGAAATGGTGGAATTATTTTTGCAATGTTTAATGCTCCTAAAATAAAATATTGTATTACTGTAGATGAACAAGGGAGACTTAGTGAAAAGAAAACATTCAAAGGATATTCACAAGATAAAGTAAAAGTAGAAGATTTTCTAAAATTACATTCGGGTAAAACATTATCGACTACAGTTAATAAACCATGGAAAAGATCTTTAGAAACTGGAATTAGTATTCCTGATAAAAATGATAACACTGAAAAAAAATTTTCTGGTCAAATAAATATTCTTAAGCGTCAAGCACCTGATGAAAATGAAATTGATTTACCTTATAACGGAGAAGATATTCAAGCTGAAATATTTCAAACAATCGTCAGTGAGAGTAATTTAAGTGATGATGATGACACGTGGGAATAATAATTTTTTTATTACATCTAAAAACTTATTACATCTAAAATTTATGTCTAGAAAATTTATATCTAAAAATATAATTAATTAATTATAGCACTCACACCGTTTATTATTGGTTTTTATCTTCAATTGTCTGTTTTGCGTCAGCTAATGTAGATTTGGCATCAGATAATATTGGTGTTGTTTTTTTTCAAGGCATTTCTTTCATCATCAATTCCAGATTTTCAACATTTTAATGTATCATTATTTGTTAATCTGTTGGGTATTGCTATACCAAATGTTGTAATTGTTGAATATTTGACATAGATTGAATTTCTTGAACAGGTTGCATATTTTGAATAGGTTGCATATTTTGTTGAGATTGTTCTATAAGTTGGCGGCCCTGTTGTATCGACGTTGTTCGATGATGTTGTTGATTGTTCAATAATTTGATCGTCCCGTTCTTGTGATAAGGTTCTATTTAAAGAAAATATTACTTTCTGCCGTTGTTCAATTAAGTTTAATATTTTCTTATCAATTGTATAATTTACGTGCGAGTCTCCGATCCATTCAAAAATTCTTCCTATATCCAAGTGTAAGAATATTTTACTTCGTGCTTGCAGATGCATGATTTCCCTTGTTAACTTCTGAATTCTTCTCCGCTTTGTCTCCAATTGAACAGATCTTTCAGTAGATCCAACCATTGTGACGATAAAATTTAAACTAAGATTGTAATGTGTCACGTTTTATGAATTGTGCGTGTGTGTTTAAATAGTAAGTGAAAATTATTAATGGTGATCTAAGCAAAGCGGCATTGTAGGTGAATGAAGTTTCCTAGACAACATACGGGTATGACATGACGGGTATGATTAAATGTACTTGAATGTCAATGGGGAAATTGCATCCGCATTTTAAATCATTTCATCGACCAAAACGCGAACCACACTCGGAAGCGGAACCAGTAAAAATTTTGGTTTTGGCTTGACAGTCGGTCTCGACTGTCGATACTGCGATATTGTATTGAATGATTGCTATAACAACAGAATATTCCCTCAAAGCAGAGAATGAATTAATAGATTGCTTTTATGTTATTAACGCTATGTTATGAATGTACAACCCGGATGATCGCATCAAACAATCATGCGGTTTGAGAAATGTGGTAACAGATGTTGCTATTGTCTTAATACAGATAAAACAAACAATATCCTCTTAATGGGAGTTCATAAAAATAAAATGGAACATTGTTAAACAAGACATTTTATTCCATTTAAAATGAGCAACATAAATGATTTCTTAAAACAATACGGCAAACAAACCACGACAAATTTCGATTTAAATAAGATCGCAAATCAATTGGGAATAAAGAATTTTCATATCCTAATGAGAGACGAATTACAATTCCTAAAAAATAAGCCATCTATAAATTTCATAACAAATCTTCATACGTCAGATCAAAAAGGAGTACATTGGTCTGCGGAACAAAGAAATATAAACGGAGATAATTATTATTTTGACCGCCCGGAGGCTGAGAACTATTGGTTCGACTCTTATGGATTGCCTCCAACAAATGAAGTGAAAGAATTACTTGGAAATGGAACTTATAATACCTTTCAAATTCAAAAACTAGGAACTACTTATTGTGGTCAATTATGTCTTTATGTTTTATTGAAATTACAGGAAGGAGTACCATTTCTTGATATTATGTTAGAATTGAATAATAATAATGATAATTAAAAATCGCTTCGTTGTAATTCATTTTGATAAAATCGGCCTCTGATATCTTCATCATCTAAATCTTTGATTTCGTAAAGAATCGGATAAGTTTGATTTATTTTACAAACTTCAAATATTTCTTTAGTCCAATAACCAACAAAGCCTTTTTCAAATTTATTCTTATACTTAAATATTCTAACTCTATCTCCAATTTTAAATTTCGGCTTAAGTTTCTGCAAATTCGGATTACTCTCATTCGAATAATTATTTTCGAATTTTTTTTGGTATCAAATCAGGATCGTCAGAAGCATTCTTTGGGGTTTCTTCAATACCTGAATGAATTTTATTGTTATAATCCTCAACAATTCCTGGTAGTATCTTCAACCATTTCTGATTTCCTTGTTCTGTAAATTTCTTAAAAATTTTATTTTTCAATGATCTATTGAATCGCTCTATTACTACAGCCTTTCCTGCATTTTCAGTTGAATAAACAGTTTCAAATAGTGGCCTAAGATTTCTGTTATAAAACTCCGACCCTTTATCAACAAACAATTTCCTTGGCTTTCTGTTAGTTTTTTTGAAGATTTCTTCAAACGCATATTTAACTGACAGACCACTTTTGTTTTTTAAAGGCTTCACCCAAGCGTATCGTGTATATAAATCTATAACGGTCAATGCGTATTTATAATCTTTTCCATTCGGCATATGAATAAGATCAGCACTACAAATATCATCCTTATTAAATACTTTTACTTTCAATAAATATTTAGGCCTTCTACATTCTTTATGAATTTCAGACGCGTAGGTTTCATTTGCTGACGGATCAATACCCTGACCGAATAATATTTTAGCTTGTAAAGCTTTCTTAACAAACATTCTTTCAATTCTTTCTCTAAATGTAGGATTTTGAATACTATCTAATTCTTGAATCATCTTATCAGCTACATGTCGAGAACTTAGGTCATGATTTCGATAAGCTAAATCATGTCTGTAAGCTGCGGCATCTACTCTATTTATTGGTTCTTCACCTGGTTTCGGATTATTATTCTCATCTAGTCTTATATCTAATCGAATTCCTGGACCGGTATATGAATGACCAGGAAGATGTTTTTCTTTCGAATATTTACTCCAAATAAATCCAGGAAAGTTTTCTAATGTTTTTTGTATGTCACCTGCGGAATGCAACAAAGTTGAATCACCTCCGGAATGCTGACAATTTAGGGGTTTATGTACTTTTAAGAGATAATTCAATAAATCTAAATTAGCAATTTATGATTTAATCAAATTTTCGGAATTTGTAGAATTCATTTTAAAAGATAAAATAAATGTTTTACCTAATCATACTAGGAGTTAGATATATTCCAGAACCATCTTTTGTTTCTTTTATTTCAATTAAATCATCAACATTGTGGAGAATATTTTTAAGAACCCGTTTTCCTTCATCAACTAAATTTAGCTTACTAACGAAATTATCTACTATTCCTTCTCCCCTAGCAACTTTCTCTAACTCTCTATTATGACGTTTTTGTTCTTCTAATGCTGCCTTCTCTGATTTATTTTTATTTACTGCTTGAACAATACCAGCTGTCCCACCTGCAACACTTCCTGCTGCTGCTATGCCACCTATTATTAGAAGAATTAATGGGAGAATTCCACCATTCTTTTCTTCTTGTAATTGAATATTCTCTATCATTGGTTTACTTATGTAATATTTCTTTTTGTCAATCGTAATAGTTTTAGGTGTATCTTTGTCAACAATGTTACGTAGTTTTAATTCAACAGTTTTATCATTATGATTATTACTTTTCGCTTGCGACATTTTTAATAAAAAAATTTTAAGCTACCAAAAGTTTTAAGTTATCAAAAGTTTTAATTAACTTATCCTAGCCATCTTTCCATTAAGAATTTCAATAGAATATTTTACATCTTCTAGCAATAAACCATAAGCCATCAATGAAGTTGTGGAATCTTTTTTTTCAATATTAATTGTAACATCACAATCAGTCTTGATAATATCTTCAGATTGTGCACTTAAATCGAAACGGAAAACAGGATATAAATGTCTCCAATCTCCAGGAGTTAATTGTGGTTTAACTCCCAAAATTCTATACAAAGATTTCTATAAGCACCATATCCTTCCATAAATTGATTATTGGCATCATCGAATCTTAATGGATCAATTGGATATCGGGCTTGATTTAATGAAACTTGTAAACTTCGAATTGTATTAATATGAAAAAGATTGTTGTTCTTATCAAAACTTGGAGAATCATTTCTTTGAAATGTTAGTAATAAATATCTTGGAGTATTCGAAGTTCTAGTAAAATGCCAGTTAAATCTTTGTTCAGTAAAAGTTACAGAACTAGCAGTACGCTTTAGAAAATTTACTAGAATTGGTTTGCTAGTATTTAATCTTTTTGCAATAGCTGTTTCAATCTCTAAACTAGGAGTAATATGCTTAATCCACCATTCAAGTCTATCAATTTTTAAATATGCTTTTTTCCAGTCTTACCAAAAAAGATTAATTCATTATTTGCTGTCCGATGAATTATTAACTTAAATTTTAATTGATATGATATTTCATCATAATCTAAATATCCGAATAATGGAGACAATGACCAATTAACTGTCTGTTTACTTTTCTTGTTAAATTCACGTCTTTCTTTATATGCACTATTGTTTGTTTTATTTAAATGATTTGCAATATTTTCTACATCTTTCGCAATTCCTGCTGCATCTGTTCCAGCGTGAGTTAAATCATCAACAATTATACCATCATCAGTATCAGGAAACCAACCTTCGATTTCATACTTTTTATTATTTTCACCAATTGTTACAAATCTAATCATTGTATCAATTACACCTGGAGAATCACTTTTTGTTTCTATATTTTGAGTTGCAACATCTAAACGCATTTGTGTAAATAATTTTGGAAAAAAATTATTCTCTAATGCAATATTATCACTATCTGGTAATGGTGTTGTAAAATTGGCATCACTATATAAAGAATATTCACAGTGTAAAAAGGAACCAGGTAGATATATATAACTTTGCTGATTATCAACTTCAAAAATTAAATCTCCTCCAGTATTTACTCTGCTGGAAGATCCGGGATTCATAGCAATTCTTATATAGTCATTCATTTTTTTTATTGTAACTGACGAACGGAGGATCGTCTAATCTAAATTTGCTTTCGATAAGAGAAGACATTTTTTTAAAAAATAATTTGACTTTTTTGTTTTTTCTCACACACAGAAAAAATTTTACTAAAAAAATTTTACTAAAATATAATTTTAGAATTTTGCTAAACCAGCTCCGCTGTTCACACCATTACCTCTTATTTCTTCAATTGAACGAACTGTAGGTTCTATGGCTACGCCTGATTTCTTCTCATGTTTACTCTCGGACCCTGCGGCTATGTTAGCAATTTTGTTTTTTGTTTCCTCTGAAAGTTTTTTTTAATTTTTTTAGTTCTTCAGAATCATTTTTAAGTTTACGAATAGTTTCTAGTTGTTTTAATTCGTTTTTAGACTTAACAGCATTTGATATTGCACTAGCTGTACTACCTATAGCAGCTGCTCCTTTTGCAACAGATGTAATCAAATCTTTATTATTTTTAATTAAGTTAACGATACTTCCTATGCCAGAAAAGATGCCAGCTCCGCTGTCTACACTATCTCCTTCTTTTTGAACTGTTTCTACATTGTTATGATGGTAAACAGATTTCATAGATGGTTCATGTGCTCTTTTGATTTGAAGCAAAATGTTTAAGATTGTGTTTATAAATTATAGGCATTTTTTATGAATAAATTTGTCTTTTGGAAAAAATATTTACGTTAAGATTTACGTGTGTGAATGGACAACAACTTCGTGATAACTTTATTAATTTTCCGTTGCACGTTATCTATTGCGTCAAGCAGCGCGTGATGTATTTTAATTTCCTTTCTATTAACTTGCATTTTCTGCTGATTAATCTTCAACGCCGTTTTAAGAGCATTCAATTTAACTTTAAGAACATCTGTTTTTTAACAGCATCTAACTGTTCTTTATTTTCTTTAGAGTTTTCTTGTAAATTTTTCTTTAATTCATTTTCTAAACTGATTTTAAGAGTTTTCATTTTATCAACTTTTTGATTAAGTGAGTTTACTTCATTAATTATTCTATTCATCTTTTTCATTTGTTGAGTAATTTTAGAACTTAATTCATCAACACTTTTTTGGAATGTAGATTGTAACTTATTTAAATTCTTAAAAATTTTTTTAGGAAGTTTTTCTATTTCATCTTCTAATTGTTCTTTCAATAATTTTATCTGATGTTTATTTTTAATGACTGCAGATTTAAACTTTATAGAAAGTAATATTAAATTTTTTGATTGTTCAGAAATCTTTTTAAAAAGTTTTGCTATATCTGCTTCTAGCTCTCTATCCTTTTTATCAAGTTTTAATAATTTTTCGTTTAATGATTTGTCATTAAGTTTAAGCAACTTTAATTCATTCATCAGTGGAACCAAAACATCGTTTATATATTTTTCTTTTAAGTCATTGATTTGTGTATCAACATATTGTTTATTTGTTAACTCTGTATTTTGTTGCGGAAGAATAGAAAGATGCAATGGACCAGATAAAACGTTTCCAGTCTTCATGATATAATTTTCTATTTCTATTTCTGATTCACGATTATTCGGGATATATGCACCTCCACCAACATTTGGTAACATCATTTTTTAACAATAAAACATATATATGTCATGAAAATAAAAATAAATTTTTCACGGATCAACAAAGACAATGAATAGTCATCAGATCACTCAGTCAATTAGCCACATCACGAGAACAATTGTCAAGTGCGATTGTCAGTTATGTTGATGAGTAAGAGGAAAAAGAGATCACATCACGAACCATTCCAATTCCTTGTGTTACATTCTTAATATTAGACCATCTCTTTCTTAATTTTTTATAATGTTCTAATCTTAATAATAATTGAGATTCTTTATCTTTCATATACCTAACTCTATCTTTATGTTTTTCTTTGTTCATTTCATATGATAACGAAGGATATATTTTTGAGGTTTCTTCCATTTTCGTCGTCGCCGTTGCCGTCGTCGCCGCCCTCGTTGAGGTTTCTTCCATTTTTAAAGAAATATTTTGAATACAATCTTCTGGTATATTGAGTCTACGTGAAATTCTTAGAGTACCTAAATTTTCGAAATTTGGAGACTACCTAAATTTTTGAAATTTATAGACTACGTAAATTTTTGAAAAAACCCGCAAAAGTGTGACATCCGGTGCAAGCGAAGCGCCGCGTCGCGCCGGATGTCACACTATATACTACTAGTTCTGGCAGCATGTGTTCAATGCCGTTCAATCGACCCAGTACCAGTCAAGTGGGAGAAGGGAGCTCTTGATGTTGATCAGAATTGGCAGAGGATTGCTATTGATGTCACTCCTTACAACCGGTCGTGCTATTTGACTCTGATTGACTGCGGCCCCGGAAGATTCGCAATTTGGAAACGGATGCCAGATGAATCGGTATCTTCGATTTTGAAAGAGATAATTCAAATATTTCGTGAGCGAGGCCCTCCACGAGAAATCTTAATGGACAATGGACCTTCATTCAGATCTGCGGCTATGAGAAATGTGGTCAAGGAATGGTCCGTGGAGCCAATGTATCGCTGTGCTTACCGACCTGAAGGCAATGCAATAATAGAAAGGCATCACAGAACGATCAAGTCTACGACCGCGAGGTCGAATCAGGATCCTTTGCAGATTGTATATTGGTATAATATAACGCCTCGAGATGCAACCAATCCTGAATCTTTGCCATGTAAAGCCATACATAATTACGAATGGAGATTGCCTGAGGTAGGCCTGTGCCCCAAAGAATCCAATCAGCAATCAACTGAAGAACTCCGAGACATGAAGCGTGGTGATAAAGTGTTCGTGAAACCTGGTTCGGCAAGATGCACTTCTATATGGCCCCTTGGAAGAATTACAGACATTCCCTCTGATCGTCAAATCGAAGTGAACGGAATACCTCGTCATGTGTCTGATGTTCGTCCGGTGACTGAGGCTGAGGTACGAGAAGACTTGTCAGACAGTGAACCTCAACAAAGACTCTCTAGGAGCGTAAGGCGTCCAGACTTTTATGGCAATAATATCTATGATACGTGATTTACATGTGTACAGATTTTGTAGTTATTATTTTTGTATTTTTTTATTTTATTTTCGAACTCATGTTCGAGTGGGCGTGTTGTCGTGAGATTTCTATGACCTCTTTGACAGTCCGCATGTGACGCACTGGTAAATTGTGTTCATCTCATTTCATGAGTCTCTCGATGCATGCTTTCGTAACATGATATTCTGCTGCACGTTTGGTCGTTTTCAATTAACTACAGACAAACTGATAAAGGAATGCAACTCAAAGGTGTCCACAACAAAGCTGGAACCGGGCCGGTTTTTGAGGCCCGGGCTCAAGCACCCTCAATCCGGCCCGAGGCCGGATGGATTTTAATCAGGGCCCGAGTCAGCAAAATTAATTATTTTGATCATCCGTAATGGAAATATTGATTGAGCTTGTCGAACGCAATCGCTTAATCAATCAATTAGAATTACAAACTATTGATTGAATGATTGCTTGCATTATGTTTAGTCTGTTGGCTTTGTTGAAGAGCAAGAAGGTGAAATGCGGAAAACGTTACCCACATGTTGCATCGCATTTAATTTGCGATGTTATTCAAAGTGAAGGCCAATAGCATTAATTCAAACAACAAAGGAGAAAACACCAAAGAAAACCTCGGCCCGGATTCTTGACATTTCAGGCCTGATCCGGCCATAGGCCCGCTTCCGGCTCTGATTCATACACACTTCGATAGAGAAGTGGTTGATTCCGGTGCTCATGAACAATTCAGAATCTTAAACAACCTACAGATCTCTATGAAAGATCTGTGTCCTAGAACGATATTCGGTACCACAACCATATAATTAAATACTTTGTTTATCTGCTTCGGTTTGCTAGAAGTGTGATTAATACGAAATTGACGGCACATCGAGGAACCTAGTAAGTGGGCAAAAAGGAATTCCTTACCTTACAGAGATAGGAAGAAAAGTCGTGCGTCGCTTGCGGATTAATGTGAGTTCAAGCAAAGTGCTTCGATTGCCAAAATTCCTTCAGATTCGAAGAATTCAGATCATTGCCCACAAGTTTTCTCCATAATGTTGACCCTTCCGATCATTATAAAAAAAGTAGCAGGCGTACGAAAATTAGTTCACTTGATGATTTCACCATCCTCGCCTTAGCATTCCTCACTATTGGTGACAGCTTATTGTTTGCCATTTCCAATAGCAAGCGATACACGAATTATCCATTCGAGAAGGAGCAGGTTGTCTAACTCTGTTATGTGCCATTTTGATGTCAAGGTTAGATACCATCCTTCCATTCTAGAAACCGAAGACGGGCGCAGATGAATCTAATTCTGTGACTACAACAGATCTGACGCAATTCAGTGCCTCTGGTCAAAAAAATATTTCTATGCGCCCGTTCCTGGCACCACCATGAAAAATGACCTCCCATACAAATATATTCTCGACTTTGTGAAAACCCAGACACTGAATGGCGTAATCGATTCTCCGAGGTCACTTGGACGCAGCTGCTATTGTTGGAGCAGATCTGAGTTCAAACACATCATTTTGCTTTCTGCTACATCTTCTAGAATTGTTCAAAAATCGAGACGGTCAAAAAAATCAGGATGGCTGCTGGGTCTGTAAAAATCTTTAGAAATCGATGTAAAACGCCGATTGAAATGTCCATTGTAGTGATGAGCGCGAATCATCGTTAAGACACCATCACTACCTATCACACGATTTTGCTTCAATAAATGGATGTTGAAATGACCAACAAACCTTTAATATCAGCAACAACGTCATATTTACCTGTAAAGACTGATTCTCAAGACCAAGCTCGTGGAGTGCTGCTTGTAGTTGATCGATTTCGTTTCTTTGACCTGACAGACGAGTCATGAGATCTCGAGAATTTTCTTCTGCACCAAGAACCCTGAAATAGCAAAATTTAATCAATCAATTCTATCAGCAGCTGTCAATAGTTGAAGCTGCAGATAATACGGAATACCGGATCACATCACTATTCAATGCACTAGAATTCGGTTATTGCAGACAAGTGCCGTATATACAGAAATGGACAGCTGAATATAGATGAATAATCGAGAGGCATTTCACAGGATCTGACGACGATAAACTGACGACTCCTGCAACACATATGATCCATATCGACCTCCTCAGTGAATTTGGATACTTAATTTTTCATTCATACATAAAGCTCGAAAAACCTTTAGACAGCAAATGTGAATTAAAACCATTTACGTAAAGCCATATCTGTCAAGTTACCCGCATCGAAATCAGGGGGTTGTCTCACGCATACCCGCAATTCAATAACTTTCATCCGCATCACTAAGTGGTGCAGTCGAATTATCGAATTTAATATATTGATTGTCTTTATGCTCAATAATCCAATATCACTCATATTCGTTGTGCAAGCAAGCAATGAAATAAGCGCGGTTTTACTATAAAATAGCGAAGTTTTACTATAAAATAGCGAAGTTTTACTATAAAACAGCGAAGTTTTACTTTCCTTTTCGTGGTCATAACACGATGGTTTATTTTAAAGTAAACGTTTTGGATGACATAATCGTCAAAAATTTATAATACATAATCGCGTCGGTAAGTAATGAAACAGGACTGCATAATTATATTCTAAGATGTGAAGATTATTACGTTACTTTTACGTAAATGGAATATGAGAGCAGAAATTACATTTGAAACAAGTGAATCACAAACATAATGCTTTCTAACTGTCCTTTCCGCAGTGATAAAAACTGTACCGGCGAGTAAGATCGGGTCGGGTATTCCCGCTAGCCTCAATTGCATAGGTATGGAGATTAATCGTCGTCATTTACATTTCATACATCAATGCACAGTCGAATTAGTTCCCCCTGCTAAAACAATATAGCAATCATGCCTATATTTGGAAGCATCAATGAGGCGCACAGCCTATGTCGCAAAGCGGCCGAGACTGAAAGCATCATTGATGTCTGAAAAAGGTAGGGCTATTATAGTGAACGCTTTGATTCAATGAAATATCAGACTACACTCATTGGTCTCCGTGGCACAGTGGCTAAGTGCCTGGCCTACCGACCTTTTGGTCCAGAGGTCGAGTATCGAGAGTGTCATTGGAAGTCGGCAGGAAGGGCATGCGGACTAAAATGTTGCCACAACGCTCCAGAAAAGTCTGACTATGTCAGCACCGTCCAAGCCTCCAGAGCTTCATTCATACATAGATAGTGTTTTTCAATTCAGAAGTCGGCCAGTTGCCAGCTCTGGGCAGGCATCAATGAATAATGCCACATAGCATTCACTACAAGGCGCATTAATTGCTTTGCTAAATGAACGCAATTGGTAAAGAAAGACTTAGAAATCATAACTGAGTGAAATATTAATAATTAAGATGTAAATCTTACAACGCACAAAATTATGATACTAAACGCCGGTCCGGCCTGGTAACTTATTACAAAAACATTGAAACAAATCCTACTATCTATCTACAGAAATCAGTAGGGTTTCTTTCATGTTTTGCACTATGATTTTGTGCGTTGAAAGACTTAAATTTTAATTATTATTTAATACATATTTCATTCAGCTACGTATTAATTGCAATCGGGGACTACTAACACATTTATGCGGATATCACAGTAGTCCATGTTGCATTATATATTGCTTGGCAGAGAAACTTTATATAGATTTGCATTATCAGTGTTCGTACTGGCCGATTTCGCATTTTTCGCGCCCCGCCCTGCGATTCGCGCCCCCAACTAATTGGTCTAAGATACATGTATGCACGAGCGTAAGGCCAATACATACATTTTTCAAACATATATGGAATTCATATAGGCATATTTACGGTCCAATTTCATAGGTCTAAGACGATTTACAGCATTTATTAGATACCTTTGATGGAGTAGATGAAAACATAATTGATTAATGGATGGCCCTGCATGGAGCAGACAACCATATGATATTAATGAGATCATATACGAACATATAAGTACGTTATCATGTATTCATTCTAATTCGGTACTATAATATTTCCGCAACGTTGAATCAAATGAGCCTAAGGAACCCCGAAAATGCCTTTTCCAGTTCCAATTGGCTAGGATTTGGTTGTGGGGCCTTAGAAAAATGCCCGAAATCACTACAACCAAATCTGGGCCAAATGGAACCGAACCAAAGACTAAAATCGGGGTGTTAGGGCCTGTCATACCTGACATTTTCTCGGTGTAGTCAACGTCTTCGTTAAAATAACGTCGCTACACTTTCCATCTGGTACTGAAATGTAACATAATAAGCTTCATCAATACACCGTAAGAGTTTATGCCCTATTTTCCTTGTGATTTAAATGAAGAAAAGATCAGAAATGAAAGTACACATGTAAGTAGTTTCATTCAATCAGGTACATGATGATCGAGCTGTGTTGAATCAAAATGATGTCTAAAAGCGCTAGGCACTGATAAAGAAAATATCACTTCAATTTCTTGGGAGAAATAACTTTCAGTTCTTCATGTGCTTTTCGCTTCAAAGTACTAATCATGAGCTTCTCAGCTACTGCTCGTTTCTTTTCTTCCATCTTCTCCTTCTCATCAAGCAGAGCTTTAAGGTGGTCCTCCTCTTCCTTTAATGACCGTAATGCCTCCTCCTGCATTTTCACGAGGCTTTCTTTCCGCTTCATGATATCGCTGATTCGCTTTTCGTTGTTTTTGAGACCGGACTCTAACTCATTCAGCTTTGAATCATTTTTCTTCTGATTTTCGAAAGTTTTTAATATATCCTTCTCGGCTGCCTTCTTCTTCCTTGCTGCCTCTTCCTCCATCTCGCTCTTCAAACGCAGCTCATATGCTTGTTTGGCTTTGGCAACTTTCTCCAAAAGTGCCTGTGTCACTTCGAAGTTTCGCGATGAGATATTATTCGATGCCATGGCGCTCTTAATAACGACGATCGCATTTACTGTAGTCGCGGACAGGTTACTCCGTTTCTTTGTCACTAGATCAGGCAGCAAACTGAACAACCTCTCCACTTCTGCGTTTCCGTGGGGTAATGTCATCGTGACTCGAGCCAGACGACTCAGAGTTGGCATCTTTGAGGACATTTTCTGCCAGTATTCTCCAATGTCCATTGGCTTCTCTGTTGTACCTTGGAGGAGTCGAGCTTCAACTTCAAGAGTAGAAATCTCGTTTTGAGGAACAATTTGGGGAAAGCACTTCGCAAGAGTCTTCGCCCAGTTCTCCAGATCAGCATCGTTCGAATGAAGTGGGGAAAGAAATTGGCACGATTGAAGCACTCCATTTTCAAACGGTAAGTACTTGAGGAGCTTTTCAGTTCCCCTCCTGAAGAATCGCTTCACCCTTTCAAAAATGTAATACGCAGTGATGATAAATAGTCCCTTAATAAAATGTAGAATACGCAGTGATGATTACGGTATGTCGTAGTAGGTTTACACACTATTCCTATTTGTTAGTGTTATGTCAGGAAGGCATTTTCTGGAATAAGAAGGAAAATATTCAATTCTATTACTGTCATCAATCTGATACATAGTCGTAGACTCATCTAACAGTTCCCAGTGATATATTATAGTCAAATATTTTTTGGGGAGCGAAAATATATGGGACAATATTGGGGCGCGAAAATATTTTCGGAATTTTCGCGCATTCGCGCCCCAGTACGAACACTGCATTATGTCAACCTGATGCCTCGTGATCTGCTGGTTTGCGTTCAACGCTTTAATTGCGCAAGTATCGTGACTTCAAAGCTGTGTGTAACATTTTATCGAATTTGTATTTCAAATCTACTCAAAGATGACATGAATTCATTTGATCACTAGCTGTGCCTTCATAATTCCTATTGCCTATCCCACCCACTCCCTCAACGTAATGATAGACCAATCCCTTTCTCATTTCATTTCAAATATTTTTTATGATTGTACGCATCAAAAAGAAGATATGTTTAAATTTAACATTTTCGTGGATAATCTAAGTGTGATCTCCATCCTTTTGTAAATACAAAGATGGTTCAGTCAATTCAAAATACAGTGACAGGTTGACAATGGGTTATGACAGAGACATTGTAGAGAAACTCTCAGATTAATGTCTTTTGACACGCTAAGACACTAAAAGCCGATTCTAATGTCGTCAGTTTTCATGGCAATTTCGCTTGAATAAAATTCTTGCTTTGTTGGTCCATGATTCTTTACAAAATGCGAAAAATCACACAGAATCAAATAAATGAAGCATTATAGAAGTTTTCACAAATTGGTAATGATCAGTCTATCCGAAAATGGTATGACATGTTTGTTGCCTGAACAAAAGAAACCTTTACAACGGCTGTATTGAAAGAATTAAGTATGACATTTGCAATCCTTCTCTCTTCTGCATTAATTCATTCTATTTTATATCATCTTTACGGTTACATCCTTCTTGATTGGGTTTCGATGCTCTTCTCCAATCATTCATTGATTTAATCTGTAAGTATCAGCGTTTATTACTTCTGTAAATTGCATCATATTATGATTATATACAAGTTACTTCATTACCTTTAACTCATTATTTGTTATCACCATATAGACACTTTTTATTATAATTGTGCACAACTTATTTCCTTATTCAAAGCTGCCAACAGAAGGAAGTCATTTTGGTGGAAATTCTTTTTACATCAAAAAGTCGAATAGTCGGTAAAATTTTAAGTCTTAAGGGTCTTAACATATTCCCAGAACAGTCTTAAATCAATTCTCATATCCCCAAAACTAACTGGATTCCACATCATATGGATCCGTATATCAACCAATCATGCCGATTGACTCACATCCTTGAACATCGCTGTATCAGTGAAAGTAACATTCGCGTAAACTGAGAAATAATATTCCCTTTTGTCCCCATATTTGGTCAACTATAATTAAACCGCTACTCAATCATTAGAACAACTTGTGAACATACAAATCCATGATTAGAAATTAGTTAAAAAAACTAACAATTTATCACTCCAACGGAGACCTGAATAGAATCACGAGTAAAACAAAGCAACAATTTATAAATAAAATCTGGCAAAGTACAATATTGTACGAAGATATAGATGCCCATAATATTGATAACAAGATACAAAAATCTTCTGAAAGCCAGTGCAGACTGTATAGTCAAAAATTAAGTATAGCCTACTATGTTTTCGACGGTGCTTTTGTGCCAAAAAAAAGACAAAGCTTAATCTCGGGATTTCTTCGCTTCTTTTCCATCAAGCCTCCCGAGCTTCTTTGGCGGAGAGTAAAGCAGGCGTATACCGCCACTCAGTGTCTCGTCTCCTTTTAAGAAGACGAAATAATGAAAAAAGCATGAGTAAATAACAACACAAAACATTGACTGTTTGACGTGAGAAGCCTAAACGCACCCTGGATGAAAATAACTTAAATTTACTTGCAGTTGTGCATCCACCCCAATCCCCCTACCCTAAATTTTCATCGTATTTTTGGTTGATTTACGAGCGTCGACTTTTCAGACCCTTTTTTGGCGAATTTCCGCCAAATGGCGGAAGATTGGCAGCTCTGCAGTCTTCATTTTGGCTTCATAATTTCCGCTTGATTCGCTGTATTCAAAAATTTAGCATTCGTTGTTTCGCTGCTTGTAAATATCGCAGTGACTTTTGAAGTTGTCTTGATTTTATGCCATGTAGTCCTGAACATGTCACGTGGATCATGCAGTGGCCACCTCATTCATGCATCTATCAGGGAAGAAGCCATTAGCTTGCGATCCAACATTAATGAAGCAACTTTTTAGCGGAATAACTGATAAATTGATTTTATGCCTAAATACAATCGATACAACTCAACTGTATCAGCTGAAGAATCAATTACAGTATGTAACAGCGACAAAGATTAATATTTGAATGATTCAGTAGGCCGTAGAGAAATCAATGCACAGCAGGTGAACCTGCCTGCTTTCTGCTATCCTCTAAAAATCACTATCCCAAGATATTTAAGATTTCCGAATGTACCAATACGTACATATAAGTAACTATAACGCCTTCCATTTCCTGTCACATCTACTTGCATTAGATGCTTGATAGTGCAAGTAGTAATTAAAGAGTCAAATATTTAACAGGGTGCCGCACTGAGCGAAAAAAATTCCCGTGTATTTCCCGTACACTTAATTGGCAACAACACATTATCATAAATCTTTAAAGGTCGTGTTTTGTGATGTGATTTTATTATCACATGATTAAATGAAAAACAAGTCTTTTATTAATAACTAATACTAATAATCATAATCATATTGTACTCATATTCACAAAAACAATAACCTCAAGAGACTCATACCAGATCGTGAGCATAACATAGTCCTTCTTCTAATCAATCTTCAATCACTGATTGTAATTGAACAAAACGAACTCATACGATATCAAGGGTATAACAGTAGTCCTTTAATCACTAACTGCACTTTAAAGATATGGATCCATAATTGTCCTTCGAAGAAAGATATCTTATCAATGACAGAAGATTCCACGTCCAGTTCGTCGTTCTTTCTTTTCAAAACACTTATTTCAGACAAGATCCGGTTTTGCCCCTCAGTTTCACCCTTTTTACAATCCTCCTGTTTCTTTCGTTGTTCTTCAAGAAAAATTCAAGAAAAAGGGTTCTTCAAGAAAAAGGGTCTTTGGCACGAAACCCGAACAGATCTGAGCATTCGATTGTCAATCTTCACTCTAAGAGATCCACCATAACTATGAATGTAATTAGACAGCAATTTTTGACAAATAATGGATCACTCATTCATATACTCATCAAATAGATTTTCATTCACGGAAAACCCAGATTCGACCGCAGCGTTGCCGTGTGAAACGAATAGGCAAAGTTTAACAATTCGCCACAGATCACGTATTCATCTTTCCCGTTCTATAGTAGTGAATAAAAATCCTCCAGTCGCGTTTCCGGTGTGTAATGGCTCATTTGATTCAGAATCAAAGGTTCATTCAATTTATCGAATTGCTCTTTTACTTCATCAGCACATACAGGTGACACTCGCTTGCAGTCAAGAGGCATCTGTAACATTCGAGAGAATCGCTTCTTTGAAGTTAGTCCTGAACCGGAAACCAGCTTCGGAGATAATGAGTTCACTGCTACAGTCGTGTCATGGTGTAATGGTCCCTTTTCCATTATTTTCTGTGCAACTAATGACACAATGCAAGATTTTCGAAAAACGAGAAGATTTACCGAGGATACAATGTTCTTTCTTGACGCATTACTGACATCTAAAGTCAAGTTACTTTTGCCTGATTGCGGGTTGAAGTTAACTTTCAATAGATCCTTTCTGGTTTTTGCTTCAGTCAAAACAGACGCTTTAATAAAGAGAGATAGAAGTTTCCTGATTAGTAAACCTAGTAACTACAGTTGTCTACTATTGCCTAAAACAACTTACAGTCGAAAAAAATTAACACTTTTCTGAAACGTGCATATACTTGCAACATAATTTTTTAAATAATTATAATATTAATTACAAAAAAGTTAACATAATTTATAAAAAAGTTTTTACAGGTACTTAAAATTTACATCTTAACTCTGCTGAAGATGTCTGAAAATCTGAGTTACTATTTGAAAAAGCTGCTTCGATCCTCAAAGTCGAATGTATCTGAATTTTTTGTCAGAAATTTAGTGAATAGTATGCAGTTGAAACTGGCGGACACTTTTCTCTGATTACCTTAAATCGACTCCCAATGGTTAGATCATGTAGGTCCTTTGTAAATTGATTGAAATGAATTGCCAACGATTTGGAATTGAGTTGTTGAATTGCACGGTGTCTACTATTGACGTGAATTTGCCACTGAAAATTCGCACTTGCCGTTGGACTGGATTTATCGTGATTGTCGTGTTGAGTGCCGACGATGACCGATAAAACCTGCATTAAATCCAATAAGCAGATGTCCGAAAGCTTGGACAATACATCAATTTCGAGTCCTTCTGAGCTCTGTGAATTAACTAACTAATAAGCAGCTGACTGTTTCTCCTACATTTTCTACGTGGAATAATTTCTCTAATATAGAACAAAATATATTAAAAATAGACAAATCTCGTTCATAATCGGAAGTACATTAGACGAACGCCTTTCTCACGCGTGACCGGGTATTATTAATCCTCTTCTCATTATTTTGTGCCGAGAGTTTAGCAGCAATGTAGAGTGACTTCTATTCCACCGAACCAAGGTCTCCGGAACGCAGAGCGAGCACTCTACCACAAGACCACTGAGCCGTTGATCGCAAAAACAAAATTGTCGAAAAACTTCCACGTATGTTTTCCATGAGCTTATGATCCAGTAGACAATTGATTGTCATTAACAACTTTCTCAATCTCAATGAACTTCTCAGATCTGCAAGTTCAACCTTTCAGATGATGAATTAGGCGACCTTTAATCCACAGTGCATCGGTGTTCCTTTTATCAGAGTCCCAAACCTTCAGAGACTCTGAAATTGCTTCTGGCATTGTGAGCTCATCAAACACATGTCGGTGCATTCATTCGATATGTCACGTGACGAGCAAGGTGCAAATAGATTGGTAAGCTTCATATTCAAATCTAAGGATAAAACGTTCACAGATGACGGGTTCATCTTGATAAATCAATCATCCGAATCTTTCTCTAATAACATCAATTTCTTGATTAAATAGAGGAACCCATCAAATTACATAAACAACAAACTCAGAACGTTGATTGATTGTTACTCCATAAAGACAGTTGAGATAGAAATAGATTCTGACAGTGTTGGATTCACATCTCTGTTGCATTACCATCTGTCGAATATAAATGAGTAATTATTTCAAAATCAAAAGCAATTCCTCTTTGAAGAAGATTTAACAACACCAGTTTCAACTAAATTATGTCTATTACGAAGGACGATAAATTGAAATAATTGTCATTAACTTTAATGCACGTATCTTATGCCTTCCCTACTCTTCGTGTTTGACTTTGTCTTCACTGCTTGATTCATGCTTTCATCATTTTGTGATCAGAGAAATTCGACACTATAAAAAAAAATAAGGACTAGAACGCGAAGTCGGCGTTGTGATAACACCGATGTCTAAACGACGACGTGTTCCGGTGGTTGGTAATGCCTATGTATCGTGCCCATGCACTTTGTAAAGATGAATGATTTTTATCATTTCTCTTTAAATCCAGACTTATTTTGATAGAATAACTTTCAGTACTTCCATTATTCCCCCCTCCCACATTTTTCAAGTTTTCAAATTCATCAAATTTCGCCCAGACTTCATCTGACACTACAACACCCCTGAGAAGTCTTACTTGAACCCTGGGATGAAGGATTGGTCTCTTGGATACTCAGTTAGAATACAAGGTATAGCTGTGATCATGAACTTCGTGTGATTGTTGTCTACAGACAAATGACGAGCAGTTGTCTATAGTCTGAGGCTGTAAATGTTCTGCAAGTCAGATAAGAGGAGTTTTACACACTCAACGCTATGCGACGTTACTGAGACTGCCCGTAGGAGCAAGAGAAGATCGTTGACGATGCAACACTCTCGGGTGTCAACAACAAAAATGTGGGGGGGGGAATAGAAGTACCCAACTTTCAAGTAACTTCATAATAATTTCTAAGTACAATGCTGGCTTTGAATTGTTGATATCTCGGCATTAGCAGTTTGACTTGACGGTTAATGCTATGTTGTCCTGAGGAATGAAGCCATCTGATTGGACTACACAGATTCTTCCATTGAGGACTTATGTCATGCCGTGGCCCGTCGATAGCTCAGTTGGTAGAGCGCTGGCTTAGAATGCCAGAGGTCGGTGGTTCAAATCCATCAAGACAAGCAGCCATTTTCCATCTGTTAAATTTCAATAAATCACCTTTTGGTAAGAATTTGCAATTATCGTCAGTTGTTTGATTCTTCTGGAGATCTAGCGATGTTGTCCTAGATCGGTGCCTGGTGGAGCAGCAGAAATCACCATTAGCAAGCAGTTATTGTCTATTCTTGCCTCTTAAACAAAACGAAAAGTCGCTTTTCTGGTTGCTACACAGTTCATATTTTCTCTCTGTATCATCTGTGCAATTATTCAGGGAGCTACTGACACCTTCCTAAATTCGCGCACAAAGGGCTTAATAGCGTGGATTTGTAGATCTTGAAACGCTGAATACAAAAATCAAATTCTTGAGTGTCACATTATGTTCAATCACACAGTACATTTACACAGATAATGAAGACAATAAATGAAAAAACCAGCAGATTAGCGACCAATAAAGCCATTGTCGGAATTCAAACAGATGCAAGTCAGAACGTCAGATAATACAGCAAATAAGAAACTTAATATCCTTAATATTGAATGAACAATAAACAAATAAGTGTATGAATAAGTCAAGAAATGAGCCAAAACCAAATAAAAAAAACCCCAAAAAATATATACAGTGACATAATACACACAAAAGTATTTAAGTAAGTAGCAATTCAACTACAGATAGATTATAAAAAATGATTGACGGATCAAATACTTATTTCCTCTCTGCAAAAGCTTTCCTGCAGCTGCACCCTGTCATGATTAAAGATCCACAAGAAAGTGTGAATCTAACGTTAACTGTCACGGTGCTCAATTTTGATTCACATGTTCAATTGCCTCAATATGTACCGTGTAACGTTTACAACCGCTACAAAGAGTGGTAATGCTTCAATAGGCGAGTAGGCGAGTTACAGGATTGTAGAATTCTTGATTGCAATATGCATCCTGATTACACAATGACTACAAACCCTCATTATAATTTGAAAAGGCATCGCAAAATCATTGGAGGTTCAAGATTTCTGCCGGTAAGAAATGCCAAAAAATGCTTTGTTAAAGGCTCAAATAAAAATTCAAAGCGTTGAAAAACAGCATTTACAGTCAAGTCATACTATATAATCTTCAACTAAAAATTCAGCTTTAGCTTTATAACATATTTTTATGTGCTGAGTTTGTCAACGAAGGCAGATGTGAAAAAGATGAAAGATATGTGCTAACAACCTAATATGGTGCAAGTACAACAAAGCGTTGTCATCTAGACAGATTGAGAATCAAGCATAGCACATAGACAGATTGAGAATCAAGCATAGCACATGAAGATTGTCACATGCAAACGATCTGCTGGTAGATTCTCTGGTAACGCTGCATTCACAAAAACATTTTAAAACGATAGCGCAGTAGAAATGTACAAGAAAATTTCATTTCAAAGAATAACTTTCTAAATTCAATTTTTGAAAATGTGACATTTCATTGTAGTAAGCGAAAAATTCTTGCACATTTCCTAACAATTTGAAATTCTTGAATATCTCCTTCTACCTCCCTCTGATTGGCTTCATTGGTTTTACAAAATATAACTACAAATAAATGCTATTTGTTATATTGTAATTTTCAGAATAAATTACTAAGCAGAAAAGAAATAGAGTAGAGTCTGACATCGAAGCATTCATATCTGCTGTTGATGATGGACTCTAATAATTTGATGATCATAGCTTCGTTTTTCGTCATTTTTATTCATAGCTTCAGATGCCAATACTTTGAATTTTGTCTTCTCTACTACTTCTTCTTTGTAATTAATGGCTATTTTGTTTGAGAAGCTTGACGGAGAAAATTTACTTTCAAAAAAACAATAACATAATTACTAGCAATTTGGCCTATTTTAGAAAAAGCCGTGCTGCTTAAAACCAGTTGAAATTCATGGCTTACTTGGATTGTTCTATTTTCAGATATATTCTTGCCCTTCTAAGAGCAATGAGCAACACTTTAATAAATTCGCTCTCTATCAAAGATTTCTATGTAACCCGAGTTGAAAATGTGATGCACGAATTCATTTATCAATTAATTTCAAAGCAGTCAGCTCACTAACCACTTTCAGCGGAAGAAAGCCGATCTGATGAGAACAAGTAAAATTAATCTGCCATGTTTGAGAACGTGATTCAAGACCGCAGAGAAACATTAGAGTCCTGTTCAGCGAACAGTAATTCCGCATGTGATTAATATCAGCAGTTGTAGGCGTAGCCAGCATTCCTCATTAGTGTGAGCTTAGTTCATTTCAATACCAAGGATGATACAATTGAAAACATCTCTCCAAATCTACATTGAAATCTTGTCCATTGGGAGTTGCCTTTCATTGAACAGTGAAAACATAATTGATGTCTAGAATGAGCGAAGGTTTAAAGCTTTTTTCCATTAAATGGAATGTGTAGAGAGGAATTATCTTTTCATCGAATGGTATTGAAATAATGAAAAGCCAGACACCCCATTTAATCGCCATGAATTTCGGATGTTTGTTTTGTTTCCCTGGAATGCGTTCTTCCTACGTCAATGATATTTGTTGTTACTAGGGCGGTCAATAAAGTCAAAAAGTCAATAAAGTAAAAATACGGTAAAAATAAACAAATGAAGTCGATATAGTCAATAGAGTAAAAATAAGGTCAAAAAGTTTAAATAAGACAGCAAATTTTTCAGGAATCTGGTCTTCCCAGGCGCTATTTTTAGACACCTGGCCTTCCTAAGCACTATTTTTAGATCTGGGTTTCCCTAACTCTTTTCAATCAAAGCAAAAAGCTAAGCTATTGGGACACCAAATTCTCGCAAGGATTTCAACGCACATAACTACATCTTCTTGTTAACTGACACTGACTATCTTCGATTGTTCGAAATGCCCAAGACAGCTGAAAGTGATGCATCCAAGTGCAAAAGAATTACTTGCCAATATCCTCAAGAATTTAAAGTAACACCAAGGAATGAGCTTTTCTGTGTGCTTTGTGAATGCCCGGTGAAATCAAATCATATATAAACTTGCGTTTATCTAAGAATGATATCATGGAGATTGTTAACTTGACACGTGACGATATTTCACCAACTGAATACAATCTTCTGTTGTATGCACAAACAACCACAGCTGCGATCGAACGAAGCTTTTCCCAGTTGAAAAATCTCCTGCGTTTTAACCGAAACTTTTCTCCCCAAAACATTAAATACTATGCAATAATGAATTACAACGCCAGTAACAATTAACTCGTTGTTTAAGAGGCATTCCTTCTTTTCGTGAAGAACTTTGTAAAATCAATAATAAAATGTGTCTCTTTAATTAAAACAAGTAACGTTTTCTTGTGAGTCTGAAATGATGTTTTCTTTGGTTAAACAAAACTGAATTAGGTAAAAAGATTGGGTAAAAATTTTACATTTAAGTCAAAATTTTGGTAAAAATTTACTTGAAAATAAAGTAAAAATTCGTAATTTTACGAATTCGTAAAATCTAGAGTGGCCTCCGTGGTGCAGTGCATGGCCTAGCGATGTTTTGGTAGAGCCAGAAAGTGTCATCGGAAGTGCCCAAAACTGCATCGTCAATTTGCTTTGATCATGTATCAAACAAGGAAAGCTATCCAATCATCCATGTCATAAGAATCTATCAACAAAGCTTCGGAATCTATATCCTAAGGCAACGTCATGCTTCCAACATTATCAATAAATTTTGATTAGCTGATTAATTGATTTAGCAATCAATTAATTGTAAAATGTCATAACAAGGTCAGGATGCCGAGTACTGTTTATTAGCGTTATCCTTCTCTTCATGAAAATCAAAATCTCAAGATTTTTAACTTAATTTTTAAAGCAATTCAAGTTTTTAATGCATGTATAGACTGCACGACGTAGACATAACTATATTACTATGTATCATACCTGTACATGCTATGTTGTACGCCTATCAAGACTGCAAACACGTATGGTGTTCAGCATAAAAGGTACACATTGCTGTTACAAATTGCTAGCTTTATATCTCTTTTTTTATATAGTTATTTGAAATGATATTTTTTTCGCGCATTAGTTTACATTGCAACCAAGCTAGGTTCAAGTTTGTTATTCACTTATATTTTGTTCTTGCATTGAAACATACAGTGTTCAAAAAGTGACTGTGCACCTATTAATCTTAATATAAAATCAAAACAAATCATTCCAAATCAAGTAATTTGTGTATTAATGATAACCAAGTAACAAGAAGATGTGAGAGCAGTCAAAGAAATTTCTGAAAATGACCTCCGTTTTCTCGAATACACAATTCAATCCGTTTTTTCATGTTGTTGAACACTGAAGCCAATTCTTCCTGAGTTATGTCCTGAATGATTTCACTGATGTGCTGTTGAAGTTCTTCTAAGTTGCGTGGCTTCCTTTTGAACACTTTTTCTTTAACGGTTCCCCATAGGTAGAAATCTAAGGGGCTCAGATCGGGGGACCTTGGTGGCCAGATTCCAGTGGAGATGAGTCGACTAGGAAAGGCTTCTTTCAGGCGTGACAAGTTTACGCTCGCCGTGTGCGGCGGTGCTCCATCTTGCTGAAAATAGCCGTGCTGTCGCTCTTGTCTTGATAGTTCGTTCATGAAGGGGAGTATCACTTCGTCCCAATACCTTTCTGCATTAATGGTGTGATGAAAAAAAATTGGTCCAATAATTCTCCGACGAGACATTGCACACCACACACCAACTTTGTCGGAATGGAGAGAGCTTTCAATGAACTGATGGGGATTGACAGTCGACCAGTGACGTGAATTTTGACTGTTGACATAACCTGACAAGTGAAACCAAGCTTCGTCAGAAAAGAATGTTCTGTTCAAAACGCCATTGTCATCAAGAACATGTCCAAACCATCTGCAGTAATGAACACGTTTCTCGTAATCTGTCTCTTTCAGTTCATGAGCACGTAACCTTGTACGGATAGAGATTCAGGTTCTTGCGCACTGCGTTATGAGCCGATCCAAGAGAGATGTCCGCTTCTTGGGACAAGCGTCGAAGGGACTTGCTTGGGCTATTGGTCATTGCCTCAGAAATCGCATCCATCTTTTCAGCGTTCAAAACTGATGGTCTGCCTGATCGGTCTGCGTCGTGAACCGATCCTGTCTCTCTGAACTTGGCTATCAGGCTTCTGACAGAATTTCTGTGTGGAGGATCTTCATTTGGAAAAGCCTCTTCGAATCGTTTTCGAACCTCATGTGTGTATTGCCCATTACAGCGAAACGTGTGTTCAAACAGGAATGTTCTCTGTTGCACAGTCAAGACCATTTTGTCAAGAATGAATGAAATTGAACAGCGAAAACAGTGACTCATTGTATTCTCGAGCATCGTTCAAGCCATCAGTTGCCTATTCACAGATAATCGTACATCAAACAATGCAATATTAACTGATCGATGCATTAGACATGAATGTAGTCATTGTTTACTGAGTAACTTGGTCATAAATTACGATAATCAGGTGCACAGTTTCTTTTTGAACACTCTGTAGATATCTAAAACGAGATCGACAGTTATAACCACAGAATTAGACAGGTCGTCTCTTCTTCCGTTTGACTAGAAGGGAAACATAGGAACATGCAACGTAAATGAAATGGCACAATCTGCTGACTAAATAATAGTACTATAATAGTAAATAATAGTACGTGATCCAACTAGGATCTTCTCTTCGTCTACTGATGGAGTTCTTTCTGGTAACTTGCTGGATGTGGTCCTTGTGGACGACACAGAATCTTTCTCATACTTACGTACGGAGCCCCCTGTTGGAACTAGTGATCACTGTGTTGTGGTCTTTAGTTTCAAGGATGTTAGTATGAGAGCTGAGAAGCCAAACGTTTCGTCGGTCGTCGTTTGGGACTACAAGAATAGTAATTGGGAAGGACTGCGTGGAGATATTGCTTCTGCCAACTGGTGTTCAATCCTTGACACTGAAGATCTCGAAACCTGTTGGTATCTCTTCTCAGAAGTCATTCTAGACGCTATGAAATGAATATACCGGTAGTGAAGCACAATCTAAAGAGAAAGAAGTGGTTCAATCGTGAATGCTGGCTTTTGACCAAGAGGAAACTGTACTTGTGGAACAAGTGGAAGATGCATCGACGCGATTCGGATTACTCAGAATACAAGAATGCTAGAAACCTACTCAACTCAGCCATACGTCGTGAGAAGTGTACTTACTGTAACAAGATAGCAATTCGAGTTGAATGGCAGAGATTGGTGGAAGCTAGTTAACACAGTCCTAGGAAAATCGAAGCGATCAAGAATTCCTAAAATGTTGCTCAACGGAGAGTCGACAGATTCAGATAGCGATATTGCTGAAGCCTTTAATCGCCATTTTGCCACTCAGAGCAGCATTTCTGATCCGTTTCGTCCTGCTCCTAGCTTTACTGACACATCCACGAATGAGATCATTTCAAATATCAGTTTCTTCGAGTCCGATATCTATGCTGCAATTATGTCGTTAAAGTGCAATACTTCTACGGGTCCTGATGGGATTCCAGCGACTGTGCTCAAGAACTCTGCCGATGTTCTTTGCAAACCTCTGGCGTGCTTATTCAATTCATTTTTTCATTCTGGTTTCATTCCCCTTCAATGGCGCACAGCCCAAATTGTTCCAATCCATAAGAAAGGTGATAAATCTCGTCTGGAAAATTACAGACCTATCGCTCTTTTAAGTTTAATCGCCAAGATCATGGAAAAGATTATTGCATCTGTGATTCGCGACCACCTGAACGAAGCTGGCATCCTCTCCAATGCACAGTTTGGATTTCGTAGAGGTCATTCTTGCGCCCATCCAATATCAATCCTGTCAATCCAATATCAATCCAAGTCACATCATAACCAACAACTTATCATGGACACCACATATGTTGCAAAGATTGAAAGTTGCTTCAATGAAACTCGGCATGATTCGACGGACAGGTTACAAACTTTCTGGGTCAGCTAAACTTCATGTCTACAAAGTGGTGATTCGCTCAGTCTTGGAATATGGAACATCAATAACGACAAACATCCCACTGGTGACTATCGAGAAAGTTGAAAGGTTCCAAAGAAAATTCCTTCGTTCCATTGCTTATGATCCTAACACTCTGGACACTTTCACGTTGAGGAGAAATTTGTTGTCCATGTGCAACTTGCATCAAATTATTTATGCCAAGTCCCCGGATCTTGTTCTTAGTAGCTTCCAACTCTCACGAAGATCCTTCACAGGGGATACGCGAGCGGCTACCAGGGGTCACAAGCAGCAGTTTGCCATACCGGGTGATACCCAATCCACGTGCCATTTCACAAATTCGTTTTTGCCATTTACACTTACCATATGGAACAATTTACCGGAGAGTATTTGCAATATTGAGAACAATTCCTTTTTTCGACGTGCCCTCCTTACTTACCTTCGCTCAACTTCATAATTTTATAAATGCCTTTTGTGTTACTATTTGTATCAGCAGTTCTGCTGTCTTTACTTTCAATAAATAAATAAATAAAATACCATAGAAATCGAACAATGAGCAGCCAGTTCAACATTAAACACGCCAAATTCTGCGAAGCTTCGGTGACTTTTCAATCGGATCACACAACAAAGAGACATAGTCGATGTCAAGTTCTAGAGAGAAGTTTGTGAACGTTTTTTCATGCGCCTGCTAACTTTTTTTGAAATGATCGGAGGACCCAACATTATCGAGAAAACTTGTGCGCAATGATCTGAATTCTTCGAATCTGAAGGAATCGTAGCGATCGGAGCATTTTAAAAGAATTCAGAGCAATCCGCAAGCGGCGCACGACTATTATTCCTATCTATGTAAGGTATTAAAATTTCTTTTTGCCACTTAATAAGTTCCTGCATGTGCCATTATTTTGATTCAGTTTGCACTTCTAGCAAAGTGATACAGTTAAACAATCTAATTCTGTGGTTATAACATGGAAACATACCACTTCTCTCACTTCAATTAACTGTATCTTTATTGATTTACCGTCAAATTCAAACATAGGTATCTAGCCGAGATCGACAATACAACTTAGCGTTTGTTGTTCACTTTTCACTAATTCACCGTGAGTCTGTTGTTTTTGGGAGTGCTGCACAATTTCAACGATATGACATGTCTCAACTTTCTGATCTTCAAAGACAAGTAATCGTCCTTTTCAAGACAGAGAAACCAACGTGGTGACCTGCTGTGATTTCGCATTTCTCTATGATGGCACTAATACTGCTGTCTAATGTATCGATCTTTTTGCTGTGCATAATCATAAAGATGCGATGTTCATTGATTTTGTCACTGTGTTCCATGTTGTAAAAATACTGCACCAATTTCTTCTCTTGTAATTTGGCATCGAGATAGCCTATGAACGAAACGTCTGCATCATCATAATAAAATCGTAATACAATGTCCACTAAAGTACTTCCCCTAAAGCACGTTAATGGAAGTCATACGTCAAAGAGAGAAAAATTATAAAACAGGTTTCGTACATAGGAATTATTTTCCTATCACTGAAATTTTACTATAGTTCATTGTTTAGCATTACAACTTACAGAATGTACTACAACTAATGCAGAATCATCACATCAAAGTTTACAACCGATAATAAGATACGTGCATGTTTTTTTATAAGGAGACTTTTTATCTTATCAATATAATTTCTTGTTTACTAAAAAAAAAATAATAAATTGGATTATTCCAAAATATCATTTTATCAATGAATTAAATGTGTTTTTCCACGTGAAAATGGAGCATCACGTGCGAACTACGAACGTATTTACTTTCTCATATCTGTCAATAATTCACGGACATTATGCGAGACAGAGAAGACAGAGTTCAAGAGATGACGGTGAGAGTGTGACAGGTCACAAAGAATCCCCGTTTCTTAAATTCCTTCTCTTCCTCCTTGCATTTCTATGTCTTCAAATGTCATGGAAGTTCAACAAAGGTTCAACTTCGCTCTGCCTTCGGCAAAGACAGAACAGTCTATCGAGTCTACTTTACGGATCAGAAAGCTCATTCCTTTCAGCTGATTGGGTGCACGAGTAGAATAATCAGACGCCAACATGATAAAATCAGCTTACTTCTCCATCAACAGCCGCTTTTCTTCAACAACTGTTTCCAACCGCAATTCAAGCTCTGAAAGACAATAATTCGCTTTAGTTTGAGGGAGGGATACATTTTCGGCGAATGACTTTGCCTATCAGTTAGAAAGCGCAGAAAAACATTATCTGCG
Source organism: Prostheceraeus crozeri (assembly GCA_907163375.1). NCBI lineage: Eukaryota > Metazoa > Platyhelminthes > Polycladida > Euryleptidae > Prostheceraeus > Prostheceraeus crozeri. The sequence continues at coordinate 119,573 of CAJQUW010004860.1, forward strand.
CGATTTAACTTTCTTGTCAAGTTATGATAGCTTTCATCATAAATGCCAGAACAGATGCTGTTATTGTTTCCCTGCCTACACCTGGAAATCATGCCTGGATTTCAACACGACTATTCCTAATCACTTCCTGAACAAATTGTATGAAAGTGAATGAGACGATAGTCCGGCAGTCAGAGCGAGTTTCTACAGGTAAAAAGGCCGAAAATGAGACTTCCCAATACAGTACACACATAGAGATAGATTGGTTTGCGTGTGGGTTAGTCTAGAGCGGACATAATCCTATCTCAGCCATTGCATACAATGGTAGCAAGCGATAGAGATTGACATAGATATTCGTCTCCTTTTGGTTTGTGTGATTGGCCAAGCGCGCAATGCAGAAGTAGCTCGTATCAGCGAGCACACGACCCTCAACGGTGAGCTTTGCAGCAGGCCAGTGCCTGTCAAGTGAAAATTGCATGTCTTTGACTCAATTTTCATCTGTGATGAATTCGTAAAATGGAAATATTGTTCAAACCGCTCGATTCTTCACGATCCAAATTTACTGACTGTGTACGTTTTATGTGGTATGTATCTTCTTGTTCGTCAGAACTCAGACTTGAATTTGCAATACGTTCAATGAAAAATGATCTTCTTGCCCCTCGAGACTATTTCTGGCCGCAACCTTCAGTGCTGATTGATGTCATTTCTAGACCCAAACACGCAGTCAAGACAATTAATCTCTGTGCGTCTGCGAAGTTCTACCCGGTTCCTCTTCTTGTCAGACAGCATCAAAGAATACATGTAAATTCAATGGGAATCAGACTGAAGTTTCGAGTAAAAATGAGATCTATGTTTCCTCTGCTAAACGTTTTGGCATGGAACATCTCAAATCATGATCTCTTCTATGGAAGCACCTTTGACTATAAAACTAAACACATTCAAAATTAATGAACATTCTAGCAGTGGCAAGCACAGCTAATTGACCAATTTTGACCACATTCTCACATTCTACCTATCAGAAGTGTGACAATAACACACACTTGATAGGAAATGACCTGAAGACATCTACATCAAATAGTATGGGTCTGGGTTTAGCATATTGACTTCATCAGAAAAAATAAAAAAATCTCATTTTTACCGAAATCTTCAACCTGCTTTGTACATGCATGTGTTGCCCTTGATCCAGTTTAACAAGGAGAGGAACTCGGCGGACACGCATATCTGTAATAGCAATAGGATATGCACCATTCCGTCTCATTTTCGGCCTCGCTCCCTGCAGAAACTGAGTCTGACGGCCGGACTATAGATGCAATGACAAAATGCATAATTGATTTTGCTAAAATGATTCGAATTCAATTCTTTGTTTTACAAACTACTGCTAAATTCTAGAAATCACCTGCAAGAATTCCTTGGAATCTCAGTATATACAGGGTGTCCGCGTTAGATTAACCTAAATTTTTCCGCGTTAAATTTATTTGCTTTTGGAGTGAATTGTTCAAAAAATTCATTGTAATCTGGATAAAATTTCGGGTTTACCACCAATTTACTACGCTGCCTCAGAGACCGATATTTCGCCCTCAAAATATGGCAGACAACACTTCATTATGCGCGTACACATTAGCAAGATATCAAACTTGCATTTTAGTAGTACAATGTTTAAACCAGCAATCTGAATACAAGAGCATTCCTTGAGAGCAGAATTTAATGAGTCCAGCATTCGAACGGTCCAGTCATATATATCACCCTGAAACATCTCTGCGAAAATATTTGAGACATTGAGAAAGTGCAGTCGGAAAATGCTGGTTTGGTGACGTGAAGAGAGCGGAAGAGAAGACTACAAGGGCGTCGAGCTGTCGCAAGGTCAAGAAAAACGACGTCAATGCATCCTTGAAGACTTTTGGATAACTGAAATCTCCCAGGACCTAGCGCTGAATGTGGAAAAGCCATCAACCCACCAGCTATCCGGAGTTGCGAATCAAAAGACGCTGAAGAAGGAACAAGTAAATTGAAGAGCACTGTCGTACATTGTAATTGTAATAAAGATTTCACCTACTTCATTTTGTAAACAAAATCATTAATTTTCGCTATTTCATCCAATAAGAAGAATTATCAGCAGGCCTAGCTCACACCCCTGAGCATCAACACAACTCCCTACATAAACTAGTAGCCATACCCAGAGAAAAATTGAGACACGCAATTAGCATATGAAATTTCGGTCGCTATTAGATAAATGATGATCATAGACTACAAGATTTTCATAAACACTATAGAATCCTAATTAGGAGCCATCAAAATCTCTTGAAACATTTATAAAATTATGCTCGTATCCATTTCAATTTCATCACTGGCAAATTCCAAGTCCCGTCACAATGTTCTTTCAAAAGAAGAAATATTAGTTCTGACAACTGATGATTTGTAAGACTGCTTCCTGTTGTTGTTGCCACGCAGATAGACGTGTATCACCTGATCTCCTTTGGGAGTATACACTAATATTGAAAATTTCAGGGACACAAAAGAAGAGAGAATATTCATTGTATTATCATGATCAAATTTATTGAAGGGAAACTAGCAACTTTATGACAGTACTATTGTCTAAATTATCATTTCCAATAACTTCCGAACGAAAGCATCATCAGGGAAGATAAAGAAGAATAAACTTGGAACACATTTATTGTAGTAGATTAACATCCATCATGTTATTTCAAACGGCTCCAAATTAAGCGAAGTGCGATTCCTTGTATCCTCTACCAAATGAATGAAAATCTATTCAAGCCAAAAAATGAAGATTAACTTTTAGATAGCCAAGGTGATGTATTAGTATGATCAGACTGATAATTAGTGTGAATTTCTTTGACAGTCATATCGTAAATTTCAAAGTCATTGAAATCATGCGTACAAACTTAGAAACTGAGAGCTTTACTATTCATAAATAGGGAAGCTGGGAACATCACTATTCGTAAAGGAGGCTGAGATTATAATTATTCGCAAACAAGGAAGCTGGTAGCTTTATTATTCGCAAACAAGGAAGCTGGTAGCTTTATTATTCGTAAACAAGGAAGCTGGTAGCTTTATTATTCGTAAACAAGGAAGTTGGTAGCTTTATTATTCGTAAACAAGGAAGCTGGTAGCTTTATTATTCGCAAACAAGGAAGCTGGCAGCTGTATTATTCGCAAACAAGGAAGTTGGTAGCTTTATTATTCGTAAATAAACTTCATTATTCGCAAACAAGGAAGTTGGTAGCTTTATTATTCGCAAACAAGGAAGCTGGTAGCTTTATTATTCGCAAACAAGGAAGCTGGCAGCTGTATTATTCGCAAACAAGGAAGTTGGTAGCTTTATTATTCGTAAATAAACTTCATTATTCGCAAACAAGGAAGTTGGTAGCTTTATTATTCGCAAACAAGGAAATTGGTAGCTTTATTATTCGTAAATAAACTTCATTATTCGCAAACAAGGAAGCTGGTAGCTGTATTATTGTAAACAAGGAAGTTGTTAGCTTTATTATTCGTAAACAAGGAAGCTGGTAGCTTTATTATTCGCAAACAAGGAAGCTGGTAGCTTTATTATTCGCAAACAACGAAATTGGTAGCTTTATTATTCGCAAACAAGGAAATTGGTAGCTTTATTATTCGTAAACAAGGAAGTTGGTAGCTTTATTATTCGTAAACAAGGAAGCTGGTAGCTGTATTATTCGCAAACAAGGAAATTGGTAGCTTTATTATTCGTAAATAAACTTCATTATTCGCAAACAAGGAAGTTAGAAATTGTATTATTCGCAAACAAGGAAGCTGGTGGCTTTATTATTCGCAAACAAGGAAGTTGGTAGCTTTATTATTCGCAAACAAGGAAGTTGGAAATTGTATTATTCGCAAACAAGGAAATTGGTAGCTTTATTATTCGCAAACAAGGAAGTTGGAAATTGTATTATCCGCAAACAAGGAAGCTGGTAGCTTTATTATTCCCAAACAAGGAAGTTGGTAGCTTTATTATTCGTAAACAAGGAAGCTGGTAGCTGTATTATTCGCAAACAAGGAAGCTGGTAGCTGTATTATTCGTAAACAAGGAAGTTGGTAGCTTTATTATTCGTAAACAAGGAAGCTGGTAGCTTTATTATTCGCAAACAAGGAAGTTGGAAATTGTATTATTCGCAAACAAGGAAGCTGGTAGCTTTATTATTCGCAAACAAGGAAGTTGGTAGCTTTATTATTCGCAAACAAGGAAGTTGGAAATTGTATTATTCGCAAACAAGGAAGTTGGCAGCTTTATTATTCGTAAATAAACTCCATTATTCGCAAACAAGGAAGTTGGAAATTGTATTATTCGCAAACAAGGAAGCTGGTAGTTTTATTATTCCCAAACAAGGAAGTTGGTAGCTTTATTATTCGTAAACAAGGAAGCTGGTAGCTGTATTATTCGCAAACAAGGAAGCTGGTAGCTGTATTATTCGTAAACAAGGAAGTTGGTAGCCTTATTATTCGTAAACAAGGAAGCTGGTAGCTTTATTATTCGCAAACAAGGAAGCTGGTAGCTTTATTATTCGCAAACAAGGAAGTTGGTAGCTTTTTTATTCGTAAACAAGGAAATTGGAAATTGTATTATTCGCAAACAAGGAAGTTGGTAGCTTTATTATTCGTAAATAAACTTCATTATTCGCAAACAAGGAAGCTGGTAGATGTATTATTCGCAAACAAGGAAATTGGAAATTGTATTATTCGCAAACAAGGAAGTTGGTAGCTTTATTATTCGTAAATAAACTTCATTATTCGCAAACAATGAAGTTGGAAATTGTATTATTCGCAAACAAGGAAATTGGTAGCTTTATTATCCGTAAATAAACTTCATTATTCGCAAACAAGGAAGTTGGTAGCTTTATTATTCGTGAATAAACTTCAATATTCGCAAACAAGGAAGTTGGAAATTGTATTATTCGCAAACAAGGAAGCTGGTAGCTTTATTATTCGTAAATAAACTTCATTATTCGCAAACAAGGAAGTTGGAAATTGTATTATTCGTAAACAACGAAATTGGTAGCTTTATTATTCGTAAATAAACTTCATTATTCGCAAACAAGGAAGTTGGAAATTATATTATTCGCAAACAAGGAAGCTGGTAGCTTTATTATTCGTAAATAAACTTCATTATTCGCAAACAAGGAAATTGGTAGCTTTATTATTCGTAAATAAACTTCATTATTCGCAAACAAGGAAGTTAGAAATTGTATTATTCGCGAAAAAGGAAGCTGGTGGCTTTATTATTCGCAAACAAGGAAGTTGGTAGCTTTATTATTCGCAAACAAGGAAGTTGGAAATTGTACTATTCGCAAACAAGGAAATTGGTAGCTTTATTATTCGCAAACAAGGAAGTTGGAAATTGTATTATCCGCAAATAAGGAAGCTGGTAGCTTTATTATTCCCAAACAAGGAAGCTGGTAGCTTTATTATTCGCAAACAAGGAAGCTGGCAGCTGTATTATTCGCAAACAAGGAAGTTGGTAGCTTTATTATTCGTAAACAAGGAAGTTGGTAGCTTTATTATTCGCAAACAAGGAAGCTGGTAGCTTTATTATTCGCAAACAAGGAAGCTGGCAGCTGTATTATTCGCAAACAAGGAAGTTGGTAGCTTTATTATTCGTAAATAAACTTCATTATTCGCAAACAAGGAAGTTGGTAGCTTTATTATTCGCAAACAAGGAAATTGGTAGCTTTATTATTCGTAAATAAACTTCATTATTCGCAAACAAGGAAGCTGGTAGCTGTATTATTGTAAACAAGGAAGTTGTTAGCTTTATTATTCGTAAACAAGGAAGCTGGTAGCTTTATTATTCGCAAACAAGGAAGCTGGTAGCTTTATTATTCGCAAACAACGAAATTGGTAGCTTTATTATTCGCAAACAAGGAAATTGGTAGCTTTATTATTCGTAAACAAGGAAGTTGGTAGCTTTATTATTCGTAAACAAGGAAGCTGGTAGCTGTATTATTCGCAAACAAGGAAATTGGTAGCTTTATTATTCGTAAATAAACTTCATTATTCGCAAACAAGGAAGTTAGAAATTGTATTATTCGCAAACAAGGAAGCTGGTGGCTTTATTATTCGCAAACAAGGAAGTTGGTAGCTTTATTATTCGCAAACAAGGAAGTTGGAAATTGTATTATTCGCAAACAAGGAAATTGGTAGCTTTATTATTCGCAAACAAGGAAGTTGGAAATTGTATTATCCGCAAACAAGGAAGCTGGTAGCTTTATTATTCCCAAACAAGGAAGTTGGTAGCTTTATTATTCGTAAACAAGGAAGCTGGTAGCTGTATTATTCGCAAACAAGGAAGCTGGTAGCTGTATTATTCGTAAACAAGGAAGTTGGTAGCTTTATTATTCGTAAACAAGGAAGCTGGTAGCTTTATTATTCGCAAACAAGGAAGTTGGAAATTGTATTATTCGCAAACAAGGAAGCTGGTAGCTTTATTATTCGCAAACAAGGAAGTTGGTAGCTTTATTATTCGCAAACAAGGAAGTTGGAAATTGTATTATTCGCAAACAAGGAAGTTGGCAGCTTTATTATTCGTAAATAAACTCCATTATTCGCAAACAAGGAAGTTGGAAATTGTATTATTCGCAAACAAGGAAGCTGGTAGTTTTATTATTCCCAAACAAGGAAGTTGGTAGCTTTATTATTCGTAAACAAGGAAGCTGGTAGCTGTATTATTCGCAAACAAGGAAGCTGGTAGCTGTATTATTCGTAAACAAGGAAGTTGGTAGCCTTATTATTCGTAAACAAGGAAGCTGGTAGCTTTATTATTCGCAAACAAGGAAGCTGGTAGCTTTATTATTCGCAAACAAGGAAGTTGGTAGCTTTTTTATTCGTAAACAAGGAAATTGGAAATTGTATTATTCGCAAACAAGGAAGTTGGTAGCTTTATTATTCGTAAATAAACTTCATTATTCGCAAACAAGGAAGTTGGTAGATGTATTATTCGCAAACAAGGAAATTGGAAATTGTATTATTCGCAAACAAGGAAGTTGGTAGCTTTATTATTCGTAAATAAACTTCATTATTCGCAAACAATGAAGTTGGAAATTGTATTATTCGCAAACAAGGAAATTGGTAGCTTTATTATCCGTAAATAAACTTCATTATTCGCAAACAAGGAAGTTGGTAGCTTTATTATTCGTGAATAAACTTCAATATTCGCAAACAAGGAAGTTGGAAATTGTATTATTCGCAAACAAGGAAGCTGGTAGCTTTATTATTCGTAAATAAACTTCATTATTCGCAAACAAGGAAGTTGGAAATTGTATTATTCGTAAACAAGGAAATTGGTAGCTTTATTATTCGTAAATAAACTTCATTATTCGCAAACAAGGAAGTTGGAAATTATATTATTCGCAAACAAGGAAGCTGGTAGCTTTATTATTCGTAAATAAACTTCATTATTCGCAAACAAGGAAATTGGTAGCTTTATTATTCGTAAATAAACTTCATTATTCGCAAACAAGGAAGTTAGAAATTGTATTATTCGCGAAAAAGGAAGCTGGTGGCTTTATTATTCGCAAACAAGGAAGTTGGTACCTTTATTATTCGCAAACAAGGAAGTTGGAAATTGTACTATTCGCAAACAAGGAAATTGGTAGCTTTATTATTCGCAAACAAGGAAGTTGGAAATTGTATTATCCGCAAATAAGGAAGCTGGTAGCTTTATTATTCCCAAACAAGGAAGTTGGTAGCTTTATTATTCGTAAACAAGGAAGCTGGTAGCTGTATTATTCGCAAACAAGGAAGCTGGTAGCTGTATTATTCGTAAACAAGGAAGTTGGTAGCTTTATTATTCGTAAACAAGGAAGCTGGTAGCTTTATTATTCGCAAACAAGGAAGTTAGAAATTGTATTATTCGCAAACAAGGAAGCTGGTAGCTTTATTATTCGCAAACAAGGAAGTTGGTAGCTTTATTATTCGCAAACAAGGAAGTTGGAAATTGTATTATTCGCAAACAAGGAAGTTGGTAGCTTTATTATTCGTAAATAAACTTCATTATTCGCAAACAAGGAAGTTGGAAATTGTATTATTCGCAAACAAGGAAGCTGGTAGCTTTATTATTCCCAAACAAGGAAGTTGGTAGCTTTATTATTCGTAAAAAAGGAAGCTGGTAGCTGTATTATTCGCAAACAAGGAAGCTGGTAGCTGTATTATTCGTAAACAAGGAAGTTGGTAGCTTTATTATTCGTAAACAAGGAAGCTGGTAGCTTTATTATTCGCAAACAAGGAAGCTGGTAGCTTTATTATTCGCAAACAAGGAAGTTGGTAGCTTTTTTATTCGTAAACAAGGAAATTGGAAATTGTATTATTCGCAAACAAGGAAGTTGGTAGCTTTATTATTCGTAAATAAACTTCATTATTCGCAAACAAGGAAGCTGGTAGATGTATTATTCGCAAACAAGGAAATTGGAAATTGTATTATTCGCAAACAAGGAAGTTGGTAGCTTTATTATTCGTAAATAAACTTCATTATTCGCAAACAAGGAAGTTGGAAATTGTATTATTCGCAAACAAGGAAATTGGTAGCTTTATTATCCGTAAATAAACTTCATTATTCGCAAAACAAGGAAGTTGGTAGCTATATTATTCGTAAATAAACTTCAATATTCGCAAACAAGGAAGTTGGAAATTGTATTATTCGCAAACAAGGAAGCTGGTAGCTTTATTATTCGTAAATAAACTTCATTATTCGCAAACAAGGAAGTTGGAAATTGTATTATTCGTAAACAAGGAAATTGGTAGCTTTATTATTCGTAAATAAACTTCATTATTCGCAAACAAGGAAGTTGGAAATTGTATTATTCGCAAACAAGGAAGCTGGTAGCTTTATTATTCGTAAATAAACTTCATTATTCGCAAACAAGGAAGTTGGTAGCTTTATTATTCGTAAATAAACTTCATTATTCGCAAACAAGGAAGTTGGAAATTGTATTATTCGCAAACAAGGAAGCTGGTAGCTTTATTATTCGTAAATAAACTTCATTATTCGCAAACAAGGAAGTTGGAAATTGTATTATTCGCAAACAAGGAAGCTGGTGGCTTTATTATTCGTAAATAAACTTCATTATTCGCAAACAAGGAAGATGGAAATTGTATTATTCGCAAACAAGGAAGTTGGTAGCTTTATTATTCGTAAATAAACTTCATTATTCGCAAACAAGGAAATTGGTAGCTTTATTATTCGTAAATAAACTTCATTATTCGCAAAAAAGGAAGTTGGAAATTGCATTATTCGCAAACAAGGAAATTGGTAGCTTTTTTATTCGTAAATAAACTTCATTATTCGCAAACAAGGAAGTTAGAAATTGTATTATTCGCAAACAAGGAAGCTGGTAGCTTTATTATTCGCAAACAAGGAAGTTGGTAGCTTTATTATTCGTAAATAAACTTCATTATTAGCAAACAAGGAAGTTGGAAATTGTATTATTCGCAAACAAGGAAGCTGGTAGCTTTATTATTCGTAAATAAACTTCATTATTCGCAAACAAGGAAGTTGGAAATTGTATTATTCGTAAACAAGTAAGCTGGTAGCTTTTTTATTCGCAAACAAGGAAATTGGTAGCTTTTTCATTCGTAAATAAACTTCATTATTCGCAAACAAGGAAGTTGGAAATTGTATTATTCGCAAACAAGGAAGCTGGTAGCTTTATTATTCGTAAATAAACTTCATTATTCGCAAACAAGGAAGTTGGAAATTGTATTATTCGCAAACAAGGAAATTGGTAGCTTTATTATTCGTAAATAAACTTCATTATTCGCAAACAAGGAAATTGGTAGCTTTATTATTCGTAAATAAACTTCATTATTCGCAAACAAGGAAGTTGGAAATTGCATTATTCGCAAACAAGGAAATTGGTAGCTTTATTATTCGTGAATAAACTTCAATATTCGCAAACAAGGAAGTTGGAAATTGTATTATTCGCAAACAAGGAAGCTGGTAGCTTTATTATTCGTAAATAAACTTCATTATTCGCAAACAAGGAAGTTGGAAATTGTATTATTCGTAAACAAGGAAATTGGTAGCTTTATTATTCGTAAATAAACTTCATTATTCGCAAACAAGGAAGTTGGAAATTGTATTATTCGCAAACAAGGAAGCTGGTAGCTTTATTATTCGTAAATAAACTTCATTATTCGCAAACAAGGAAATTGGTAGCTTTATTATTCGTAAATAAACTTCATTATTCGCAAACAAGGAAGTTAGAAATTGTATTATTCGCGAAAAAGGAAGCTGGTGGCTTTATTATTCGCAAACAAGGAAGTTGGTAGCTTTATTATTCGCAAACAAGGAAGTTGGAAATTGTACTATTCGCAAACAAGGAAATTGGTAGCTTTATTATTCGCAAACAAGGAAGTTGGAAATTGTATTATCCGCAAATAAGGAAGCTGGTAGCTTTATTATTCCCAAACAAGGAAGTTGGTAGCTTTATTATTCGTAAACAAGGAAGCTGGTAGCTGTATTATTCGCAAACAAGGAAGCTGGTAGCTGTATTATTCGTAAACAAGGAAGTTGGTAGCTTTATTATTCGTAAACAAGGAAGCTGGTAGCTTTATTATTCGCAAACAAGGAAGTTAGAAATTGTATTATTCGCAAACAAGGAAGCTGGTAGCTTTATTATTCGCAAACAAGGAAGTTGGTAGCTTTATTATTCGCAAACAAGGAAGTTGGAAATTGTATTATTCGCAAACAAGGAAGTTGGTAGCTTTATTATTCGTAAATAAACTTCATTATTCGCAAACAAGGAAGTTGGAAATTGTATTATTCGCAAACAAGGAAGCTGGTAGCTTTATTATTCCCAAACAAGGAAGTTGGTAGCTTTATTATTCGTAAAAAAGGAAGCTGGTAGCTGTATTATTCGCAAACAAGGAAGCTGGTAGCTGTATTATTCGTAAACAAGGAAGTTGGTAGCTTTATTATTCGTAAACAAGGAAGCTGGTAGCTTTATTATTCGCAAACAAGGAAGCTGGTAGCTTTATTATTCGCAAACAAGGAAGTTGGTAGCTTTTTTATTCGTAAACAAGGAAATTGGAAATTGTATTATTCGCAAACAAGGAAGTTGGTAGCTTTATTATTCGTAAATAAACTTCATTATTCGCAAACAAGGAAGTTGGTAGATGTATTATTCGCAAACAAGGAAATTGGAAATTGTATTATTCGCAAACAAGGAAGTTGGTAGCTTTATTATTCGTAAATAAACTTCATTATTCGCAAACAATGAAGTTGGAAATTGTATTATTCGCAAACAAGGAAATTGGTAGCTTTATTATCCGTAAATAAACTTCATTATTCGCAAACAAGGAAGTTGGTAGCTTTATTATTCGTGAATAAACTTCAATATTCGCAAACAAGGAAGTTGGAAATTGTATTATTCGCAAACAAGGAAGCTGGTAGCTTTATTATTCGTAAATAAACTTCATTATTCGCAAACAAGGAAGTTGGAAATTGTATTATTCGTAAACAAGGAAATTGGTAGCTTTATTATTCGTAAATAAACTTCATTATTCGCAAACAAGGAAGTTGGAAATTATATTATTCGCAAACAAGGAAGCTGGTAGCTTTATTATTCGTAAATAAACTTCATTATTCGCAAACAAGGAAATTGGTAGCTTTATTATTCGTAAATAAACTTCATTATTCGCAAACAAGGAAGTTAGAAATTGTATTATTCGCGAAAAAGGAAGCTGGTGGCTTTATTATTCGCAAACAAGGAAGTTGGTACCTTTATTATTCGCAAACAAGGAAGTTGGAAATTGTACTATTCGCAAACAAGGAAATTGGTAGCTTTATTATTCGCAAACAAGGAAGTTGGAAATTGTATTATCCGCAAATAAGGAAGCTGGTAGCTTTATTATTCCCAAACAAGGAAGTTGGTAGCTTTATTATTCGTAAACAAGGAAGCTGGTAGCTGTATTATTCGCAAACAAGGAAGCTGGTAGCTGTATTATTCGTAAACAAGGAAGTTGGTAGCTTTATTATTCGTAAACAAGGAAGCTGGTAGCTTTATTATTCGCAAACAAGGAAGTTAGAAATTGTATTATTCGCAAACAAGGAAGCTGGTAGCTTTATTATTCGCAAACAAGGAAGTTGGTAGCTTTATTATTCGCAAACAAGGAAGTTGGAAATTGTATTATTCGCAAACAAGGAAGTTGGTAGCTTTATTATTCGTAAATAAACTTCATTATTCGCAAACAAGGAAGTTGGAAATTGTATTATTCGCAAACAAGGAAGCTGGTAGCTTTATTATTCCCAAACAAGGAAGTTGGTAGCTTTATTATTCGTAAAAAAGGAAGCTGGTAGCTGTATTATTCGCAAACAAGGAAGCTGGTAGCTGTATTATTCGTAAACAAGGAAGTTGGTAGCTTTATTATTCGTAAACAAGGAAGCTGGTAGCTTTATTATTCGCAAACAAGGAAGCTGGTAGCTTTATTATTCGCAAACAAGGAAGTTGGTAGCTTTTTTATTCGTAAACAAGGAAATTGGAAATTGTATTATTCGCAAACAAGGAAGTTGGTAGCTTTATTATTCGTAAATAAACTTCATTATTCGCAAACAAGGAAGCTGGTAGATGTATTATTCGCAAACAAGGAAATTGGAAATTGTATTATTCGCAAACAAGGAAGTTGGTAGCTTTATTATTCGTAAATAAACTTCATTATTCGCAAACAAGGAAGTTGGAAATTGTATTATTCGCAAACAAGGAAATTGGTAGCTTTATTATCCGTAAATAAACTTCATTATTCGCAAACAAGGAAGTTGGTAGCTTTATTATTCGTAAATAAACTTCAATATTCGCAAACAAGGAAGTTGGAAATTGTATTATTCGCAAACAAGGAAGCTGGTAGCTTTATTATTCGTAAATAAACTTCATTATTCGCAAACAAGGAAGTTGGAAATTGTATTATTCGTAAACAAGGAAATTGGTAGCTTTATTATTCGTAAATAAACTTCATTATTCGCAAACAAGGAAGTTGGAAATTGTATTATTCGCAAACAAGGAAGCTGGTAGCTTTATTATTCGTAAATAAACTTCATTATTCGCAAACAAGGAAGTTGGTAGCTTTATTATTCGTAAATAAACTTCATTATTCGCAAACAAGGAAGTTGGAAATTGTATTATTCGCAAACAAGGAAGCTGGTAGCTTTATTATTCGTAAATAAACTTCATTATTCGCAAACAAGGAAGTTGGAAATTGTATTATTCGCAAACAAGGAAGCTGGTGGCTTTATTATTCGTAAATAAACTTCATTATTCGCAAACAAGGAAGATGGAAATTGTATTATTCGCAAACAAGGAAGTTGGTAGCTTTATTATTCGTAAATAAACTTCATTATTCGCAAACAAGGAAATTGGTAGCTTTATTATTCGTAAATAAACTTCATTATTCGCAAAAAAGGAAGTTGGAAATTGCATTATTCGCAAACAAGGAAATTGGTAGCTTTTTTATTCGTAAATAAACTTCATTATTCGCAAACAAGGAAGTTAGAAATTGTATTATTCGCAAACAAGGAAGCTGGTAGCTTTATTATTCGCAAACAAGGAAGTTGGTAGCTTTATTATTCGTAAATAAACTTCATTATTAGCAAACAAGGAAGTTGGAAATTGTATTATTCGCAAACAAGGAAGCTGGTAGCTTTATTATTCGTAAATAAACTTCATTATTCGCAAACAAGGAAGTTGGAAATTGTATTATTCGTAAACAAGTAAGCTGGTAGCTTTTTTATTCGCAAACAAGGAAATTGGTAGCTTTTTCATTCGTAAATAAACTTCATTATTCGCAAACAAGGAAGTTGGAAATTGTATTATTCGCAAACAAGGAAGCTGGTAGCTTTATTATTCGTAAATAAACTTCATTATTCGCAAACAAGGAAGTTGGAAATTGTATTATTCGCAAACAAGGAAATTGGTAGCTTTATTATTCGTAAATAAACTTCATTATTCGCAAACAAGGAAATTGGTAGCTTTATTATTCGTAAATAAACTTCATTATTCGCAAACAAGGAAGTTGGAAATTGCATTATTCGCAAACAAGGAAATTGGTAGCTTTATTATTCGTGAATAAACTTCAATATTCGCAAACAAGGAAGTTGGAAATTGTATTATTCGCAAACAAGGAAGCTGGCAGCTTTATTATTCGTAAATAAACTTCATTATTCGCAAACAAGGAAGTTGGAAATTGTATTATTCGTAAACAAGGAAATTGGTAGCTTTATTATTCGTAAATAAACTTCATTATTCGCAAACAAGGAAGTTGGAAATTGTATTATTCGCAAACAAGGAAGCTGGTAGCTTTATTATTCGTAAATAAACTTCATTATTCGCAAACAAGGAAATTGGTAGCTTTATTATTCGTAAATAAACTTCATTATTCGCAAACAAGGAAGTTAGAAATTGTATTATTCGCGAAAAAGGAAGCTGGTGGCTTTATTATTCGCAAACAAGGAAGTTGGTAGCTTTATTATTCGCAAACAAGGAAGTTGGAAATTGTACTATTCGCAAACAAGGAAATTGGTAGCTTTATTATTCGCAAACAAGGAAGTTGGAAATTGTATTATCCGCAAATAAGGAAGCTGGTAGCTTTATTATTCCCAAACAAGGAAGTTGGTAGCTTTATTATTCGTAAACAAGGAAGCTGGTAGCTGTATTATTCGCAAACAAGGAAGCTGGTAGCTGTATTATTCGTAAACAAGGAAGTTGGTAGCTTTATTATTCGTAAACAAGGAAGCTGGTAGCTTTATTATTCGCAAACAAGGAAGTTAGAAATTGTATTATTCGCAAACAAGGAAGCTGGTAGCTTTATTATTCGCAAACAAGGAAGTTGGTAGCTTTATTATTCGCAAACAAGGAAGTTGGAAATTGTATTATTCGCAAACAAGGAAGTTGGTAGCTTTATTATTCGTAAATAAACTTCATTATTCGCAAACAAGGAAGTTGGAAATTGTATTATTCGCAAACAAGGAAGCTGGTAGCTTTATTATTCCCAAACAAGGAAGTTGGTAGCTTTATTATTCGTAAAAAAGGAAGCTGGTAGCTGTATTATTCGCAAACAAGGAAGCTGTAGTAGCTGTATTATTCGTAAACAAGGAAGTTGGTAGCTTTATTATTCGTAAACAAGGAAGCTGGTAGCTTTATTATTCGCAAACAAGGAAGCTGGTAGCTTTATTATTCGCAAACAAGGAAGTTGGTAGCTTTTTTATTCGTAAACAAGGAAATTGGAAATTGTATTATTCGCAAACAAGGAAGTTGTAGCTTTATTATTCGTAAATAAACTTCATTATTCGCAAACAAGGAAGCTGGTAGATGTATTATTCGCAAACAAGGAAATTGGAAATTGTATTATTCGCAAACAAGGAAGTTGGTAGCTTTATTATTCGTAAATAAACTTCATTATTCGCAAACAAGGAAGTTGGAAATTGTATTATTCGCAAACAAGGAAATTGGTAGCTTTATTATCCGTAAATAAACTTCATTATTCGCAAACAAGGAAGTTGGAAATTGTATTATTCGCAAACAAGGAAGTTGGTAGCTTTATTATTCGTAAATAAACTTCATTATTCGCAAACAAGGAAATTGGAAATTGTATTATTCGCAAACAAGGAAGTTGGTAGCTTTATTATTCGTAAATAAACTTCATTATTCGCAAACAAGGAAGTTGGAAATTGTATTATTCGCAAACAAGGAAGTTGGTAGCTTTATTATTCGTAAATAAACTTCAATATTCGCAAACAAGGAAGTTGGAAATTGTATTATTCGCAAACAAGGAAGCTGGTAGCTTTATTATTCGTAAATAAACTTCATTTTTCGCAAACAAGGAAGTTGGAAATTGTATTATTCGTAAACAAGGAAATTGGTAGCTTTATTATTCGTAAATAAACTTCATTATTCGCAAACAAGGAAGTTGGAAATTGTATTATTAACAAACAAGGAAGCTGGTAGCTTTATTATTCGTAAATAAACTTCATTATTCGCAAACAAGGAAGTTGGTAGCTTTATTATTCGTAAATAAACTTCATTATTCGCAAACAAGGAAGTTGGAAATTGTATTATTCGCAAACAAGGAAGCTGGTAGCTTTATTATTCGTAAATAAACTTCATTATTCGCAAACAAGGAAGTTGGAAATTGTATTATTCGTAAACTAGGAAGATGGTGGCTTTAATATTCGTAAATAAACTTCATTATTCGCAACAAGGAAGATGGAAATTGTATTATTCGCAAACAAGGAAGTTGGTAGCTTTATTATTCGTAAATAAACTTCATTATTCGCAAACAAGGAAATTGGTAGCTTTATTATTCGTAAATAAACTTCATTATTCGCAAACAAGGAAGTTGGAAATTGCATTATTCGCAAACAAGGAAATTGGTAGCTTTTTTATTCGTAAATAAACTTCATTATTCGCAAACAAGGAAGTTAGAAATTGTATTATTCGCAAACAAGGAAGCTGGTAGCTTTATTATTCGCAAACAAGGAAGTTGGTAGCTTTATTATTCGTAAATAAACTTCATTATTAGCAAACAAGGAAGTTGGAAATTGTATTATTCGCAAACAAGGAAGCTGGTAGCTTTATTATTCGTAAATAAACTTCATTATTCGCAAACAAGGAAGTTGGAAATTGTATTATTCGTAAACAAGTAAGCTGGTAGCTTTTTTATTCGCAAACAAGGAAATTGGTAGCTTTTTCATTCGTAAATAAACTTCATTATTCGCAAACAAGGAAGTTGGAAATTGTATTATTCGCAAACAAGGAAGCTGGTAGCTTTATTATTCGTAAATAAACTTCATTATTCGCAAACAAGGAAGTTGGAAATTGTATTATTCGCAAACAAGGAAATTGGTAGCTTTATTATTCGTAAATAAACTTCATTATTCGCAAACAAGGAAGTTGGAAATTGTATTATTCGCAAACAAGGAAGTTGGTAGCTTTATTATTCGTAAATAAACTTCATTATTCGCAAACAAGGAAGCTGGCAGCTTTATTATTCGTAAATAAACGTCATTATTCGCAAACAAGGAAGTTGGAAATTGTATTATTCGCAAACAAGGAAGCTGGTAGCTTTATTATTCGTAAATAAACTTCATTATTCGCAAACAAGGAAGTTGGAAATTGTATTATTCGCAAACAAGGAAATTGGTAGCTTTATTATTCGTAAATAAACTTCATTATTCGCAAACAAGGAAGTTGGAAATTGTATTATTCGCAAACAAGGAAGTTGGTAGCTTTATTATTCGTAAATAAACTTCATTATTCGCAAACAAGGAAATTGGTAGCTTTATTATTCGTAAATAAACTTCATTATTCGCAAACAAGGAAGTTGGAAATTGCATTATTCGCAAACAAGGAAATTGGTAGCTTTTTTATTCGTAAATAAACTTCATTATTCGCAAACAAGGAAGTTAGAAATTGTATTATTCGCAAACAAGGAAGCTGGTAGCTTTATTATTCGCAAACAAGGAAGTTGGTAGCTTTATTATTCGTAAATAAACTTCATTATTAGCAAACAAGGAAGTTGGAAATTGTATTATTCGCAAACAAGGAAGCTGGTAGCTTTATTATTCGTAAATAAACTTCATTATTCGCAAACAAGGAAGTTGGAAATTGTATTATTCGTAAACAAGTAAGCTGGTAGCTTTTTTATTCGCAAACAAGGAAATTGGTAGCTTTTTCATTCGTAAATAAACTTCATTATTCGCAAACAAGGAAGTTGGAAATTGTATTATTCGCAAACAAGGAAGCTGGTAGCTTTATTATTCGTAAATAAACTTCATTATTCGCAAACAAGGAAGTTGGAAATTGTATTATTCGCAAACAAGGAAATTGGTAGCTTTATTATTCGTAAATAAACTTCATTATTCGCAAACAAGGAAGTTGGAAATTGTATTATTCGCAAACAAGGAAGTTGGTAGCAGTAATGGACAAAAGACCGTTCCAGGACACCATAAAATCAAAAAATAGTACTTTTAAAAACGACATAAATTCATGAATTTAGTCCCTTTTTTCAGGTTTTTAAGACCTAAATACATGAATTTAGTCCATTCAAAAAGTACCATTTTTTCAAAAAATGGTACTTTTAAAAACAACATAAATCGGAGCGAAGCTCCTCTGGCTTAAGCCGATTCATGAATTTGAACCCTTTTTCAGGTTATGAAGACCTAAATTCATAAATCGGCTAAAGCGCTAAAGCGCTAAAGCGCTAAAGCCAGAGGAGCTTCGCTCCGATTTGGGTGTTTTTAAAAATACCCAATTTTCAAATTTTTCAAAATCTCAAATTTGAGAATTACAATCGGGCGAAGCCCTAGAACCTTCGGTTCGATTTTCACCCTCGCTTAAATCATGACCGTTCTAGGACACCAAAAATTATAAAAGTTGAGAATTTCAAATTCATGAATTTTATCCATCTTTCAGGTTTTTAAAATATATCATGTGACTAGCGAACCGAAGGTTCAGGGCTTCGCCGTTAAAAATATTTCTTTAAAAATGGAAGAAACAAAAGTGGAAGGAACCTCAAGAATATATCCTTCGTTATCTCAATTAAAAATAAGTGAATTAAATATTGAAAAACACAAAGATAGAGTACGTTATATGAAAGATAAGGAATCCCAATTATTATTAAGATTAGAGCATTATAAAAAATTAAGAAAGAGATGGACTAAAGTTAAGAATGTAACACAAGGAATTGGCATATTCTTAACAATAAGTTTAGGTGCTTTAACAATTGTTATATCTTCAGGTGTTTTAGTAATTCCAGTAGTTGCTACAGCTTTAACAGGTACGGGTGTTTTTGCAACTTCACTTGTTACAATGTTAGATAAATCTTTAATAACTAAGAAACGAAAATCATTAAAAACTAAGCATTTACATATTAAAGAAGTCTATGATAAACTACATTACTACTTTCAAAGAGTATGTGATGATAATGTTATTACGTTAGATGAGATTGAAAAATTTGATCAAATAGCTAATGAAGTAAATCAAATATCATTTCAATCACAGACAGAAAAAGTTGATGATAAAAATAAAAAGGATGGTAAAATTTCTAGTGATGGTAAAACTTTTAGTGATGATAAAATTTTTTTAGAAGAGCTAAAAACTTTATTAGACAAAACTTTATTAAACAAAACTTAATACGAGAAAATTTTAAACGAAAAGATGTCAAACAACAAAGCAATAAAAAAATAATTTGTTCAGTAAAATGTTTTTGCTGTATACCAATGTTACCACAAAATTCAAATATTATATTTTAAAAAATAGACAAAATTAAAGCTGATAATAAAAAATAAAATATTAAAACATTATATTTGTATATTTTTATTACTCGGTAAACAATTGTTCGATAACTCTTTCATGAATTTTTTTATCAATATTAATTGTGATAAATCCATAATCTTTTGACCAAGCATTATTACACGATTGTTTAAATTCATCTTTATCTCTTATACATAAATCTCTTAACAAATCACTTAAGTTTCTTGCATTTATTTCAAATAGTATAAATATATTTGCATTCTTTCTAATAACACTTCCATCTAATGAATACATACTTTGTGTCAAATAAAATACACTACAGTTGTTATGTCTACCTCTTGTGAAATAATTTCTTTGAACTGACTGATTTCTATCATTAACACAATCATCAAAAATTACACAATGTTTCATTGTTTTATCTAGTTTACTAGGATCTTGCATATTACCACTATCATCTATTAATTGTATTTTTATATGCTTATTTTTATTGGATTCAACTAACTGATTATTTTTTGCTGCTTCTTCACACCACAAATTTATTTCTTCTTCATATTCAGATTTTTCGTATTCTTCGAATAGAGAAGCAATTGCTGTTTTTGTAAGATTATTTTCAAATCCATATTTTAAAAATTGATAGACGGGTTGTTCTGCCGTTGTTGTATAAATTATAAGATTGTTATAATCCAAAAAATTTGGAGTCGTTAAAATTTTAAATAATAGATATGTTTTTCCACATCCTGATCTTCCACAAATAACTGACAAAACTTTATTAGATAAATTTGGATGATGATTAAATTTAAGTTTTTTTTTATTTAAAGTCATTTCATTCATTTTTAAAGTAATAAATTCATCCATTATTGAATTAGTGTTTTTAGAAACAAAAAAATAAAAAAATAAAATTTTAATTTAAGTTTATTTTTGGTTTCTAATAATAAGATTAATAAGATTAATAATGAAAATGATAAAAAAATTTTCTTTAGTGTAGCATGAAAGTTTATACCTCTCGAACGGGAGTTTATACCTCCCGAACCAAAAGATCTATCATAATCTCTTCACCTCCAAAATTTATTTCTTGTCCTTTCTCATCAGTAATTCTAATTCCAATGTTGTTAATAGTTTTTCTTGTAATAGGAAAATATATTAATGTTTGTGGAATTACATTTAATCTATAACCAATGGGTACAGTAAAAGCTGGAAAACTGAATATTAAATTTGATAATTTACCATTTATATATCCTCCTTCAATAATGTCACAATGTACAACAATTGAATTTATTTCAGTTATTTTTGGAATCTTCTCACCTAAATGATAACCTTGACTATAGGTTTGTTTATTAAATCCTAAT
>CAJQUW010004861.1:0-14571 GCA_907163375.1 Prostheceraeus crozeri
TTAACTCTAAACCGGGAGTCTGCTCCGGAGTTAACCCCGGTGTAAGTGTTAACTCATCCTATATGTGCAGGGTGAGTCAAATCAAATGTTCCTATTTATGCCCATCTTCTTCTTGATCGCATTTCAAAATTATCGATCAAAGACTAATCACTTTGTCAATTGGCTGAATGACTATCTTCTTAATCGCCAAAAACGAGTCAAATTGGGTCAGATCAAAAGTTGTCTACTCCATGTAACCAGTGGTGTCACACAAGGATCAAAATTGGCACCATATCTTTACTCTCTGTATTTGTCAAGCTACAAACCATTTAATCATTTTGTGAATATGACGAAATATGCCGACGACATCACTTTGATTATTCCTGTGCATGATTCTGTTGACGATCCAAGTATCGTGTTAACCGAGATGTTTCATTTTAAGAATGGTGTGAAAGCAACCAGATGCGATTAAATGATAATAAATCGAAAATTCCTAATGTAAGTTTTTTGAAAGCTTCTTAGTGTTCTATTTCTAACATTCAGATTGTGAATGATATGAAAATCATGGGCCTCTTTTTCAATAATCTGCTTACGTGGTCCAAACATTTTGATCATTGAAAAAGCATTTGAAAAAGTTTTCTTAGTCACGACCAACTTGTGCTGGTGTATAACTCTATCGTTCGATCAGTAATTGATTACGCATCGCCTGCCTTCATTTCACATGGTGCAAATGCTCTGCAAAAGAGCATTTCGCACTATATATGGGCCTGATGTCAGTACATGTGACAAATGTAGCATTCTAGACATTTCAGAACGTAGGAAGATGCTTGGATTGCGATTACTTCGTCAATCTCTTTCAGACACACAATATATCCTACCACAGAATTAGATTGTTTAATCGTATCACTTAGCTAGAAGTGCAAACTGATTCAAACAGATGGCACATGCAGGAACTTAATATGTGGGCAAAAAGAAATTTTTAATACCTTACAGAGATAGGAAAAATAGTCGTGCGTCGCTTGCGGATTGCTCTGAATTCCTTCAAAATCCTCCGATCGCCACCATTCCTTCAGATTCGAAGAATTCAGATCATTGCGCAAAAGTTTTCTCGATAATGTTGGGTCCTCCGATCATTTTAAAAAAAGTTAGCAGGCGCATGAAAAAACGTTCACAAACTTCTCTGTAGAACTTGACATCGTCTGTGTCTCTTTGCTTTGTGATCCGGTTGATAACAGTCACAGATTTAGAGAGGAACAGATGAACTATTTACACAACTGCTTGAAGCCAGTAAACACAGGACGGGAGAGACACTAGTTTGCGATAGACGGGCAAGAAACAAGTCGCGATATGATTACAGCGATGACTGCTGCAGGATAAACATACTTGAATAGCTGTCATTGTCATGTTGTCAAATGATTTATTTGTCAACAAAGAAAGCAAGCTCAATGAATTGTGTCACACCTATTAATTAGTAAATAATGGTCCGTCAGCTCTGGGAATACAGTATCAACGTTGATCTTGTTCATGACAAAATGCTCCACTTTAATGTCCAAATTGCATCCTGTAGGGAGAATGGAGGCATTCCATACTCCAGGAAACAATGATTTGAAAGCAACTTTCAGCCACTTTTATTATGGTAAATACACCAAAACTAGGGTGACTTCAGACCACCTCGCTGCTTCCTACAAAAAACTTTGCGTATGGGAAATCTACTGAATCGGAAAATAAAGCGCTCGACATACACAGCACGCAACTCGTTCTTTGATGCTGTTACTTACAAAACCTGCAACGCCAACAGGGGCGTAGCCAAAGGGGGGCTACCAGGGCCATGCACCCCCCAAACGTTTAAGTAGTGCTGAAAAGTACATTTTTAATCTGAATTTTTAAAATATGTTCTTAACAATTCTCGTTGCACATAGACATGTATTTTATTTGAAGTACTGCTAACTGACTTAGAGGTGCGACTTTCCTCATCTTTGTTAATGCAATTACATCCAGATTTGTCATCGAAGAAACATTTGGAACATGTCAAATGACATTATTCAGCAAAAGTTTGTCTGAAGCAGTGTATAGATTCTGCACACGTATTATCAATATTTCAAATCATCACTTAAATAACTCGGGTGTATCTTTGGTTGTACGCTTGTTGGTTGTATAGGCTAATATTCATATTTACCCAATGACAATAAATAATCAACTGTCTTTGAGTTTAGTAAAGTTTACAGTCTAAATCGAACGATATGCGTCTTTTTTCCATTAAATTTAGCAATGGGACTAAGAACGTTACAAAGAACTGAAAAATGTTTTTTTATATATTATTTACCTCCAGAAATGTGTAGGCGCCTAAGTTCCTAAGTTTATTCAGTTTACCTGTAGCAGAGGCCAATCGGAAATAATAAAAAACTAATTTTGTAAAAATATGGATGAGCTATAAAGAGCTATATCGAATTTATATCGAAAGAAATACATTGAAATATTTCGAGAGCAATTATGCACATTGGGTTGACTTGATGTGTATCGAAAGGAGGCATTTCATGTTTCAGTCAAACATTGTACAATTCCTTGAACAAGATTCGGCTTTTTGGTTCATGTACAAACCGAGGGTATAGAAACATATCATCTAATAATTTTGGACATAACATGTAAATGAGAATGTTAAATCATGAAATGAAAATTCTTTATTATCTAACAGGTATTTCAGATAAGCTTCAGATTCTAATACGCTTGCATGTAGTTACATGTATACAAAGTGTTAAAATGTATATTCCGTAAAACGTCAATCAAAATCATAGGAAGTAGGGTACTATATATAATGTAATTGAATACCAGTTTTAAGAATTGCAATTCATCAGAACCTTTGTCCCCCAACTGATTTTCTGGCTACATCGGCAACGTAATATAACACATTGAGTCACCAGTCATCATCCATTTTATGCAAATCCATCATCCAAGCGAATAAAGGAATTCAGTGTTTTCATCGTCGGTGATGTTGTTGGATATATTTGCAGCTTCTGTTTTTATCGTGGGGTTCCTACATCCTTTTCAAATTCGTTGGCTAGGAAATCAAATGATTGTGCTGATCAGTCCTGGCTCGCATTCAAAGTTGGATATCTCCATTCTCTGATTCGAGACTCATGTGGAAGAAGAGCTAGGATTTTAAAGGGGACAAATCGATATGGCTGATGAGACTGTAAAAATGCAAAGCTATTGCGAACTCGGCCACTTCATTTGATGCCGCCTCCCTTGTTTTCTTTCGTGATTCTTTATTTCATTCTTTAAATAATGCAAAAGTTAGACCTTCCAAATTGTCCGAGTTTTTTATATCCTGCCGTCGGCAATCATTTCCTTATCATGAAGGACTTTCAACAGGGAACTGATCATTCTTAGAAGCGCGTCTTATTTTCTGTGATTTACGTCTTCAGACGCTTTCGTAGAACAAGTACATTTACATATATTTCGATATGAAGTAATCACCTGTGACGACTTATCATTTAATTAAATCAAAATTCTTGTTATGCAGCCCTACAGAATTGCTGTTGAATGATGTCGACATCAATTTATCTCAAAATGGACTTAGCACACATATATGTCATACACATGAGCATAATCATCAAATTGTCAAAAACGTGAGATGTTATCGCCTCAACGCGATAAGTATCCCATCTGGTCAACACATTTCTTGCCTGTCTATCGCAAATTGTCATCAAAGTAAACACCGATCGGCGGGCTTCAACGCCGTCAGCGTGAATTATCCCTAATTATCCTAAGCAGTTTATCTGTTCCTCTCTAAATCTGTGATAACAGTCACTGAAACTTTGCACAATTTGGCGTGTTTAATGTTGAACCGGCTGCTCATTGTTCCATTGCCATGGTATTTAGTCAGGAGATTGTGCCATTTCATTTACGTTACATGTTCCAATGCTTCCCTTCTAGTCAAACGAAAGAAGACGCCCTGTCTAAATCTGTGTATTCTACAGAGGTATTTGCCGTCAATATCGAATCGAAGTCAGCGTGTTAGAGCCTACTATACCCCTGCGCCGCCGGCGACATTTTTCGCTTTATTCGTATTTTATGGATCAACTGTTTCCACTGCATTTCTACCTGGAACTTAGGAACATATCGTTTGTTCCTGAGGAAAAGTCCAAATATACTTTTTTGTTGGGTATAACCAAGAGAGTAGCCCTACATTCTGACAGGAACAAAGTTGTCGGTGAATAAGCTTGTATGGGTATCGATCGATCAAGGTATAACATGTTCACTTTTCTAGAATTCAAGTGTAGGATGTACATGTATATTACGTGTACTGTGCAGTAATGAAGCAGTGATGTTATACATATAATTCATCGGTTACTCAGCTTTATATAAGGGTGTCGTATTTCTGTTAATCACACAAAAATCACAATTGTTGTTTAATTAAGAAATTAGTAATGAGATTTAGACTATCCATTTTTTTGATTAAGCGAAGGATAGCGAAGAATATACCTATACTTAGATACTAAGGAGAGATCCAACTTCTATTCTCATGAACTCAACATATATACGCCGATAAATGCCGCCGCCGATCAAAAATATATCAGCGCAGGGGTCTATAACCTACTACCTCATATCAAAACTACTCGGAGACTGAATACCTTTATCTATTCATGTTCTCTCCTATTCAATGAATCTTTGAACCAATTTAATTTAATTTAATGAAGTAGCCACATTAACTTGAATGACAAATTCATTTAATTTTGTCAGTTTGTGATTTCTTTTCAACACCGTCACAAATGAAATTCTTGCGTAAATTGACTTTCTTCACCGTATTTTATATATACATTTTTCTGCATGAACACCTCCTCGATTATCATAGGAGGTGTGAGATTTGTATTTTTTTATTTTTTAATGAACGCCAATTCATTCATTCATTTTAAAAAGTGCTGTAGATCAGTGGAAATCTATCCAATTTTTAACTGCGATGTATCATTTTAAACATCTGAGTGTGGGCAACAATTTTGCGTTTATGAGAAGTTCATAGACATGCTAACTTTCACAATATTCGGCGATTTCGAATTGGAAACTTTTTCTAGTTTTATATGTTGCATGTGTTACACACATTGTGTATCACAATACTTTGAACAATTGATTTGTGAATATTTTACTGATAGGAAAGTCGTCTAGTTCTACATGATGTCAGTGTAGATGTCAATTGAGGTGTTGAATGGCCTTTATCGTTAACTGAAGTGGCTATAAGATAGCCAAACGCTTAAACGATTTGCAAGAGGGTGAGATGGCGAACAGGGCTTAATCCATCGAACAAGGGGAGTACTCGAAGAAGCTGATCGACTGCTTGGTGATCGAATTCCTATTGGCATTCAGTTCTCCATGTTGTCATTGTCATTGTCCAGTGCGGTTGTGCGCTGCTTCATGTCCGACTAGTTGTCTGTATTTTCGCTCTGATCGGCTTATTTTTCGTTCTTTCTTTCTTGTGGATCATCTGATAGCTTATTTCATCAGCTATACTTTTGTGAAGTCAAGTTCATCACATTGTATATTGGAGTGTCAGTTTTTAGTGGTATTTCCGTGCTTAGTGTCTGCATTATTGACTATCACTCACATCGTCCTGTTCCAGCCGATTCTATCGAAGCAACACAATTGGAATTCCCGAGCTTCTATTGTGCACTCATTCGGCAGGAGTTATGTGTTTCTAGTGCGAATCTGTGCTGCGGGAGTGATTGTTCCATCCTGTTCGACGTCATCTCTGGTCATTTGTGTGCGTCATCTTTCTTTCGATATCATACAAAATTGTAACAGTTGGTCTTTGTGATTTCTTTTGACCTGATAAAGAACCTCCCTTGTCAAATTTCTATCGAAATATCGATTATTTTCACGTGACTGTGACGATCTACTTCATCATCAGCAGAGATTCTTATTGCATTGATTACCATGAACACGAGAAATAGATCCGGATCGGTGCAACTTGATGACGTAAAGTTATTGTTTAAGCAACTAGAGGAGAGGTTGTCGACACAAATAGCAAACGTTGTCACAAAATTTGAAACTATTGAAAAGTCAATGGACATAATCCATGTTAATCAAGTTAGACTTGATAATGAACTTTCTACTATAAAGCAGATTATTGTTAAACAGCAGCAATACATAGAAAAAATTGAAGCTGAGAAAAGAGTCAATAATGTGGTTGTTCATGGCATTCCAGAAACAACCGTTTCGGTCGACGATGAAAGTTTTTCAACTGGTATGTTAGATCTGAAGACTGACATCGATAAAATTAAACATCTTATAACCTTTGTAGGGTGTAATCAAGAAGCCATTGTAGACTTAACCTTTCGTCTTGGTCGTAAGGATAGTGGAAGGCATCGGCCACAATTGGCGCGCTTCGCAAACAAAGCAGATAGGAACTCCCTTTTATTTGAGCAGAAAAAATTAAGGGACGTCAAATGCAGGGACGCCTTTGGACAAAAAGGTAAAAAGGTAAAATAAACTTAACCTAGACTCGGAGAACAAAAATGTAAAAGAACGAGCAACCATAATCATCCCGTTCGAATCTCAGACAATAGACTCACTCAATCTCATGTCTATATTCTGCGATCACAGTGTGTGTAAGCTAGTTCCAAGCGCAATTCAAGAACGTTATCCACCGAAAATATTCTATAAATTAGATAAACCCACTCCATTGAAGTTTTGCAATTATGGGCGTTTTTTGAATAACCTAAAGTTTCAGGATGTGATGCAAATCATGAACAATCCATGCTCATGTAGCAAGAGGCAATATTTTGTTTACCCGCATTATGGTCACGTAATAACGGGTGATCTGGATATTGTAGATGATGATGACTTACGTCAACTCTTCAGTTTTGGTACCAAACACAGAATCCCCAAAAGCCTTAGTTGGAGTGCCATAGCAACTCAAATTAGTAATTCATTAGATGAGCATATTACAAAAATAAGTAAGAAAGAGAAGCTTGAGGCTACTTTATTCTCAGCGTGGAAATCAAGAATCATGGCACTGATTAAAGATCGAAAAGATCGTTGTGCGACATGAAAGTTGCTAATTTACGTAGGTTAGAGAGGCTAGATCGTGTTGCCCGTCGATGGGCTGGTGTCTCGGACAAGCAACCTCTCGGCTGTATGCTTGAGAATATTTGTAGACGCCTCATTGTAAAAATTTCCAAATGTAAATATACTCATCCTCTCTCCCAATTTTTTATTGTACGCAACAATGTTTCGTGTGACATGCGACACCAACGTGTTCTTCTGCCTCAGAGGAGGAATCGAGCTTTCTACCGGAATTCTTTTGTTAAATTTTCTCATTTTTCTTGATGCCTGATGTACATGTTTCCGTTCCCTCCCTGTCATATACCGCTTTCGTATTGACCAATAAAGATTTTCTATTTCTATTTCTATTTCTATATATCTTGCCAAGAAATCCTCGAATAGATTTCTCGCACACAGTAATCGACACAAGATTAATGTCAAAATGGGTAAAAATCTGAAAGAATTGCAGAATGACGTCATAATTACGCCAGTTGATAAAGCATCTAATAATTATGCCTTCATTTGCAAAAAGTTTTATCTCCAAATTCTCTTAGCCGAGTTGGGAATTGATATTTCCACGTGGAACATATCGGGTAATGATACCTATGGCCCAGAGCAAATTTTAGCGCAGAATGTAATTGAGCAACACACAACAATTGTGAAAAGCGAGTTTAAACTATCTGTCTGTGAAAAAGACAGAAAATTACCAAAATTATATTGGATTCCAAAATTTTACAAAACTCCATGCAAATTTAGATTCATAGCAGGAGCACGACAATGCACATCGAAAAAGCTTTCCATCAAAGTAAATTCAGCCTTAAGTATTTTGCGTGACAATTTTCAGAGATATTGTATGGCAATTAAGAGAAACAGCGGTTTCGATTGCTTCTGGAGTATAAAGTCTACACAAGAATTTCTACACAGATTAAATTCGACACAAGTTTATTCATTGCAAGTTTTCGATTTTTCAACCTTATATACGAATCTTGATCAAAAATTGATTGAAGATCACATAGTCGCTATTATGGATTTGGTGTTTGATTCCTCAAATAGAAAATTTATTTGCATTGGATATGATAAGTCCTTTTGCTCAATGAAAAATTTAATGGTTATCACTGTTTTGATAAACAGAAGTTAAAAGAAGCCATACATTTCCTATTATCACAGACCTACGTCACATTCGGTAATTTAGTTTTCAGGCAGATTAAAGGCATTCCAATGGGAGGAAATTCCAGTCCATTCCTAGCTGACCTATTCCTCTTACACTGCGAATATGTTTTTATGCAAAATTTGATAAAAACTAAGAAATATCATTTAGCACGCTTGTTATCACCTACATCAAGATACATAGACGATATATGTGTTGTCAATTATAAACACTTTAATTCGTTGATTCAAAGAATTTATCCACCTGACTTGTTGGCGGAGAGAAATGGTGATAGCAATAAAGAGGTAGTTTACCTTGATGTGAAAATACAAATCTCACAGAACAGCTTGAGAACTTCAGTATATCACAAGGTAGATGACTTCTCTTTCTCTGTGGTGCAACTGACTTTTCCGGAGAGCATGATCCCATTACAGATGGCCCTTCATGTTTTCGCGTCTCAGGTAGTCAGATATTGTAGGATATGCTCGAAGTTACAAGACGCTGTACACAAAACTAACAAGACACTAAATATCATGAAATCTAGAGGTTTATTCTCAGCATGACTTGATGAGTTACACAGAAAAGGCTCTCACAAGGCATAATGAATCGCTTCACAAATATGGTCTTTTCTCGGCTCGACAATTCACTTCACTCTGTGAATTTCAATGAGGCACGCGCCCAACAAACGACTGACATTTTCCTTAATGCCTTGCTGCATAGGTGAATAAACGACTAACAATGACTTGTAGCCATCATATGGGGGGCGGTGAAGAGTGAATACAGAGCGATTAGCGTGGCTTACGGGAGATGAGAGAGCTCCCATTGTTAAGTCTTGATGTATGAGGCGAAGTTTCTGTAAAGACGGATTACATATTTATCACACAGCGATTACATCTTTATGGGATTCGAGGATGAACAGAATCTGTTTACTTATGGGAATCGAAAAGGCAAAGATTGATGTACAGGATTTGTTTACATGTGCGGATCGCAAAAAGCATACTGTATTTATTGATGGGATGAATTTAATGACAGGATCAGTTTACATGTGGGAAACGCAACAATTGAATGATGTCTGATTTATCTTTGTGACATATTTTTCAAGACATATCATTACCTATTCAGTATTTTGTCAGCCACTATGTGTGGGACCCCGCTCGTTTGGGTTTGAGTGTTCAGGTTAGGGGTCGAAACACAACTAGACGAGTACCTGCTGATGACTGACGGACTGCAGTATTGTGTTTTATATCCCTTAATCGGTAGCTGAAGTAGTGGTCGATGTATTGTAATTCAAATGAAGAATTGTGGAATTACATGAAGTACTATAGATGGATGAAGAAACTGGCGATAACAAATTCAAGTGAAGAAATAGTATTTTCCATGTGTAGTCTTAGGTATAGTGTGTATAGTTTCATTGCTTTCGGTGTAGTAGAGTGTCATTGTAGTTCTATTGTTTACCTCCATTATCCACTTTCCACTTATCCACTCTTACCATCATCCACTTTGTGTAGTGTCAGATATAGTTCACTTATAATCGGTGTAGTAGCATCGTTGTATTTCCATATTTTACCTCCACTTTTCCAATTTTTATTCATCGGTTTCCTGTTGTTTTATAATATCCATTTTTAATTTCCTTAACCTATGGTGACCATTGTCTTATTCTATTTCCACTATCAGCATCTGTAGTCGGTACAGTATATTAGACGTCTGTTTTGAACGTGTTATACGGCAGTGTTTGGAATCTATGGTATTAGTATATTAACAGCAAGAAAATGAGTAGTATTACAGTACAAGTCTTAAAGATTTCCATTTTTACCAGATTTTGGGCCAAAGCTGATCAATTTTAATTCGTTGCCACGAGAAAGCTACATTGAGTTCTTTTAAGAACTGATTAATCCAATGGTTACAGTAGCATTGCCTTTGTACACTTGCGGATTGGAGAACGCCATCAGTCCTCATTAGGACTACTTTAACTAATAATTTAAATTAGTAAGCATTATATTCTATTATAAATGGCTACTGGGATGACTTTCATCATCGTATGAGAATTGTCAAACCAGACGCAACATTTCTTATGAGAAAAGAGGAAAAGCGCATGAGAGATCGATTGCGAATGATGAGGCCTACGTTGGACGATGGCGATCAATTATATATAAAAAACGATAAGCTGTTTCTTAATAGCAATGTCATTGATTTTATCAACATCTCAAATCAGTTATTCTGACATATGAATCGTACATCAAACCTCCAACATTATGTTTCTCTTGTTTCTCGTTACAAGAACTTTTTACTGAAATGCTATATTTCATCTTTAAAGTATGTCTCAACCTACATTCTGCTATATGATCATGCGTCTAAGTCCGACGTTTCCTGCATCGCTCTTGAAAAAATCCATCGACTGTTAATTCTATCAATAAGCCCACCTGGTTACTTTTGTGCAACTCACAATCTCTGTTCTATAAGTTGGATGAGCTTAGAGCTTTGGTCAAAATAGTTAAGTCCAACTTTGTCTGTGTCACGGAATCGTGGCTCATTCCCGACATTGATGACGCAATGATTCAAATTCCAGGCTTTACTTTCTACCGAAATGATCGACAGGACAAAAAACGCCCAAATGACAAAAGACGCGGTGGGGGTACGATTATTTATGCATCGCGCAATATAGCCTCATGTTCCGTCAATATTCCT
The DNA here is from genome assembly GCA_907163375.1 of Prostheceraeus crozeri. Taxonomy (NCBI): domain Eukaryota; kingdom Metazoa; phylum Platyhelminthes; order Polycladida; family Euryleptidae; genus Prostheceraeus; species Prostheceraeus crozeri. The sequence goes on from CAJQUW010004861.1 coordinate 10,847, forward strand.
CCTCACCTTCATAAACCACCTAGAGTGGAATTTAATTTTGCTAAAGTGAATGATGTCAAAATTTCTTTTCTTACGTGTGCTTGCATTCCACCTGGACTGAACTCTGAAACTTTTTCTTGTTTTCGCCAATTTGTCATTAATATCATGGATCACGCATTGCGAGATATTCCTGAAGCTGACTTGTACGTTTGCGGTGACTTTAATCGGTATGACTTGTCATTTCTTGAGCACGAGTTTGATCTGAATAACATCATTCACGTGCCAACTTTTCGTGATGTAACTTTAGACAAATTCTTTTGTGATTACAATAATATAAACAACTTCAATGTAGTTTCCTGTACCTCCTTTGGAGAGTGCCATTAATTCACACAATATTGTTATGGTTTCTAAGAAAGATGTCAATGCTGATTGTCATGATAACGTTTTTTATCGAAAAGTGTATGATCTTCGCAAGTCGAATATAAATTCATTTTGTCGCAGCATTTCTGAAACTGACTGGTCTAGAGTTTTTGAGTCTCATTCTGTAGATGAATGTGTCGGACACTTTTATGAGAAGTTTTATGCTGCCATGTCAAAGATACCTATATCTTTTGTAAGAAACACTCCGAGAACGAAACCATGGATAACACCAATTGTAATCGATATGATCAATAAAAGATGTAGGTGTAGCATATAGGTGTAACAACTATCCTTTGTTCAAGCATTTCAAGGAAAAGATCAAACGGGAAATTTACAAATCAAAGATGATTTGGAGCAAAAGAATGCGTTCTAGTCCTAGAGGTGTTTGATCAATCGTTAAGGATGTGCGTGGTAAGAACGACACGAATTTATTGCATCAAATTGTATCTCTTTTTCCGGATAAAGAATGCGCTGTTGAACATCTTAGCAAGTTTTTCTCGTGTTTTTTTCATGACCCTACTGACAATGATGTGACAGTTATTCCTGTAAGCAACAATATAAATATCTGTGAACCTTTTCTTTCAATCGTCTACTTAAGAAGCTACAATCAGACAAAGCAATGAGAAGTGATTCTATCCCACCCCCAATTCTGTTAAAATAGTCCGGCAGCCAGAACGAGTTTCTGCAGGGAACGAGGCCGAAAGTGAGACTTTCACATAATGATGTCCACCCTATGCCTACACCGAATCTGCACGTCTGCCGAGTCCTAGTGAGTTCCTCTTCTTATCAGACATGATCAAAGAAGTACACATGTAAATCCAATGGGACGCAGATTGCAGTTTTTGGCTAAAATGAAATTTTGAATATTTTCTCTGATTAAACGAAAAGTACTAAGTCCAGAGTCATAATTTTTGGCATGGAATATCTTTAGGTCATTTCCTATGATGCGCATGTGCTTTGATCATGCATCTGATCGGCAATGTATGTGAGAATGTGGTTGAATGTAGATAAAGTTGCTCAAAATGTTTGTGTTTGGCTACATTAAGAGGCTCCCCAAATCTAAATGTGTTTAGCTTTATAGACAGGGGTGCATGAAAATGAAAGGAAATGACCTGAAGGCAATCCATGTCAAAAATTATGACTCTGGGCTTAGTACTTTTCGTTTAATCAGAGAAAACATACAAAATTTTATTTTAGCCAAAAACTGCAATCTGCGTCCCATTGGATTTACATGTGTTCTTCTTTGATCCTGTCTGACAAGAAGAGAAACTCACTAGAACTCGGCAGACGAGCAAATTCGTAGTAGGCATAGGGTGTACATCATTATGTGAAAGTCTCACTTTCGGCCTCGTTCCCTGCAGAAACTCGTTCTGGCTGCCGGACTAAAGTTGTCGGCTGATGAGATTTGTGAGCCTTTGTCTTTTATTTTCAATTTGTCATTTCATACTTCTTCTATTCCTGATATTTGGAAATTGGCAGACATTTTACCAATCCCTAAGTCTGTGCCTGTTCAAAAAGAGAAATTAAGACCGATATCACTTCTCCCTATCTTGTCCAAAATAAATGAGAAGGCCATTTTGCTCAGATATTGTGAAAGCATCGAGAAATGTTATGACAGCTCACAGTTTGTATACAGAAGCAATTCTTCCACTACTTGTGCTCTAATTACCTTTCATGAAAATATTGTACGGTTTTTATGATCCTCATGTTGGGGCGGTACGCATCATAGAGTAGGTATATTACATGTAGGTAGAGTGGTAACTCCGCATTTATTAAATCCCCAATGTGTATACACTTTCGATTTTATTAAATGAACTCAAAGGAGATACTATTGTCAGATACAAAGGAGTCACTATTTTTGCAGTTTTGAAGAAATTACAACGGAATTGAATGATCATGATTGTATAATGCAGAAGGAATGATGTTATTTCATAGATTCCCATGACAGACTTGGAAATTTAATGTTTGCTAAATTAGCAATTCGATGGGTTCCTATTACTTTCATGTTCAGCTTCAAGAAAGCGTGATCATATCACAGCACAGGCAACCTGTCACTGACACAGCAAAATTACATAATCAACGAATGATTTCATTTAACTTTGAAAGATGTAAATGGTTCCAGATCATTATTCAGATTCTAGAAATGAAACATGAATTAAGTGAATCATCAAATCATGCCGGTGAAAATTGAATTAAAAATTTGACATTTCAGCGAGAAAGCACGAATAATACCACGACATTTCAAAATTCAAAATTCAAAAAGCTTTATTTAGACTCACAATAGCGGTGAGAATTCGACAAGGTAGTAGATGCATAAAAACATAAAAAAGGACACATAAACCTAAAATCATGGACAATACTTAATAAAAGAGCTTTGAAATCTCTTTGTTCTTGCCAAAGGCTTCCTCAGACAACAGTTATTCCTTAACGACAACTGCCTTGGTTCAAAAAAGGGACGAAGCGGATGATGAGGTTCTCTTAAAACTTTCTCAAAAAGATTACGACACATCTTGTCACCTGCAGAAAACAAGGACTCTTTAATACATGATTTATCATCAATTAAACGAAACGCTCTTTTCTCTACCCGTGACAAACGAATTCTTAAATAATCTGTCATGTTACATGTTACAGGAAAAGCATACAAAAGTAAGGGTCTGATGTAAGCACAATAAGCTCTAAATAACAAAGGAGAAGGGCAATTGGCTCGCTTTAAACACAACAAAAGATACATGTGCCTGGACGCTTTCTTAATTACCGAATCAATAAAAACATTCCACTTTAGATCTGATGAGAGATTACAACCTAAAACTTTCACAGTACTAACCCTATCAAGGGTCAGGCTGGATAAATAAATAGGCTCACAAATCATAAATCAATAGGCTCACACATGATGATTGCAATGATGGGGAGGATGACGTAGGATATCGAAAGTCACTGAACGACATGAGACCGGGAGGAGGACAACCTCCCTGTCCGCGCGCTAACCAGCGAATGAAGTTTCCATTTTCATGAAGTCTTCCATTATAATGCGGATCATGAAATATCCTTGATAACCAGCTTAATTTCCGCTTAGTTAGGATGCTTATTAGCAAATATTCATTCCTTTCGATATCCAACTTGTTTCATACTACTGATTTAGGAGAGTCATCTCGGTAGTATATAAATTGGCAAATTTTGACTTATTTCAAAAGTGCTCAAATAATTTTTTGGACCGCGGGAATGTAATCTCCGCAAAAAACTGAATCTTTTCATATAAAAATTTTCATTGTAAGCTTATACAGATACTTTTTTTGAGTCGACACTCTACCTATATATCCCTACTCTAT
>CAJQUW010004862.1:0-11922 GCA_907163375.1 Prostheceraeus crozeri
GTTTCTGCCATCAAAACGGTAAAACATAGTGATATCTGTAAGTGAATCATGAAATCACTCTTTGCCTTTATGCATTCAACGATGAAGCCCCCATCAGAAATGTGACGAAATAAAATGTATGAATTGAAGAAGGTGATGAATCAGATTGAATACAAGTTGAAAATAAAATTCGTAGGTCCACCGAAGAGACTTCCTTACACGATGAAGTCAAGGAAGCTGATGGTCCATATTGTCAACTGCAGATTTTGTTTTATGCAGTCCTCTACAATCATCCGGCTTTACTGTTCCCTCATTGCTTAGTCGATGTTGAGTGACGCAAACGAAAATAGGTTTCGATTTTTTATCTTATAAGATAAAAGAGTTCATTGTCCAGAGTAAAAGTACTGTGCATCGCCTCTTGTACGTCCACGTAAAACTTATGTCTTGAGATAGAATCCTTTTGAATTATGGCGAACATTTCCAACTAGAGTTTTTTTTCTCTCATGGAAGAGATCGATCAGAGAACCGAAGTGAACCAATTGTCCATGGTAACATTCACCCCATGATTGAATATTGGTTCGCAAGTCACCATTGTTGTTCTGTCGCGTTTGCTCTGAATATCTTTCGAAGTGCTATCTCGTGAATGTACTTTCACCGAGATACACCAATCCGTTATTGCTTTACGTCGTTTCATTGTCACCAAGCCACAACGATTTTATATACCGTACTTTTCAGGTTTATTCGGAATGTACTGACGAAATACGACGCGGGCCATGGAAGCCAAGCAGTTGTTCGACAATTGTGAAATGTGACCTCAGGGCGATAATGTCTTGAAATTGTTTTCATTTTTCCTCTCAAAAAGTACGAACCGGAGAACAGTCTATCCCGCCGTTCCCTCGTAGCTTGTCGTCTGTTCTAAAAATCGCGAATTTCCTCAAATCTCTCTCGTGTCATCGTTGCTTAAAAAAATGAGCTGCTCCTAGTAGGACCGAATAACTTAGCCACGGGATTCTGTAATGGCGCAGGACGTTTCGAGTCACTGAAGCTTCCCTCTTTTCTTGCATTAATTAACGACTGAATCAGAAATACTACATGGGTCGATTCTGACCCATCAGCGTACTTTGGAGTATTGCAAGCGATCAACACAACTTACATAAGTGGACGAAAAAAAGTATTCGATCATATTTTGGGTCAGAAAAAATCATGTAATTAAAGTCTAGAAAGGGGCTTTAGTGTGAGAATAAAAGTAAAACCTTAAAAAGTAAGATATGTAAACATTTTACATAAGTGACCCGTTTGGCGTAGCTTAACGGTTAAAAGATGCCGTGCTCCACGTATCCACTGTAGCCTATAGCAGCCTGACAAATGTAATATTACCCAGAACATAGCTTGAACCCGCCCAACTGGCCTTATCAACAAAACAACATTGTCCCAGTGAAATGCGAGCTTAAAAAGAACGACTGGCCGAGATGTATGAATCAGCTGATCCTTCAATCACACCAAGAACGGATGCGGACGGCCACACCTTGCGGAGTCAACCTCGGGTGATGTAACACAGGACAGTGCACAGGAGGCCTCAAAATTATTCAGACGTTGCAGGCTGGCATTCCTTTGACATTCAAATAAAAATAAAGAAATATTTTTGGAAAAAGACAGTGCTTCGGCGTGGTGCATTGAAAGAGATATTTTTTGGAAGATAATCATAAAGATATTACTGAATTCAGTTAAATTGAAAAATCAGAAAAATAAATCCCTTTCGCTTCTGAACCTCTCTCATAATGATGCATTTATTCAAATACATATTTCAGTTTGAATAGTCACGCAAGTCAGGAAAAGGGTATTAATATGTTAAGTTCAAACATGCACTAGTCGCCAATCAATTTCGATGTAAAAAAGTCTAATTTTAAAGAAATTAAATAGTTGTAATTTGATTTGTATAGGGGGGGGTGTATTTGATTTTCATTTGCTTTTGTTTTTTCCAATACACATTTCCAAGTTAATGAAGCAGTTGGCATTTGTTATGTCGTACGTTGGTTTGAACATGTTTTTAAACATTATTCTGGTTAAGGTGCGCTTCTTACTTGTTGCAATGTCACATGTGGATTTGGCAAGCGCTACAACGATTTGGGTCTGCGAAATGCCCTATAAAATATTTCCGTTTGGCACAGATTGATTAGGATGTCACACACCGCCATTTTGGCAAAACCAAAGGATTGAAAGGTCGGAAAACGATCGCAATTTCATTTATATTCTGATGAAAATTCAGGCCTATACACAAATTATTCTGGGCCCGAAGCCCGTACCGGGCCCTCTGCAAAGTTTCCCATTTACTACTGGCCCGCCTTAATCCAAAATCTCGACATCATAATCGACAACTATGAAACTTGTACAGCTAATCTTTGTTTCAGAATCTTCACTGATAATGACTGTAAATACAAGCCTGGAGCCATATCAGAAAGGATTGTAGAAAATGTTAACAAATAGGAGAGTATATGATGATTAACACGTTCTCTGCCACTGTTGAAGGACGGTGGCCAACTAATTGCCAAAGAAAAGTACTAGTGGAGCTGATCATCACATTGCGGACCACCTAAATTTTACTGAAAATTCTCAAATCGCCTTCCAAAATCGCGTCACACAACTATGCCATGCGTCATCTCGAGAGCTTTGCATTCTCTTCTCAGGCACTTAAAATTGAGAGTATGATGCAATTCTTCAGCATTAAAATGAGGTATAGATAGACTTTGCAGTTATTGCATTTGCTGAGCAATGCCTCAATTACTAACCAATCGCAATTCTTCAATACGAAAAAATGATATGTGAGTATCACTAATGAAGTCAGAGCACGGGGAGAACGATCATTTTCTGAGCTTTCTTGTTGATCTTACTGGTCATCAAAGTCGGTGAACTAGAGAAAAAATGAGTGTTATCGGTGCAATTATCACAGAATCATGACTCTTTTGGCTGAAAATGTTATATTTTCACTTTTTTCAATCATTAATTCTCATTGTGTTGGTGTCTTCAGAATCCCGGCCATGTTTGTATTCAATAATGTTCAATAGATCCATTTCAAACTTCTTCAAACAAGTTATTTCTCATGATCCTTTAAAGCATCACAAACATGCAAGGTAAATAATATGCAGTCACTGTGAAAGAACCATAGAAATAGAGATTGTTCATCTGAAGAATGAAAGTTACACTCAAGGTCGCGGCACAGCCGGGGGAACTAAATTGGGGTATGAAACGACCCAATTTGAAAGTCTAGAATTGCACATGTGACGTGATTTCTAAGGCACAATGATGCAGTTTATGTTTGACAAAGTGCATTCTAAAAGTGAGAAATAGCGAGCGATTTACACGCCACTATTGTGTATTGATGAATGACTGAACTTCCATTCTAAGAGGTGTTTATTTGTAGCCAATTTCTTGGAGAGAACAAAGACGATCGCCCCTTTTGTTTAAATTGTTTTGTTTTGAACCTTAGTTCTTCCCTTTGGGTGGGTGTTTTCGTTACTTTTGCGGTATTGAGAAAAAAACGTGTTGAAGAGAGCTTGAAAAAACTATTGAAACTTCTTTGAATAAAAAGTTGCATATTCGCATTTCTGGAGTATACCAAACATGAACAGCTTTTGAATGTAAAAAGTTGGAGGATGTGACATTTTGTGATCAGTTTCAACGATAACACTCCATGTTTTTTTTTCCCTTAGTTCACACAGCCGACTTTGATGACCAGGTACATCACAGAGAAAGCTTCAGAAAACGGTCGTTTTCCTCGTGTCGGATTCATTATGATACTCACTATATCTTCGCATTGAAAAATTGCGATTTTTAAATTGAGTGATTTTTTATACCTTGAGCATCATGGTCAGCCCCCCAAAATATAGAAATATTTATGTAGTGAATTGAACTGATAAATGGAATTGAATGATAATATTCTTCCTGGTTGGAACACCGAAATGTAATGCCATGCCGAAAATGAATAAAAATAATCAAATTTCAGAAATAAATGCAATTCAAGAAATTTGAAGCTTGAGTTTGAATTGAATAATAGGATTGAATAATCTCCATTTAGTTTGGTATTACCTATGCTGTATGTGCAAAATATTTTAACTTCTCTCCAGTCTACTGGTGATTGAGATAACAATGGTGGAAATTAATTATTATATAATTGAAAGTTATGCAGGTAAGATATTAAATTGATCGAAATGCACACATTTCGGTGCAAGACTCGCCGAGAATCCGGTGTACATAAAAATAAAAACAACAAATAAAAAAAAACACAAACGTGTAAAAAAACATACAAATACCAGCCGCAACAGCCCTAGTCTTTATAGATTTGGTTCCAAGTTTGCTTTTGAGCACTGCTCTTGAACATGTTTTAAAATACAATTTTGTTTAACACTAGAACCGCCAAGAATTTTACATACCTTTAACCGCCAAATGCAGTCAAAATGACTGCAACATAAAAGATAATGAATAGAACCCTGTAATTACCGGACATCCTAAAATTTCTACCGGTTATTATTGGCTCATCATTTATCATGGTAATTGGAGCAAATTATTAGCTATACTTACTTTCATAAACAAAGTGTTTATATATGAGATAAACATATAATAACTGTGTTATCGCACTATATTTTTCCATTTATGGCAATTAAAACTAATTAGTTTAGAAATTTGCTGCGAAAAAATATAGATCACTGTTTATTGGATAGCTTGACTTTTCGGGTTGCAAGTAAGTTATTTATTTTTTTGTCTAATAGCTTTATTTTAACTTTTGGAGATGATAAATTCATTTATTATTATTTTATATTTATCCTAAAGAATTGAAAATTTATAATAAAAGGCAGCAAAAAAACAAAGTTCTAATTTGTACTGTAATTGGTTTTTACAGTAACTGCAAAACTGTCATGTTTCCAAAAATCATTTGGCACAGTTTATACATGTGTTAACAAATGATGATTTTGTTTGCAGAACATGGACCACAGCACCATTTTTTGCATGTACTGCAAACATTCCCACCTTTGTTCTTATGTTTGCTTATTGGGCACTCCTTTCGCTTTAGTGGCTGTTCTAAGCTGGAGATTCAGGAAACGGATGCAGGCAAATTGGACCTCAAAAGGTTTGAAAATTTGACACATTCTCTCTCCCAAGAAAAGAAGATAATCTCGCCTTGAGATTGATTTTTGGCAAGCAATTTTATATATAATCCATGAATTTAGGGCAACGATGTCCAACAAATTTTAAAATACGTGCATTGGCCAACAGCGTGAGCCAGCCTTCGTGCAATACATACAGTGTGTACATGCTATCGAACATGTCAACGCCATGTTTCGTTTTGTTGTAAAAATTGACCGTTTTCGAAGATTTTTCGGTCCGCCGCCAAAAGTACAAGATTCATGCATCCGACGATAGAACGCAGACTGATTTTCTGATTTTGATTTAATACCACCGTCAAAGAACATTTTCTTGTTAGAGTTCAAGAAGAATCTTGATTCGTAACGCATCATATCCTTTTCCATTTGAGGTAACTTTTCCGGTAATTCGCGGCGATTCTTCCTGAGGTGGTACCAACCATGGTAATCTTTTGTTCTTCCAATGCAGAGGCAAGACTCAAGGACGTAAAGTAATTGTCACATGTGATGTTATATCCCAATTTCTTGTACGGTTATCACCAATTCACAAACGACGTATTCAGACAAAGTAACATTGCTTGGCACGACTTTCCTCCTTTCCCCAAATACGGTAAGCTGTTCAGGACATATTTTGTTTCTGGTATCACACAGAACCCAGAACTTTATGCCGAATTTATCCGGTTTGTTCGGCATATATTGGGGTAAATGGGCATCTGCATTTCGATGGCAAGAGCTGTTCATCAATCGTGAGAATTCTTTAGGGGGTGTACATAGTCCTGGCTATTGTCAATCATACGTTTCCAAATAACACGTATCAAGCAGAAACTTGTCGGATAAAACTCTACTTCGCCGAGAAGTTTTCTCATCAAATCTGAGAAATCCTATAATCTCACGAAAGCGGTTTGCGAGACATAGTATTCTGTACTATTGGAATACCCCAGTTTATCACTCCATAATGCTTCAAGATCAACAACTTTGAGCTGACGTCGCACCAACGACGAATATACATAATTCCAATTACAGCGAGCAGCTCTTCTTTGGAGAAGGACCATTCCGAATCAGGTTTTTGTCGATTGGCTTCAGTTATTGTACATGCAAGAATGTGATTCACATTATAGTTATCGAATAGAAGATGAAAAGGCGGAAAATACATCGTCTGAGGAGATAGATCGTTTGCAGCGATAAGAAAGTCCGGGTTTAGCTGTGAAGATATTCTTCGAAGAGATCGGTCCTCGTCCGCTCACGATTTGTTTTCTTGCCACAAAAGTACTTTTATCTTTACCCAGATATGGTGGTAATTCGTTTCTTGTCGGTCTCCGTTATTGTGCCCAGTCGGATCTTGATTATTGATTCGTCGTCCAATCTCAAACATCTTCATTGTCACTAATGGATGAATTTTCACTATCCTCGATTATAAAGTTCGTCCATGGTCACCTCTTCGTCCATCCGATACTTCTCCATTATCAATTGCGTTATCATCTGTAAAGCAGTTTGCGCAGATATTCGCCGACGTCGTGCTGCCATCGTAAGACTTCTACTGTCCTTTTCTGATAGTCAACTTTCTTCTAAAGTGAGCGTATGATGAGAAACTAAACACTTGATCGATATGGTATATCCATGACTTGATCCTGTTCATGTTGATGAATGATGGAAATCACTTTTTTGTTTTGTTAGCGTTAAAAATGAGATATCTAAGCTTGAAAGTTGAAGACTAATACTTTACTGATTTGCAGTCAAAATGACTGCAATTGGCGCTTAAAGATATATTGTCGTGTATTTTCAACCATAGATATATTTACTCATGAATTCTAACTTAATTTCATTCCTTGGATATGTGCAATAAATGTCATAGCTTCTGATTATCACAACTAATTCAGTTAAGGCTCTGGCTGTATTCAAAAATTGATTGCAGTCAATTTGACTGCAATGGCGGTTCTAGTGTTAAACCTATAGGAAGCTCTATAGAGAAGCAGTAAAAAAGCAACTATAACAAAAATACCTAAAAAACAGAATAATATAATGATCATTTTTTGTAAAACGTTTCATCAAGCATGCTCTTTTAAGCTCCAACACCAAACCCCTACTTCATTTTTACTAAATTACTTTATTTTTACGAATTTTTATGAATTTGCGAAAAATCGGACACCCTGGATTAGGTATGTTTAACATCAAAACCGTTAATTTATTTTGCCAGTTAGCCGGTTAATTGCCAATTTCAGCAACTCCAATAATAGAAATTAGGTATTCTCACCGTCGTTGTCGTAATGTTTCCATACTTCTGCAAACTGTAGTGCTGTGAAATGGAGAGATTTTCGTGGATATCGTTGAAAACGCGCGAGAAAATTACAGGAAATTTTGCATTTTCATCATCGTTAGTCGGGACACCGTTGAAGAGTCATGCAATTCGCTTCTTGCCACCTGAAGTCCGCCATGGTGGAAAAGAATGGGAGAAAATTGACGAGACAACACATGAACCGCACCTGATGAAGAAGTAAACTTCACATTATTGCTGATAACGTACAATGGAGTAAGTCCCAGCCAAATAGGCTCCCATCACATTTATTGGTATTACAGAGAAGCCAATAAGAACAATCAGACTATATAACAATGAGATTTTTGATGTACCGCAAGAAATCCTCATTAAGGACAGGATATTTGTCACTATCCTTTGGGAATTGCAATTTCAGAATCTCAGATTTGATTTCCTAGTTTTTATATTGCGCTCTAATCTCAAATGAAGTCATTTGATTTGTTCTGCAATTAATTTGTATTGAAAATCAGCATTTCTTGTTGGATTAGTTTTTTGACGGTAGGCCTACATCACACGAAAGAGTTATTCTATAGCAACATTAATTACATAAACAGATCCCGCGTGCCATCTACGAATTTTATGGGAAACAGATTCTTATATTTTTTGGTGTCGTGTACAATTAAACAAATGGAGTATAACCACGAATACCTAGCGGACTCAAGAAGAATTCTTTAACCCCGGAACTCATTAAATTTATGTTTTTATCTGATGAAAAGTGATTTTTCTCTGCATGCCTCGTGATGGTACATTAAGCGTGAAGTTCATCCTATGCTATTGCTTTGCATGTATTTGCGTTGTGTTAGGAGACCGCAATTACCAATACCCTTGCTTTCGCATATTATCGTTCGGCGTTGCTGACAACTCGGCATAAATCAATGTTCAATGTGGAAGGCTATCACAAACTACAGAATTAGAATGTTTAACCGTGTCACTTTTCTAGAAGTGCAGACTGATTCAAAAAGATGGCACAACAAAATAACAACGCAGGAACTTACTCTACTGTGCAAAGAAGAATTTTTCAACTGCCTCACAGAGATAAGTAAAAATAGTCCGTCCGCGTCGCTTGCCGGCTTGCGGCTTGCTGTGATCGCCACGATGTCCTCCAGATTCAAAGTAAGATTCAGATCAGTGCGCACCATTTTTCTCGATAATGTTGGCCCTTCCCGAATCAATTATTAATGAAGTTAGCAGGCGTATGAAAAAGCGTACACATAACTTCTCTTCAGAACTTGAAATCGTCTGTGCCTCTTTGCTGAGTGATCCTCCCGCGTTGATAACGAAATGCAATCACTGAACACTTTTAGCACAAATTTGGCGTGTTTTAAAAAACCCTCAAAGACCTGAAGGGCCATTATTTTTTCTATTTCACTTTTTTGTTCTGATGATATACCTCAACCACATCATGCCCATAGTAAAATCATCATTTTTGGACATGAATCTGCATGTGGTCCATTTCATCTCAATTGAAAACAGTGGAAATATGAATAGATAAAGCCAAGGGTTGTCCACTGGACTTCTTGGTGCCGAAAAAGCTGCAGGTCTCTGACGGTCAATGTTGAACTGGGCTGGTCGTTGTTCGAATTGCTATGTTGCGAAATCTCCACAGCTGTTTTGAGTGTCTAAAATTGTAATTATAGTTCTTGTAGGTTAGTGGTTGTTTTAGTTTCCGATAAAGGCAGTTGAAAAATAAAATAAGTGAAGAAGTGCAGGGTGTTTCCTCTAAGGAAAAATAAGTTGCAATAAAAACTAATCATCTGAGGTTGCCATTGTTGCATAGAAAACATCAAGTAACCGCTTCCTTATGCAAACTGATTTTCTGCCAAATGGTCGTTTACCCTTATAAAAATAATGCCACATCGGTATTTCCGAAAAATGCTAGCCAAGAAAGCTTAAACGACACTCAAAAGAATAAAATAACCATCGATCAGCTACAACGTAATCATTGTTTTAACTTCAACATCAACTTCCTTAATATCGAACATCGAATTAAAGCAAGTGTACTAAGGAAGAATGCAAAAGTGGTTCACTGATCGTCAGCCTCCAGTCGCTAGAGAATGCAAAAAAACGCAGGTCTTCTGTATGGTTTATAAAAGTTTTAGAATGTTAAAATATAACTATTATATTTTTCCAATAATGATTCTAGTGATGCTAATGTTTGCATATGCAAATGAATAAATATTGACATTCATAACATACCACAATTACTAACTTTAATAGGAACCTTTTGCTGGTGGTTAGATGGGTTCCCGAGGTCCAAAAAATTATTTGAGCAGTTTTAAAAAAGTCAAAATTTTGCATATTTATATACTACCGACATGATTCATCTTTATAAGTAGTCTGAAACAAGTTGGATATCAAAATGTATGAATATTTGCTAATAAGCATCCTAACTAGGCGGAAATTAAGCTGATTATCAAGGGAATTTCATGATCTGCATCATAATAAAAGTCTTCATGAAAAAGTCACGATATTATTCGTGTTTTCTTGGCTGAAATTTCAAGTTTTTAATTCAATTTTCAGCGGCATGATTTTATGATTTACTAAATTCATGTTTCATTTCTTGAATCTGAATAGTGATATGTACCCATTTACATCCTTCAAAGCTAATTGAAATCATTGTCCTTGATTATGTGATTTTGCTCTGCCATTGACAGGTTGCCTGTGATATGATCACGCTAAAGGAAATACTCTTGAGGTTGAGCATGAAAGAAGTAGCAGGTCATTGAGTTTCTAATTTAACAAACTTTTCCTCTCCAAGGCTGTCATGACACGGAGGATCTGTAAAATACTATTATTTCTTCTGTATTACAATCATGATCACTTTATTGAGTGCCAATTTCTTCAAAACTGCAAAACTTTGCATATCTCATATTTGGTGACAATGCCACCTGTATCTTCCTTGAGTTCATTTAATAAAATCGAAAGTGTTTACACATTGGAGATTTAATAAATGCGGAGTTACCACTCCACCTAATATACCTACTCTATGTAGGAGTGCTTTTTTGCTCACGTACAATGTGAATCGCTGGATACGAAAATTACATGCAAACACATACCAAATTCACATGCAAATTGAAACTAACATTTGATACGAGATTCCAGTATGCCTACAAAGATTTGGTGTCTTATTCATACGAAATCTCACTTACTTTCGCACGTGATCGGTATGTAGCGATGCGAACTATTCTATCTGGGATTGTCTGTTTTACAATGAAATACCAGTTTTTGGTATGTTTTATATACGAGACCCGATGCAAATTGGTCCTCATTCGTACGTCTCTCGTATGTACAGCTTTAAGTCACATAGCAAAGAAATATATGTATATAATACTGTCAAATAACTTTTTTCAGTATTATCAGTCGTGAATATTTCTTTGTGATAGTATGGTATTCAACAGGATTAGATTTATTGGGAATTTCATGCTCTACGAGTATGTCGTCGTTGCTACCTGCCTAGTAACATTAACAGGACGCTTGGTTAGCTCTACTTTATGAGCCAAGTTGATTAACATCAATTCATTCAAACGATATCTTCCTTGCAACCATGTTGACTTAAAAATCTCAAACATAACTATTTTTGCGTTCATGAATTATAATGTGTTTGTATTTCGGATTGATAATATGCTTAATTTCAAAATTGCATAATGCATAATTGTTGATGGTTGAATACTTATTATTGATTCTTTATGAAATGCCTTAGAATTACAGTATTAAAATCGAATTCAGTATTGTAAGTTTGACTCCTGAATGTCATTATCTCACTACTTACAAAACAGTAGTAAGTGCCATGCAACAATAGTGTGATCTTTATTGACAAAACGCCTTAAATCAACATACTTTAGACATCATTGATGCTTTTCTTTAACATTGTGCTGGTGTGACTTTAGTATGCAAAGCATACCACACTTGAAATAACATACGAAAAGCATACAAATAGATACAGAAATGTGCCAAGGATGTTTTGGTGTGCATCCTTCGTACAGATTGGTATTGAGCGATTTACAGTGTACAAACTTAGGTCCAGTAAATTCACATTTTTGACCACAAGTTTATCAGTGAAAGCTACTGTACTAGTAAATCGTCTGAGCCATTTGTATTGCAAGTGTGAAAGCGATTTTGCAAATTCAGATGCCCAGAATAATTTTTTAAATCAATTACCAAATAAACCTTTTTGATATTTACGACCAAAAATCTCTGCATTTCTAAAAAAAACATTGGTAGTGCAGATTGTTTTTACGACATCTACTAATAGAAGAATTATAAGATATGACACCTTATTCGACTATACTCGTACATGCAAACAGTTGCTAACCTTCAAGCACATATTTGTCGACAATATTGAGCATTAGTGGAAGATTGCTTTTGAATAAAACTTGCACTCAATCAGAGGACTGGAATGCAAGAGCAAGAAGCTCAATATAGGGGAAAGACGCATATTTGGTATCTGTCGTGAAGTGCCTTTTTTGTGGCAATTGTTGACAGTCAATTTTTTTAATA
>CAJQUW010004863.1:0-22239 GCA_907163375.1 Prostheceraeus crozeri
TTAAGACTAATGTGCAGCGTAATGGCAGACGATGAGCGACGTTGAAAGCTTTCGATATTGTCTTATTCACTCGATACTCTTAACACCCTGCAGTAAATCACGTATTCCCATCTTTATTGTGGCTAAACACTCATTCACAGAATTTAGGCGGTGAGCATTGGAAAGCGATCTTTATTGGAGAAGACCGACGTGGTGAACTATTTGACTCTCTTGCTCAACCTCCAAATATACCAACACAGCAGTGGTTGAGAAAACATACGCGTCAATATCAGCGAAATGAACGCATACTACAACATCCACTTTCATCAACGTGTGGTGCTTTTGTACTGTACTTAATCTTAAAACGTTTACATGTATCTCGATTTGCTTCTGTTATTCAAAACTTTTCATGTAATCCATCCTCTAATGAAAAAATGATTTGTAAGTTCTATCATGATTTGAAATAAAAACATCATGTTGGAAAAATTTGTGTGTTTTATTTTACAATCCGTGGGTACGTACATACATCAATGAGATAGTCTAGGATCATATTTTTGCTTGTACATGAGATTTTATAGTCCAGTAATGATCACTTTACTATTATGAAAGATTGCCACATGCACAGGTAACCAACAACACTAATGAGAGCTGCAGGAAAAAGTTCGGGTTCATAACACAAACTGTAACTGCTGGTACGAATCTTCAACAATGATAGACTGTCACTCAATTGAGTAGAGATCACCATATTGTCCACAGTCAGATTCGACATCACACACCTCTCCCTCTTCCATATCCGACGTAGTAGTCTTTGTAGCTCTAAGCGCATTGACTGCGCCGATGAATGAGAAAGGGACGCCGAGAATCTGTACAGTCCCATTTGGGAAGAGTTGAAGATTCCGTGAATTGTTCACCTTCACCACTAACATTTGAGGACGACCCGGGTAATACTTGCTGTTTGGAAGCTGTTGGTGTAATGTTGTGAGATCGATTTTGGTGTAGAGTCTGAAGCGACGGAGAATGTTGACGATGGTGTAGCGATGGCGCTTCATGATGAAAGAATGAGTAAATTGAGCGATGTACCTTCCTTTTATACTTTTCCCAACTACCTTGATGAAATGTGAAGTTAGTATGAAGTTGGGAATGATAGAGTTGAATTCGCCGATTGTTGACGCGCAACCAGATGCGATTTCCAATACGTGAATGTCTTTTCATATAGAAGTATTTTAAATCCTTCATGATATGATGTAGAGATTGAAAATGGCGATAAGATAAAGCAAACTCTTCTCACATTTCCAGTTGAATCTTTGAAATAGACGTTTCGATCATGATCCGTTTCAATACGTTGTAGGGAATCTAATTTCCAACTCATGGTGCGTGATAGTCATGTCTGATTAAGATTTGCATAGTAGGGCGATGAACTCACGACGAATAAATGTCATGATGGAGCGATGTATGTATCTTCTATACTTCTCCCAATTGTATTTGCGAAATGAGAAAACAGTTTGCGGAATGAGAATGGTAGATTTGAATTTCATTTCTGTAATGTTGAAGCCAAACTTGATCACCCAGGGAGATGAATCTTAATGTTTCAAAATATTCCAAATCCCTCATGATATCATTGAGGTTGACAAATTGTCGCCATGTTAATGTAATTCCTCTTGATGTATGACCATGAGAATTTTTGAAATGTACGTTTCCATCACGATCAACTCTGATATATTGTAGAGAGTCCAAAATCCAAGTCTTCATGATGTTATGCAAAGTTGCAGATTAGCAATATAAAAATGTCGTTTTATCATATTTTGCTTAGCAATGCGGCTACAAAGAGATTTACTAGTAATCGAGCCGCACTCTTTTCTACTCCCATTGATCATGCACAACAGCTAAATGGGAATTGGGAAGTGGGTGTCACTCAACTTGTTTATAGCAACTGTGTCTATACTTTTGATCATGAGGTGATGACTATTAATATGAGACGTACAGCTGCTTACCAATGTGAAAAGGGCTGCCGAGTATACATTCCACAGTGGCCAAAGAAAGATCTCTTATCATGTAAAAAGTTTATATATGATTTCTTGAATAAAGCGTGTAAACATATTTCCCAATTTACTCCACACAAAGATGATTATACTTATATACATCATGTAGTTGAGAAAGATTGGATTGTTGGTTTAAGTCCAAGTTTAAGAAATGATTTAGGTTACCTCGCTAGCGCCTTGACAAGCTATGATAATTTTAACGTTAATTACCACATAAGTGCTCATAAACAGTTAATATATCGAGAGGAAGCTTATTATGTAGATCTTATTCCAAAAAATGAGAAGACGTTGGTGAAGAAGATTGTGATTAAGCCAAGAAAGACAAACATGACTCCTGAAACATTATTGAAGAAATTTAATTATCTCCTTCGAGTTGATGGTAAACAAGTGGCAACATTGACTTATATTAAATCATCTAATCATATTGCAATAAGTAAATTAAATGATGATGATCTAGTATTAATTTGTTCAAAAGATTTTCATCAGTTCTTGCGACATCATTCTGCAGCTGTTCATGGAAAATTTAATATGCAACATTTACCATGTGAAAGGTCAAATCAATTTGATACAGAATGGACCGTATCTTTATACAGAAAGTGTGTAGAGCCTTTCGGTGGTATCTTACATGAAACAAGAGTGCTGATGCCTCGCATCATTACTTCAGTAAAATTGGTTGTAGATTATTTAAATGAAGTGATTAATGACCAACATATTTCATTTTCTGAAAAAGAAGGTACTTTGTCTCTCACTATAAGTGGAAAAGGTATTGAACTAATTATGGATAAAACTCTAATGGACATTTTGGGTTTTGACCAAAATATCTTTAAAAGTGGTACTGTAACCAAAGCTAGCGCAGACATGTCGCTATCGCGTCGTATTAACTATTTTCAGATATATTCCAATATTGGTGAAGATGTACGTGTGGGAGATGTTGAAGCTCCATTGCTAGCAATGATACCATACCAGCCAAAGAGCTGCAGTATTTTATCTGAGCATACTTTCAAGAAAGTGCATTATACAAAGCTGAAATCAAACTACATCCCACAAATTGATATTGCCATTTATGACGATGCTGGTGCGTTGATTCCTTTTCATAAAGATGCTGTGACAAGTATCACACTCCATTTCCGAATGAAGAGTTAATGCAAACGTATGCTAATATATTTTTCCAATGTGAATAATATGGAAAGTGAAATAAGGACTCTTTTCTAATCTAATTTACCTGTAATGCTTCTATGAATAAATTTCCAAAAAATAAACCATCAGACTATCGAGTAGAATTAAATCGCCACTGCATTTAGAAGGTGAATGGGAGGTTGGCGTTTCTAGTATTTGCTATGATAGCAATATTCAGAATGTGAATGATTTGGAAGAAATGATATTGACTCCTCGCACCCATGATGGAATAACGATGAATAATGCATTTCAGTTCCCATACAATTTAACATCAGATGGAAAGTGGAACTATGAATGGATTCAGATAAAATCAGATTCTTATGAGCCATTTGGGAATGAGAAAATTATTAAGGCATTCAACAGTGGTAATACTTCCATCATGAAGAATAAAAATCAGAAAGCTTATGAGTTTACTATCTATCATTGGAGTGGGAGACAGTTCCTCCGCTTTCATTCTTTTACTAAAGGTCTTACGCTGAGGTTGGATAGTGAATTCTATCCGCATCTCGGTTTTGGTCATGGACTACATCTAACGTCAATTGCTACTGCAAATGTTAGAAAAGTTTATTCAAATCGAATCAACAAATTTCATTATAGATTTAAAATATTTGATGAAGATGTTGTAGAATGCGAAGAACGCATCATTTTGAAAAAGCGTGGTGTTCAACCTTTATCACTTATTGAGTTAGTAAAACGATGGAATGAGACTGTGGGTAAGAAGTATGGAGAGAAAATTATGGCGGACAAAAATAAGTTGGTTATTCAGAAATATAATGACAAACTTACAGTTTATTTCTCTCCAACCTTGCGTCATTTTGTAAGACATTATACACCTATTATTGGAAGCGGTGTGGTGTATGCTTCTCATGAATATCACACTAAAGCTGATTCAGTTAATGATGAATGGTGGGTGGACATCTATGGCGATCGCATCAAGAAAATTTACCAGTCTTATGAAGAATCTAAAGTTGCTATCAATATAATGCCGCGTCTATATCATACAGTTGAAAGCTTCATTCATGTAGTAAATCCTTATATACAACAGAAGTTGAAGCATGTGATGAAAAGTAAATATGATGTAAAGACACACCACATTTCGTTTTCAATTGAAAATCAACGCGTTGTTCTGAGACTGGGTGATGACATTCAATGTCAATTGAGTAAAAATTTGAAAAAACTCTTTGGTTTTTCAATGCTACAAACTGTGTTTGCTGCTGCGCATACGATTGGTATAGAAACACCAATGACACTTGATAAACATGAACAGCACCTTTACATTCAAAGTGATTTGATTCTACCTATTTCTGTTGGTGAGAAAAAAGAATACATTTTACGTGATTTCATTCATGATAAAGACGCTTCATATGGAATAGTCGAGAAGATGTTTGAATCTATTTTCTATCATCCCGTCGTCAAACAAACTATACCCTCTATTGCTATCAAAATTACCAATGGTTTACAAGAGTGCATCCATGTGAAAGATACTAAATCCCTCATAACGTTAGTGTTTCGGAAAACAAAGTGAAGTCTTTATACAACATTTATTGAAATATGTACATGAATGTGAAGGAATAGACTTTATACAACATCCACTGAAAATATATACATGAGCGCACTTCAATAAACATTGTTATATACAAAAAGTCTTTTTACTTCGTGAAGGGTGGAAATATACAGGGATAGGAAAAATGTCTTTCAGTGGAAAAGTCATCACATGGGGAATGTACAGATGTGGACACATATTCACAAGGAAAAAACAATCTCATGCGATACATAAAACAACAATGTTTATCTACAGAAATCAACATCAAAATACTAAGTTAAGGATGATTATGCTAAGACGTCTCCTGAATGTGGTAGTGTGAGTTTAATTCTTTTGGGTGGTGGTATGTTTGTGTCAGGATGTCCATGTGGAAGAGATATGTTGTGTTCTAGCCAGCACCTCTTATCCTCCATGCTGAAAGCGCCCGTTTCCTAAAAGTATGAGTTTTGATCTCATGCGACTTAGATTTTAAGATTGTCATATTGACAAACGTTATATTTTTATTTCTATAGGCTTTCCTGAAATTCTTATGTTTCATGTTAGAGACCAATGATCTTGATATGCCTTTAGCGCGCTTAATGCTATCATCACTATCCTTTAATTTCATAGAATACATTTTAGGGCGGAGGAGAATCATTTCAGCTATCTCCTTCCCTGCTGTCTCATCCTTAAAGCAGCCAAGTTTTGCCTTATTTTTGATGGAGTATAGTGGATGATTAGCAGGATAATTTGATGTATCAAAATATCTTTCTAAAGATTTTCCTACTTCATTAAAATTTAAATCTTTTTGAGTGGTAATACCTAAAAAGAAACTATCTGTGTCACCACCCAACAAACGAACCTCTTTTACGAGAGGACACGGTTTTAGTATTTTATAGAAGAGTTGATACATTTCAAGCTTGGAGTAATCTAGAACAGCTTGACCAATATAGATGGGTTTGCACAACTCAACTTCAGATTTTATCATTTTAATACCTACAAGATCCTCATCGATTATGTCTCTATCGATGAATAGAGGTGATGAGGTCAATTTGTGATACTTTTGATCATCATTAACTAGTTTGTAGTTTACGCGCTTTCTAACATCCTCCATCGTCTTACCAAATAGACTGTTGTTCTTATATTTATAAAAATCTTTTTCAAAATTATTTTGGGCTAGTGCACGTTTCTGACTGTTACTATCTATGTAGGGTTTGAGGAAGGCTTTCTGTCTAAATTTAATAATGCGGTGAACTCTTTTTAAAATCATGCCCATTTCTAAATAAAATTTTAAGATGCTAAAGTGGACTAGATAGTTTTCCTTATCATAATGAGTGATAAAAAGTTTGCGGCAAGGCTTATACTTGGGTTGTCCACATGATTCTAAATCTTTATGAAATTGTTTCATAAAGTCGGAAAACATATCTTTACTCACTTCACCTGATTCGGGTGCGAGTGGAAAATCTACGGTTTTATGTTTAATATTATTTGGATAGATTAGATCTATCTCAAAATAATATCCCCAATCACCTTCATCTGGAATTGCTAGTATGTTGGAAGGGTTGGAGAAATGTTCAATTTCACTATCATCTAACCAGCTAAACTCAGAGTGAGGTAGCGGTTTGGATAATGAACTACCATACAAATTATTTTGGTCATAATACTTCAGATGAGTCTGGTCATTGCCTACTATTTTTGATTTTAACCTATGTTTATTTACAAATGTGAGACCACCGCGAATTCCTCGCTCAAATAAATTATACATCTCTGGATCTTGTAAGAGATGAATGGTCTCACCAGTCATTTTAAAAGCAGACTTAAATGACATGGCTGGCAGACTGACAAAGTGGACGGGATCTAACTTATCTTCTTCTAATGCCACTCGTCGAAACTCCTGAAATACATCAGCCAGCAAAAATACATCTAACTTAAGGTAGGCAATCATATATTCACCAAATGTATGGCAGTCAAATTTTATCCATGCATCTTGTGCATGATCATAATCTTCGGTCTTACATTCTGCGCCGGTCAAATCATTTTTAAATTTATCTATGGGCGGAAGAGAAGTCTCGCCGAGTTTACTAATTGCATCAAAATATGCATATGGAAAGACTCCTTTCCGTGTGATGACTTCATCGGTTAGATTTGGATATTGTTTCTTAAGATTTTGTGTTAGTGGAAGAGACTTTAGATTTTGCACGAGAGAGGCCAGTGATGCAGTCATAAATTGGTAGGAATCTAAAAATTTTATATCAAAATAGACCGTCTTATTTTCTTTAGTTTTATCGACAGGCACTTTTGCTGTCATGGCCATAAACTTCTCTCTCGTTTGTGCTATTACATCAAGCTTCCACTCTTTCATTTGACCTAAACCTCCTTTTATTATCATATGGCTGTCGTAGCCCTTGAAATTATGGAAAATGACGGGTAATGTACGCCGCTTCATCCTCAGCGAAAAATTACATTTTGAACAGAGTGCGTTTCTAAATTTACCAGTGATGTGGTCATGGTCGCGCACTTTCTTAATCTTATCATCGTCAAATGTTTTCCTACATTTGGGGCAAACGTTGCAACTATCAAATTTTGCTTGATCATCTGCTGTCATATGCAATGATCTGCGATAGAGTTCACCATCATACTTTTGTTGAAATTTTACAGCCTGTTCGAGGAATTGTAGGAATTGGTAAATACAATCCTCACCTTGCCAGACGTGCATTTTATTTTTTCTATTTTGGAAATGGTCATGCCATACTTCATAGCAGGAAATGGCTGCTGGTCGATGGATGTTATCATCGATATAACATTCGATGTCAGCATAGATGACACGAAGAGGACTTAGTTCATCGCCATTCTCTCTATATGAAAACTCCTTATCTTTGGGCATGCGTTCCATTTGCAGTTTACCTCGCTTACACCACTCATAATGAGTTTCAAATTTGTTTTTACTCCTAAAGTTCCGAATGCATCTGTCACAGTAATAAATCTCTGATGAGGTAGAATTTCTTAAGTGGTGGTATAAGCGAGA
Source organism: Prostheceraeus crozeri (assembly GCA_907163375.1). NCBI lineage: Eukaryota > Metazoa > Platyhelminthes > Polycladida > Euryleptidae > Prostheceraeus > Prostheceraeus crozeri. The sequence goes on from CAJQUW010004863.1 coordinate 7,742, forward strand.
GATTTTGGGAATGCCGCAGTAGTGCCATTCCTCACTATCATCCTGTCTTACTAATAAAAGGTTGACAACATGATCATAACAACTCGAACGCGAGTTGTAGCGCACACCCTTCAATCCCTTTTCCCAAACATGGAGAACTATTTTAATGTTGTTCAATTTTTCAAATTTTTCTATATCTTTAATTTTCATATCGTCACTATTACAGTCATCGAAGTTTAATTCATTCTCCCACTGCCTATAGCTATATGTACGATTTCGATTCGCATTGATGTCATTATAGTGGAGAATGGAGAGGACAGCATATTTAAAACATTGCGATTCGCAATCGACATTGATGACTGCTGTTTTGTTTTTTAAATTTTTTGGAAGTTTAAAGGAGCCTCGACCACTATGATTTCCTAATAAACTGATTTTAAATAAGGCGGACTCAATGCCGTCAAAAATGAGACCGCTATCGCGCTCGTTAAATTTATCAATATTTAATTTTAATCCTTGGATGTGAAAATTTATCCAAGACTCATAGTCTACAACCTCGGTTGCAGGAGAGGAGGGTATGTGAAACTCCAACCTCTCTATTATTTGTCCAGTATGGTGGTCGATTTTTACATATTTTATTTTAAGATAGATGAGCGCCTTCATCCTAAAATTGTCTAAATTGTTGAAGAGCGCTTCTATCAATGATGAATTTTGATGAAACCATTCCTCAAAGTTAGCAATGGTTTCTGAGGAGTCCATCTGGTAGTTCCTCACTAAATTATTTATGGACACTTCAGTGAGTCGGATAGAGGAGGTACCGTTGGTGTAGCTATCGTTCGTGTGTGTATGTTGAAGTCTGTGCGAAGATAGTTCAAAACGTGTCTCGAAAGACTGAGCGCACAAGTCGCAAGAAAAGGAGACGACGTTAACAGAATCATCCCCACCTCCGGAGATTGATGCCGGCTTAGGTCGACAAACACCTCGCTTGATGTGTCGGGTGAGATCCCATTTCCTCGTGAAGATGTGCCCACAGTCAGCACATTCCCACTCGTTACCATGTCGCGACAGTTCTGAGCTGGAACTCACATCACCTGAAAGAGAAATCATTCTATCATCTCTGTTCAAGCCTCAGTGTATTGTTGCAACCTACCTTGACTCAATAACTCTAAACTTTCCTCGAGAAGGGAGGGCGTTGGTGATGAAGTTGATGCCTGAAATTGAGGAAGATGCTATGAACCACACGTTTGAGGGAGATGAGAGAGGAAATCTTCAACTTACCATTTCAATGAAATCAAGTTTAAGGTTGATGCTTCAATAAGATAGAGACTTCACTCAATTAATATGTCTCAAATTTGGAATTCACTTGTACACCTCAAATAATAGCAGAATTCGCTAGAGAATACTTCACTTATACGTCTCAAAGACAGAGTGAAATGACACGGATGTCACTTTGCTTATATCCTTTCATGCTCATCATTCATTGGCTGTTCATTCTGATTGGTTGCTTGTTGATACTTAAGAATTAGAAAAATGTTAAAGTTATCATTATTCAAAGTCAGCATTTCAAAGACAACATGACAAGTCCTCCAACAACACCAAATACCGCATTGGAGTTCTCCTCTCCATGCACATCAGCAAAGGTGCTCGTTACACCAAATGCACCAAGAAAGGCGAAGGTGGAGAAGACATACAATCTCGACAATATACGAAAGTTATCGGAGGACGATGAAGAGGAGTTGCCCGACCTAACAGGCATACGGTGGAAATATTTACAATATGATGTCGAAGGGGTGATGGAGATGACCAGCAAGTCGCAGTTGCATCAAATATGGGAGTGGTACACCCCTAACTCCCAACCGCGAACCGTGGCGGAGTGGGCGTACATTGACAACGTGAGGGACGCTGCAGAAGAACGTTTAAAGCAGCTCAACTGTTTTTGTGATCTATGTGAAGTCAGACTCTGGGACGATATTGACGATGAAGACCTTTTAAAATACATGCCATAATAAATGTTTATTTCGTATTATCTTTGCTTTCATACTGACTTACTTGAATGGGGCTTTAGTGAATAATTTAACCATGTATACTTTTTCATTTGGAAATAGTAGCACGCTTAGTTTAACTTGCAAATCTTATAACATTTCATATGGGTGATAATGGTAGATGAAATAGTGTTAAATAAAATTAAGATAGCTTACATGATTCTGGGATAGCAATCGACTGCGATCCATGTGTAAAGAGCTTGTTAGACTATGGAAGAGAGAAGTGTGTTATGTTGCGTGTGGCGCGTGAGTGTCCTCCCTTTCATTCCATTCATCAATTCGTCTCATTGATAGAGACAGGTAGAACTCATGGCTCTCATAACGTATGCAATGGAAAGTTTTAGGCAACCTTCGACAGTTGGCTAAATGTCGCCCTGGCGCGAATGCATACTACGTTGAGACAGAGGCAATCACTTGCAAACATGACGCAGAGAGGTTTAACAAGATTGACCATTGCCGAATGTCCCTTGCGGTATACATAGCTACGGGTTTCACCGCCGCCCTTTACAGGAACGCCCGTCGAAAGGAAGTATTACACCGAACTTCATTTGCAACGTTCAAGTTGACTGATAGCAGATTCAACTTAATGATAGTATTCGCCAGTCCGAAGACTGCCCAGGGCAAACCGCGTGGAGGTTCTATCATGTCTTGCCCCATGGTGGCCCTTAAGAGAGCCGATGGTTCATTCTCGGGATTAGGTTGACTATTGGCTTGAATAGTCAAGGGGTATGACGGTTAGGTTGTCATAAACCCTATACCGCCTAAGCCGTGCTGGTGCATCTGGCACCTTTCGGATGCGAGTGGTATTCGGAGTCCACACCTCATCCGTCCAAATGATCCTCTTGATCTTCCCCTTCTTCTCATCCTCATCCCACTCGTCGAGGATGACGAACTCGGGAATGGCGTTGTCTTCATCGATGAAGACGGGAATGTTGTCGGCAGATGTGGCTTCCATCGTGACTTCAAATTGAATGAGAAGCGCTACAATCTTCTGGCTTATATAGGGTTTTCAACAATGAATTGCTCAACAGCGAATCAGAATGCTTCAGGGATAGCAATCGACTGCGATCCATGTGTAAAGAGCTTGTTAGACTACGGAAGAGAGAAGTGTGTTATGTTGCGTGTGGCGCGTGAGTGTCCTCCCTTTCATTCCATTCATCAATTCGTCTCATTGATAGAGACAGGTAGAACTCATGGCTCTCATAACGTATGCAATGGAAAGTTTTAGGCAACCTTCGACAGTTGGCTAAATGTCGCCCTGGCGCGAATGCATACTACGTTGAGACAGAGGCAATCACTTGCAAACATGACGCAGAGAGGTTTAACAAGATTGACCATTGCCGAATGTCCCTTGCGGTATACATAGCTACGGGTTTCACCGCCGCCCTTTACAGGAACGCCCGTCGAAAGGAAGTATTACACCGAACTTCATTTGCAACGTTCAAGTTGACTGATAGCAGATTCAACTTAATGATAGTATTCGCCAGTCCGAAGACTGCCCAGGGCAAACCGCGAGGAGGTTCTATCATGTCTTGCCCCATGGTGGCCCTTAAGAGAGCCGATGGTTCATTCTCGGGAGTAACGTCATCTTACACCCTACCAATTCTGCTAAGAGAGTCAAAGACTCTCTCTTTGGTAGCACTGTCGACTTCCACACTAACTGGTACATGGCTAAAAAGTGGAATGTAGCGCCATTCCGTTGGATTGACAGCAGTTGCTGTCATCGGATTGCCAATCCGAGCAAGATTATTAAAAACTCTGTCTTGCTCCTCTATTCTAGCAAATTCATTAAATAAATTTCGCGGCCTTAACTGCGGTCCGCGAGGAGAGTTGACTGCAGCGTTAGGTGTCTCCATGATTGAAATGAAATGAAATGAGAGGTAGTGGTTTATATACCCCTCTAATGTGACGCAACGTTCAAGTTGACTGATAGCAGATTCAACTTAATGATAGTATTCGCCAGTCCGAAGACTGCCCAGGGCAAACCGCGTGGAGGTTCTATCATGTCTTGCCCCTAGGTGGCCCTTAAGAGAGCCGATGGTTCATTCTCGGGATAATTCAAGGACTATGGGACTCAAGCTTGCCGCTTCGCCTCCGGCTCGTTGACGGAAGCAGGTGGGCGCTTCTCTTTGATATCTGTAAAGAAAGAAGTTGTTAGTTATTATCTTGAACTCTAAGTTACTTGTTTTAAACTTACAGATCTTCTCAGGACGTGGCTCGAACAGGAATCCTGTGATCGCCTCCTTGTGGTCGAATGTAAAGTGAAGGCATTCGATACCTTTTTTAGCCCTGCTATAACACATCTCGTCTCTGCCACGTTCACAGAGGAGCGGTCTTGCGGGCACACGTCCTTTCTTGTCAAGGGGAATGTGGAGGCGACTTGATCGTCGAGTACTGCTACTCATCACTTGCTGGTGCAGCTCCTGATTAGTCGCCACCTTCCCCAACTGCTTTCGCAGCCCTTCCACCTCCTCCCTCATCTTTCTTAACTCCTTCTCCTGACTCTCTCTCTCGATGAGGAGCTGCTCTTCTTTAGCCTTACTAGCGAGGTGCGAGAACCTCTCGCGATCGAGCTCTCCTTCTTTCTCAAAAAGACTAGCTTGAGTCTTCTTGAGCTCCTGAGTGACTCGCGAGAGGTTCTCGGAACTCGCTTTATAGAAGAAACAGTCCCTCTTCCACACCTCCAACTCATTCTTCAGCTTGTCATAGTTATCAACCAGTGGTGGGCGCATAATGAAGTTGCGACATTGAGCCGCAATCCCACCACTGCTTGATAACTTAGCCGGCTGCACCTCGCTATCGAGGTCAACGTCCCTCACCGCCTCTACCTCGCTATCGAGGTAGACACTCTCGACTAGGTCAACCTTCGTCGAGCCTTTATCCTCCTCCTCTTCCTCACTGTCGCTGCTACTTGTAGCCGACTCATCGCTAGAGGAGGAGGAGGAGGATTTACTCGACTTCGGAGAAGACTCAATCGGAGTGGGTGAGAGAGCCTTTGCTGGCACGCTAGAAGATGGAGCCTCTGCTGACGTGATAGACTCGACAGCAGACTGAGTCTCTAGAATCGGGGTGGGCGAGAGAGCCTTTGCTGGTGCACAAGATGAGGGAGGCTTTGCTGACGTGATAGCCTCGATAGCACACTGAGTCTCCAGAGCTTTCAACTCTGAGCTGAAGAGACTTTGCTTCGCCTCCTCAGTCAGCTCTGGTTGACTGCAGCTGCTGTGCTTCGCATGCCACTCCGGTAGCGTCTCGACAAGGCGAGATGCATTATGGCTGCTACAAAAGTATCGAATGCCCCCTACCATTCGCTTATGTGCACAAGAATGCTTCTTAAAGGCATCGCTACGAAAAATCTTTGAACAGACGCAAAGCTTAAAAGCCGTCTTTGCATTGTTGTAGTTAACCATTTTCTGAAGTGAAAAGGGGAAAACAATGATTATAATTCCGTAAACGTTTGATAGCAAACGATTGATTCCTAGTTTATAAAAACGGAAAAGAATGATTTTACACTTAGTGAGGAATGATAGATTTGAGTGTAGTGAGTGGCACTAGATCCCGTCGACAGCCCGAAGGCCTTGTACTGATCACTAGGGAAGTGAGAGATCTTCCCCGATACCCGCTCTTTACAGCTGAAGACATCATTGTCACTGCCCCGAAGTGGTAACAGGAACGCCGAGTCAAAGGTAGTGATCAGTAGCTGGGATCCAACCCCTCAAAGCTGCCTTAGACTTAGTTACATTTCAAATCTGATAGCAGATTTGAACTCAGCATACTTGAAAACCTTAGTCTACATGTTAAAACTTTGAAAAAACTGAAAATTAAGAATTTTTAAAAAATTCCGCATTTTACTACTCATACTACTTTTAAAAAATTTTATCAGTAGTAAAGACACTATCAAACTCTATCACACAAACTTTGAAGTAAGAAGATAGCTTGCCTACTTCAAAAGATAGAGTCCTTTGCAACCCGATATCGGGAGCTCAGAGCGACGACCGTCGCTTACCTCGTCTTTCGATGAAGTGATCAGACTTGCGTTGTCGGGGGTTTATATATGCTCGGAAGAAAACTTAAAATGGCTCTATCTCCGAAAGTATTCATCGTAGCGACATGCGGTTTGTTGCAAACGATTTGTCTCATCATTCTCTATCATATGACACCTCAACCATTCTCATATGACCACGGGAAGTTGGTGTGTCAGCACATGACCATGTAACATGCCACAAGTGAAAAAATTCCTAAGTGTGGGAGCTCCAGTGTGGTGAAAATTTTGAAAAATTTAAAACTTCCGAATTTTGACCTGGGACCTTTACCAAAACATTTTTCATCAAATTTCGCTGACGTCCCCCCCCCTCTGGACAGCTTGCTTCGATCTTGGCTTCTAGTGGACGGATTTTGTCGAGTGAGGTGTCATTTGAAAGCTAAGAGTGAGACAAATTCACTGAAACAAACGGCTTGTTCCTATCTGTCTTCGTTTACATGTGAGACGCCATTTAAGATTTTAGGTCGGAGCTCACCTGAAAAAATCCTAAGTGTCAGAGTGACTTTGTATGGGAAAAATTAAAAATTTTCCAAAGTGTGGAATTTCGACCTGGGACCTTTACCAAAGTTTGTTTCATCAAATTTCGCTGACCCCCCCCTTTGTTCTAACTTTGGTTCTAGTGGACGGATTTTGTTCGTTCGAGTTGCATTGGAAAGAGGATGAAACACTGCTCGACCGCATTTTTCGTTGCGAGTCAATCGGAGCAGCCGTTCAAAAGTTAGAGCGGTTACAAGATTTTAGGTCGGAGCTCACCTGAAAAAATCCTAAGTGTCAGAGTGACTTTGTATGGGAAAAATTAAAAATTTTCCAAAGTGTGGAATTTCGACCTGGGACCTTTACCAAAGTTTGTTTCATCAAATTTCGCTGACCCCCCCCCCCCTTTGTTCTAACTTTGGTTCTAGTGGACGGATTTTGTTCGTTCGAGTTGCATTGGAAAGAGGATGAAACACTGCTCGACCGCATTTTTCGTTGCGAGTCAATCGGAGCAGCCGTTCAAAAGTTAGAGCGGTTACAAGATTTTAGGTCGGAGCTCACTCTGACACTTAGGATTTTTTCAGGTGAGCTCCGACCTAAAATCTTGTAACCGCTCTAACTTTTGAACGGCTGCTCCGATTGACTCGCAACGAAAAATGCGGTCGAGCAGTGTTTCATCCTCTTTCCAATGCAACTCGAACGAACAAAATCCGTCCACTAGAACCAAAGTTAGAACAAAGGGGGGGGGGTCAGCGAAATTTGATGAAACAAACTTTGGTAAAGGTCCCAGGTCGAAATTCCACACTTTGGAAAATTTTTAATTTTTCCCATACAAAGTCACTCTGACACTTAGGATTTTTTCAGGTGAGCTCCGACCTAAAATCTTGTAACCGCTCTAACTTTTGAACGGCTGCTCCGATTGACTCGCAACGAAAAATGCGGTCGAGCAGTGTTTCATCCTCTTTCCAATGCAACTCGAACGAACAAAATCCGTCCACTAGAACCAAAGTTAGAACAAAGGGGGGGGGTCAGCGAAATTTGATGAAACAAACTTTGGTAAAGGTCCCAGGTCGAAATTCCACACTTTGGAAAATTTTTAATTTTTCCCATACAAAGTCACTCTGACACTTAGGATTTTTTCAGGTGAGCTCCGACCTAAAATCTTAAATGGCGTCTCACATGTAAACGAAGACAGATAGGAACAAGCCGTTTGTTTCAGTGAATTTGTCTCACTCTTAGCTTTCAAATGACACCTCACTCGACAAAATCCGTCCACTAGAAGCCAAGATCGAAGCAAACTGTCCAGAGGGGGGGGGACGTCAGCGAAAAATTTTTATCTCCGATTGCTTTCAAATTCACCATACAGATGCAGAATTTCACGCTGAATCCGAATCTGGCCTCCGTTTTCACATCCGAGGCTTCGTTTGGACACTACACACCAAAACATCCCACAGTTTAACCAAGACAACCTAGACGGTCGCCCAGGTCAACCTAGACGGTCGCCCAAGTCCACCAGGCGGTCGGACACAGACACCCGAGGCTCACACACTGTCGGTCCAGAGGGGGGGGGACGTCAGCGGAACCTCGCCGGCACATCACGACACTGGCGGACCAGAGGGGGGGGACTCAGCCACGACGGCGGCCATCTTGCGCTATCTGGTGTTCGCCGTTTTCTTACTACTTTGGTTCCAGAGATGGTAGAAAGTCGTGCAATAGCTCATTTGAAAGCTAAGAGTGAGAAAAAGGCAGTGGAAAGCTCAGTTTGGACTAATTTTCCTGGGTTGAGGGAGGAAAATGGTAGGAAAACGTCAGAGTTGAAAAAGTCAGGTTTTGGAGGTTTTGGGATGAGAAAGTCCATTTTTCGGTATGAAGGAGTGCTCGGATGGGAAAACGGAGTGCAAATTCGGACGTTTTGGCCACTTTTGGGTCTAGGAACGTCTTCCCAACTCAATCGGAGAGAAAAAGTGTTGACCCCCCCTCGGCAACGATCTTCCAACTTTGGTTGTAGAGATCGTAGAAAGTCGTGCAATAGCTCATTTGAAAGCTAAAAGTGAGACAAATTCAGTGGAAAACATGGCTTGTTCGTATCTGCCTTCGTTTAGAGGTGAGACGTCATTGAAATTTTGGACCTTGACGAAAAAACGACAGAGTTAGAATGTTTATGAAAATCGCTCTAGCGGGTGAAGCAAGCCTCGGAAGGAAAAACAGAGACCAGATTTGGAATCAGCGTCAAATTCTGCTTCGGCATGCTAAATTTGAAAGCCATTGGAGAGAAAAAATTTTTCATCATTTTTCCGAAAAACGAGTTAGAAATTTTGCGATGGCTGTGGGCTGTAGAGCCAAAACGAAGCATCGGTTGGGAAAACGGAGGGCAGATGCGGATTCAGCATCAAATTCTGCATGGAAATGGCGTATTTCCAGCTCCATCGCAGCACTAGAACCGGAGATAGACGGGTTTTAGGTTTTTGCATGATGGGTATTACGTCATCAGCTGATCGCCACACACTATATAAGTGGAAACTCGGCTTGTGGAAATCAGTTCTCCTCCCGACTGGGTTGGGGTAGGTGAACTCCGGAGCTCCGATGATAGCATTGGAAATCTGAAAAACCGGGTTTCTGTAAGAAACCGACTTAGAAAATTTCATTACTGAAGTCAGCAAAGCCGTCAGACCTTCGTGAGGCCTTCGTCTCCAGGCCATAAAAGACTCCAAAACTTTAAAGGCTTGTAACTTTGCTTCTACAAGTCCGTTTGACTTGATTCAAAAATGGTTCGGTTGCTATTGACCTGCCCTAAGTGATTCACTACTTATAAAATTTCATAAGTAGTGCTAAAAAGTTGAAAAATTTAAATTCACTAGTTTTGGAGGTTTTCTGGGGTGTTCGACCCTGCTGAAGTCAACTAGAGAATTTTTAGTGATGTCTGAGCCAGTCTCCTCATGATACAAGCAGCTTTTCACTGAAAACGAGCAAGACACGGAGAGTTTTGCTGTAATATTCCACTGACAGGGTGTTCCTTCGGGACGGCGGACGATGCCGTAGTGATAAGTGTGGCAAGGGAGTGTGTCATAGTTTAGACCGAAACCGCTGGGGCAACTCATGTCTCATGTTGGGCATTTGACACAGTTCTTAACGTAGCACTTTGAACGCCAATCGGTTGAGTCTTAGCTATCTTGTCATGGGTGGCCTCTAAACATCTCCATTGCAAAACGCTGGTGAATCAAGCTCTCTACGGCTTGCTATCAAGCTGATCAAAGTCTGTCAACCTCTTACCAACTCTACCGGTTTTCATGTCTGGCGATCAAGTCATGGACGGTGCAAGTCACGGAGATTTTTGGTGTGATACTTCCTGTGTGGGCGTTCTTTCGAGACAGCGGTGAAGTCCGTAGCGATGAGTACTGCACGGGACTTGGGCAATGGTAATCCTTGTGAAACCTCTCTGCGTCATGTTTCCAAGTGGTTGCCTTTCGTCTCAACGTTCTACTCTGACCGCCAGGGCGACATTTAGCTATCTGCCACAGGTTACCTCATAAAATCTCCATTGCACTTGCCTCCAGACAGTTGGCCAACCATGGGAGAATGAACCATCAGTTCTTTTAAGAACTGTCTCTATCACGGAGACGAAATGATGAAGCGAATGAAGGGAGGACATTCATGCGCCACACGCAACACATCACAGACTTCTCTCTTCGCTAGTGAACAAGCTCTTGTCAGTGTCGTCAGAAACTTTATCATGTTGTACAAAAGTTTAACTGCAGCACAGGTTGATGTATAGTTAGAAAGTTTGATCATGACGTTTATTCGTAAGTCTAGTCAGAAACTTTATCATGTTGTATAAAGGTTTTACTGCAGCACAGGTTGATGTATAGTTAGAAAGTTTGATCATGACGTTTTATGAAACACACATGTCATAAAATGTAAGTGCTAGTGTAGTCAAATAATTTTACTACGACATACGTTTCTAAAAGTAAAGTTTGATCATTGACGCTTACGAAACACACATGTCATAAAATGTAAGCGGTAGTGTAGTCAAATAATTTTAGCGCGACACACGTTTGTGAAAATAAAGTTTGATCATTGAAGTTGTGTTCGTGACATGGTTTGTAAAAGTTTAACTGCTACACAGGTTGATGTATAGTTAGAAAAGTTTGATCATGATGTTTTATGAAACACAAATGTCATGAAATGCAAGTGTTAGTGTAGTCAAATAATTTACCTCGACGCATGTTTGTGAAAATAAAGTTTGATCATTGACGTTGTATGACTGACTGAACTCATCACAGCAGTAGAAAGTTTTATCGAAAAAGTTTTACTGCACAGTGTAGATTGTCTTGTAACTTACTTTCACAGTGTTAGAAAGTTTTATCGAAAAGGTTTTACTGCACAGTGTAGATTGTCTTGTAACTTACTTTCACAGTGTTAGAAAGTTTTATTGGAGACAGTTGTCAACTGTTCCCTTATTAGAAAATTCAAACTCCATGACTGTTAGATTAGCTTCATCAGGTTTACTAAGAGCAGTCTTGTACTGCAATGAGAGTTTAGAATGTTATATGAAAACAGTGTTCACCACAGCGCTAGAAAGTTTAGCACAACACAAGTGTCATGACAAATACATTATTTGGACTTTGATTTAACATCATTGAAACCCACTTTACTAATAGCAATGACAATATGCTTTATTTTATTCAGAAGCAAATGATCGCCGTAACCATGAAAGTTGCCCATACGAGAAATAATCTTCCGCAGATGTCGTGTATAAAAATCAGAAGCATCAGTAACATATTCTTGTCCATAGGAACGAAATTGAAAATCAACACTTTCCGCTACTTCACCTTCTGGAAAATGAATGTAATTCACATGTGCAATTAAATGAGCCTTGATGAGACTGTCTTTGAAATAAGATATCAACTCATTAAATATTTTTCGTGTGTAGTCTAAACATGCTTCCAATTCTGTCTCCTCCCTTTGAAACTCAAGGATGTAATCTTGTATTAAGCCTCCGAAGCACACTTGATGAAAACGAATCGTACAATCATCATGTTTCAATGTATTGACTTCAGGTGCCATGGTTGAGTCTATTGCTAAATAACATTTTTGCCTAGGACGATTTCAATAACGCGTTACAAATGTATGTATGCACATCGGGAACTCTAGCTCGTCTGTGATTGGACGAGAGGTCTGATCCATTCACCGCTTAGGAAAATCTTATAAAAGGCAGTGCACCAGCTCTGCTCTTCACACTTATCTTTCACAAGGTGAGTGTCGGTGATCTCCTGCTATCAGGTTGTTTTCATGTAGTCTCTTGCTATCAAGAGATTCGCTTATGCTCATAAAACATATCATCGCTGTAATACCTCCTTTGCTCGAGCGTTCCTTCGGAACGGCGGGTACTGCCGTAGAGGGATTGCGTTGCACGGGTTGTTCGTCGTTTGTTAGACCGAAACCTCTGAGCCATTGCTCATGTTGGGCGTTCGACTTCATACTCAACGTGACGCTTTCTCTCGCCAGGTCAGAGTACTTCAGCCATTCGACAAAGGTTAGTCTTTATGATATGGAGTAGAGTGAGATGTAACTCATTAGATGTCACTTCAATGATTGTTCCCAAACGTTGACCAGGCAAATGAAACGATTTTCATCTTTCCCTTTTCAGTGATTGAAATCTACTAACATAATCTGCTGTCTGTAATCGAACAAAAATGGAATTCGCAAAAATTGAGAACTATCGAATTGCTGCTGAGATGGAGAAAGCCACCATCGAGCAATGTAAGTATTTGTAACAAGGTTGACTCTATTACTAACATCATTAGGGTAGACATCCTCGTTAATATCAAGAGCCCTTCCCTTATTTTGTTCATGTCTAAACCGAATCCAAATTTTACCTCTGCTCATCTTTACTGTCATTCTTTTTCAGTGCATGAATGTATTCGTAACGGGGAACCCGTCCCCCAAGGAGCAATCGGGCAAGCTTGCGAGCGGCTTGGCAAGTGTAAGTATCCTCACCTATGAGAGTTGGAATGTCATGTTTTAGCACTTTTGTTTCCGCATAGCTTACTCTCTATCATTATTATCTCCGCAACCTCTAATCTAATCTCTTTTCCCTCTCTACAGATATTTCGAAGAAGAAGAAGAAGTGGGAGGAAGCCGCGAGGTGGAAATACCACGATGAATTTCCGGCCCTACCTTCCCACTCATCTACCTCCGCCCAAGGTGCGACCCCTTTCTCGGGCATCGTTATCGCCCCACCTCCACCGCCACCAGCTCCGGTACCTGTGTCCGTCCCTGCGCCAGTCCCTGCACCAGTCCCTGCTCCTCGCCATCACGTCCCTCCGACACCAAAGCCAAGGACCCTTCCACCCTCGGCTCGTGTCCCTCTCCTGCCTCCTCCGCGCCCCATGCCTTGCTGCCGCGCTCGAGCGTTACAGTCCTTAGATGGTAAGTAATCGTGATTGGGAAATAGGGGGCTAACACTTCAAACTTTGAAATGTTGATCATGTTACTAATCCTCTATTTTCCTCTTTTTCTCAACAGATCTGGCGGCCTACCTCCTGGACGGTGACGTTCCCTCCCGTCCCATCGTTATCCCAGCATCACCACCACCACCTGCAGCGGTCGACCTCCCTCTCCTCTCCGTCAAGTCGGTAGAGAGATTGTTGGAGCAGGAGTAGTTGGAGATCGTCGGAGAGGAGAGGGAGATTGCAATCGAGGAGGAAGGTGTGAGGGAGGGAGAAGGACCTACGGCTCGACAGCTCAGCTGTACGGACTGCGGGCAGGTTTTCGCGAGGCCATTCTGCCTCCGGCGACACCGGCATTCTCGCTGCCCAAAAGCGAAGGGAGAACGGGAGAAGACACGCCGACCGATCCCTCATCGACCCAAGTGTGAAGGTTGTGGACGCACGTTCTACAACAACACCAACTTGCGAGTCCACATCGAAAGGCGGGGTTCCTGTGGCAGTGTGAGGCAACCACCGAACAACAACCAGGTTAGTAATGCATCCTTCAATCGCACGTCGATCGGCTTTTCCTGTTTCTTCGTTGTCCAGAAGACCTTTATCCTACAGAGTTTGTTCTTTTCTTCGACACACACTCTGTCACACACATTCCACTGAGCTTTGCACTTGACAACAAACGTCACTCTAAGGCGCTGAGCAAGTTTTCCCTTGAGAGCCTCGTTCGCTGTTTATAGAGTTAGAAAGCTCTGAAGCTTGTTGCAAGACATTTCATCCTTTCTTGATAGAATAATATAAGCTTAATTCATCGCAAATGTTGACCGTGAGCTTAGAATTAGATGTTCTGTTACTTAAGAAGGCATGTTCTATCTCACTGCGTCGATTCAGATAGAGATGGTATGACGAGTTAGCACACGGAAGAAGTAGAGTCCATCACACTGTGACCATTAGGATTAGCCTCCTGTGTTGCTGATCTCATAAGGTGATGTTAAACGAGTGAGGGTAGAGGAGACATGCAACCTATCTCGTCAGCAACTTAAATAAATTTAATGAAAGAGACAGCGGTCTGGTCTTTGATGGGATAGAGAAGGTTGCCATCAAAATTAATCTTTTAGAAAATTTACAAGGGAGCGGTTGTTTCACCCTCCCCAAAGCACTGATGAAGGGAATGAAGGGAGGACATTCATGCGCCACACGCAACACATCACAGACTTCTCTCTTCGCTAGTGAACAAGCTCTTGTCAGTGTCGTCAGAAACTTTATCATGTTGTACAAAAGTTTAACTGCAGCACAGGTTGATGTATAGTTAGAAAGTTTGATCATGACGTTTATTCGTAAGTCTAGTCAGAAACTTTATAATGTTGTATAAAGGTTTTACTGCAGCACAGGTTGATGTATAGTTAGAAAGTTTGATGATGACGTTTTATGAAACACACATGTCATAAAATGTAAGCGCTAGTGTAGTCAAATAATTTTACTACGACACACGTTTGTGAAAATAAAGTTTGATCATTGAAGTTGTGT
>CAJQUW010004865.1:0-44647 GCA_907163375.1 Prostheceraeus crozeri
GTTTAAAACATTGAAGGCCGACCCATTGCTGGTGTTTACTCAAGGAAAGAAATCACCTAAACGAATGAATAAAGGAAGGAGGAAACATCGCGGAGCTGGTAAGGTGCGATCTTCAGTCAAAAGGCATTCACGCAAACGTCGTAGAGGCTCTAATCATTCATCAGGCGCTAAACGACGACGCTGCTATAACTTCTAATCATGGAGTGTAAAACTTCAGGTTTTTTTTTTTTCTATCAAAAAGACATACAGAAAGATATTCTTAGTTCAAGTATTGTAGATTATCATCCTCGAACAGCTGAGAATGCTGGCCCCATTGAATTTGTTATTCCTGGTGGTAGTGATGACTACAAAGATTTTAGTTATGCGATGCTTGATTTGAGGTTTAGAATTCAGCAAGCAGATGGAACTGCTATTGACGATGCACATAAAGTTGGACTGAACAATTTACCATTGACTACATTACTTCGCGATGTTTCTCTAACGATTGGAGAGCAGCAGGTGGAAGGTGGTCAAAGCGATTATCCCTATAAATCAATATTTTCAAATCATGTATCACAGTTTCATCCAGCAGCACAAAAAAGTCATATGGAAGCCATGGGATGGTACAGAGATGAAGCAGGAAAATTTGATTGATGTTGAAACAAACAGTGGCTTTGTAAAGCGATCTGCTATGATTAAAGATAGTAGAGTATGTCAGCTATATGGTCCGCTGGAATTTAGACTTCTTTAGACAGTCAAAGTTTTTTACTCTGTAATACCAGCATGCGACTCAAGCTGACATTGAATAAGCCTGAATTTGCGCTGAATGCATTTGCTAAAGTTGACAATTTTAGAAATTCATGTGGAAGATATTGCACTTTACATTCGTCGAGTAGTACCGAATCCAAGTGTCATTAGAGGGCATGCTGAAGGTCTTAACCGCCAAAATGCCATTTACCCCGTTCAGCATACAAAGCTTCTCACCTTTACAATTCCGAAAGATCAAAAGAGTTTCATGAAAGATAGCCTCTTTCCATCGGAAGCACCGAAGCTCCTCATGGTGGCAATGGTTGAAAATGATGCATTTAATGGTAATATAAAGAAGAATCCTTTCAATTTTAAACACAATCAGTTAAGTGAAATTGCTTTACGTGTAAATGGTGTGAGTCATCCTGGTCCACCCTACAAACCAGATTTTGCTTCGGATCAATTTATGCGCAGTTATGTTGATTTTATGGATGTCTTTGGCTTTTACAATACGGATGACACCAACGGACTGACTATGAAAGAGTTTAAGAGTGGATATACTATTTATGCATTTGATTTGACTGCTGACAGCGATATTGGTGCACCCTATCGTCAAGCGAACGTACCTCATAATATTCGTTTGGATTTGACGTTCAAAAGAACACTAGCTGAGACGATCAATGTATTAATTTATGCACTCTTCGATTCAAATATTGAAATTACAAAGTATCGTGACGTGATTCTTCAGTATAATCGTTAATGAGTTGGTTGACTGCTGACGATATTAAGACTAAAGTGCAGCGTAATGCAGACGAAGCGACGTTGAAAGCTTTCGATAATGTCTATTCACTCGATACCTTACCACCTGCAGTAAATCACTATCCCATCTTTATTGTGCTAAACACTCAGTCACAGAATTTAGGCGGTGAGCATTGGAAAGCGATCTTTATTGGAGAAGACCGACGTGGTGAACTATTTGACTCTCTTGCTCAACCTCCAAATATACCAACACAGCAGTGGTTGAGAAAACATACGCGTCAATATCAGCGAAATGAACGCATACTACAACATCCACTTTCATCAACGTGTGGTGCTTTTGTACTGTACTTCATCTTAAGACGTTTACATGTATCTCGATTTGCATCTGTTATTCAAAACTTTTCATGTAATCCATCCTCTAATGAAAAAATGATTTGTAAGTTCTATCATGATTTGAAATAAAAACATCATGTTGGAAAAATTGTTTTTTATTTTACAATCCGCTGGGTACGTACATACTCAATGAGATAGTCTAGGATCATATTTGCTTGTACATGAGATTTTAGTCCAGTAATGATCACCTTTACTATTATGAAAGATTGCCACATGCACAGGTAACCAACAACTAATGAGAGCTGCAGGAAAAAGTTCGGGTTCATAACACAAACTGTAACTGCTGGTACGAATCTTCAAAAATGATAGACTGTCACTCAATTGAGTAGAGATCACCATATTGTCCACAGTCAGATTCGACATCACACACCTCTCCCTCTTCCATATCCGACGTAGTAGTCTTTGTAGCTCTAAGCGCATTGACTGCGCCGATGAATGAGAAAGGGCGCCGAGAATCTGTACAGTCCCATTTGGGAAGAGTTGAAGATTCCGTGAATTGTTCATCTTCACCACTAACATTTGAGGACGGCCCGGGTAATACTTGCTGTTTGGAAGCTGTTGGTGTAATGTTGTGAGATCGATTTTGGTGTAGAGTCTGAAGCGACGGAGAATGTTGACGATGGTGTAGTGATGGCGCTTCATGATGAAAGAATGAGTAAATTGAGCGATGTACCTTCCTTTTATACTTTTCCCAACTACCTTGATGAAATGTGAAGTTAGTATGAAGTTGGGAATGATAGAGTTGAATTCGCCGATTGTTGACGCGCAGCCAGATGCGATTTCCAATACGTGAATGTCTTTTCATATAGAAGTATTTCAAGTCCTTCATGATATGATGTAGAGATTGAAAATGACGATAAGATAAAGCAAACTCTCTTCTCACATTTCCAGTTGAATATTTGAAATAGACGTTTCGATCATGATCCGTTTCAATACGTTGTAGGGAATCTAATTTCCAACTCATGATGTGTGGTAGTCATGTCTGATTAAGATTTGCATAGTAGGGCGATGAACTCACGACGAATAAATGTCATGATGGAGCGATGTATATATCTTCTATACTTCTCCCAATTGTATTTGCGAAATGAGAAACAGTTTGCGGAATGAGAATGGTAGATTTGAATTTCATTTCTGTAATGTTGAAGCCAAACTTGATCACCCAAGGAGATGAATCTTAATGTTTCAAAAATATTCCAAATCCCTCATGATATCATTGAGGTTGACAAATTGTCGCCATGTTAATGTAATTCCTCTTGATGTATGACCATGAGAATTTTTGAAATGTACGTTTACATCACGATCAACTCTGATATATTGTAGAGAGTCCAAAATCCAAGTCTTCATGATGTTATGCAAAGTTGCAGATTAGCAATATAAAAATGTCGTTTTATCATATTTTGCTTAGCAATGCGGCTACAAAGAGATTTACTAGTAATCGAGCTGCACTCTTTTCTACTCCCATTGATCATGCACAACAGCTAAATGGGAATTGGGAAGTGGGTGTCACTCAACTTGTTTATAGCAACTGTGTCTATACTTTTGATCATGAGGTGATGACTATTAATATGAGACGTACAGCTGCTTATCAATGTGAAAAGGGGTGCCGAGTATACATTCCACAGTGGCCAAAGAAAGATCTCTTATCATGTAAAAAGTTTATATATGATTTCTTGAATAAAGCGTGTAAACATATTGTCCAATTTACTCCGCACAATGATGATTATAATTATGTACATCATGTAGTTGAGAAAGATTGGATTGTTGGTTTAAGTCCAAGTTTAAGAAATGATTTAGGCTACCTCGCTAGCGCCTTGACAAGCTATGATAATTTTAACGTTAATTACCACATAAGTGGTCATAAACAGTTAATATATCGAGAGGAAGCTTATTATGTAGATCTTATTCCACGAAAATGAGAAGACGTTGGTGAAGAAGATTGTGATTAAGCCAAGAAAGACAAACATGACTCCTGAAACATTATTGAAGAAATTTAATTATCTCCTTCGAGTTGATGGTAAACAAGTGGCAGCATTGACTTATATTAAATCACCTAATCATATTGCAATAAGTAAATTAAATGATGATGATCTAGTATTAGTTTGTTCAAAAGATTTTCATCAGTTCTTACGACATCGTTCTGCAGCTGTTCATGGAAAATCTGATATGCAACATTTACCATGTGAAAGGTCAAATCAATTTGATACAGAATGGACCGTATCTTTATACAGAAAGTGTGTAGAGCCTTTAGGTGGTATCTTACATGAAACAAGAGTGTTGATGCCTCGCATTATTACTTCAGTTAAATTGGTTGTAGATTATTTAAATGAAGTGATTAATGACCAACATATTTCATTTTCTGAAAAAGAAGGTACTTTGTCTCTCACTATAAGTGGAAAAGGTATTGAACTAATTATGGATAAAACTCTAATGGAAATTTTGGGTTTTGATCAAAATATCTTTAAAAGTGGTACTGTAACCAAAGCTAGCGCAGACATGTCGCTATCGCGTCGTATTAACTATTTTCAGATATATTCCAATATTGGTGAAGATGTACGTGTGGGAGATGTTGAAGCTCCATTGCTAGCAATGATACCATACCAGCCAAAAAGCTGCAGTATTTTATCTGAGCATACTTTCAAGAAAGTGCATTATACAAAGCTGAAATCAAACTACATCCCACAAATTGATATTGCCATTTATGACGATGCTGGTGCGTTGATTCCTTTTCATAAAGATGCTGTGACAAGTATCACACTCCATTTCCGAATGAAGAGTTAATGCAAACGTATGCTAATATATTTTTTCCAATGTGAATAATATGGAAAGTGAAAATAAGGACTCGTTTCTAATCTACTTGCCCAGTAATGCTTCTATGAATAAATTTCCCAAAAATAAACCATCAGACTATCGAGTAGAATTAAATCGGCCACTGCATTTAGAAGGTGAATGGGAGGTTGGCGTTTCTAGTATTTGCTATGATAGCAATATTCAGAATGTGAATGATTTGGAAGAAATGATATTGACTCCTCGCACCCATGATGGAATAACGATGAATAATGCATTTCAGTTCACATACAATTTAACATCAGATGGAAAGTGGAACTATGAATGGATTCAGATAAAATCAGATTCTTATGAGCCATTTGGGAATGAGAAAATTATTAAGGCATTCAACAGTGGTAATACTTCCATCATGAAGAATAAAAATCAGAAAGCTTATGAGTTTACTATCTATCATTGGAGTGGGAGACAGTTCCTCCGCTTTCATTCTTTTAATAAAGGTCTTACGCTGAGGTTGGATAGTGAATTCTATCCACATCTTGGTTTTGGTCATGGACTACATCTAACGTCAATTGCTACTGCAAATGTTAAAAAAGTTTATTCAAATCGAATCAACAAATTTCATTATAGATTTAAAATATTTGATGAAGATGTTGTAGAATGCGAAGAACGCATCATTTTGAAAAAGCGTGGTGTTCAACCTTTATCACTTATTGAGTTAGTAAAACGATGGAATGAGACTGTGGGTAAGAAGTATGGAGAAAAAATTATGGCGGACAAAAATAAGTTGGTTATTCAGAAATATAATGACAAACTTACAGTTTATTTCTCTCCAACCTTACGTCATTTTGTAAGACATTATACACCTATTATTGGAAGCGGTGTGGTGTATGCTTCTCATGAATATCACACTAAAGCTGATTCAGTTAATGATGAATGGTGGGTGGACATCTATGGCGATCACATCAAGAAAATTTACCAGTCTTATGAAGAATCTAAAGTTGCTATCAATATAATGCCGCGTCTATATCATACAGTTGAAAGCTTCATTCATGTAGTAAATCCTTATATACAACAGAAGTTGAAGCATGTGATGAAAAGTAAATATGATGCAAAGACACACCACATTTCGTTTTCAATTGAAAATCAACGCGTTGTTCTGAAACTGGGTGATGACATTCAATGTCAATTGAGTAAAAATTTGAAAAAACTCTTTGGCTTTTCAATGCTACAAACTGTGTTTGCTGCTGCGCATACGATTGGTATAGAAACACCAATGACACTTGATAAACATGAACAGCACCTTTACATTCAAAGTGATTTGATTTTACCTATTTCTGTTGGCGAGAAAAAAGAATGCATTTTACGTGATTTCATTCATGATAAAGACGCTTCATATGGAATAGTCGAGAAGATGTTTGAATCTATTTTCTATCATCCCGTCGTCAAACAAACTATACCCTCTATAGCTATCAAAATTACCAATGGTTTACAAGAGTGTATCCATGTGAAAGATACTAAATCCCTCATAACGTTAGTGTTTCGGAAAACAAAGTGAAGTCATTGTGATATGTTTATTGAAATAAAAATATGTATATGAAAAAGTCTTTTCACAGATATAGGGGGAATGGGCTGACTGTAGGCATATATTCACAAGGAAGAAACGATCTCATGCGATACATAAAACAACCATGTATATCTACAAAAAGCAACATCAAAATACTGAGTTAAAGTTGATTATGTCAATACATCTCCTGAATGTGGTAGCGTGAGTTTTATTCTTTTCGGTGGAGGTATGTTTGTGTCAGGATGTCCATGTGGAAGAGATGTGTTATGTCCTATCCAACACCTCTTATCCTCCCATGCTGAAAGTGCTCGTTTCTTGAACGTGTACGTTTTCACAGTATGAACTTGAGATTTTAAGATTGTCATATTGACAAACGTTATAGTTTTATTTTTATAGGCCTTCTTATAGGACCGATGTTTCATTTTATGAACAATGGATTTTGATATACCTTTAGCACGCTGAATACTATCTGCACATTCTTTTAGTTTCATGGAATACATTTTAGGACGGAGGAGAATCATTTCATCTATTTCCTTTCCTGCTGTTTCATCCTTAAAACAACCAAGTTTGGCTTTATTCTGTATGGAATAGAGTGGATGAGTGGGATTGTAGTTAGATGTGTCGAAATATTTTTCTAATGACTTGCCTACTTCATTAAAATTTAAATCTTTTTGAGTGGTAATTCCTAAAAAGAAACTTTCTGTATCACCACCCAGCAAGCGAACCTCTTTTACGAGAGGGCATGGTTTTAATATTTTGTAGAAGAGTTGATACATTTCAAGCTTGGAATAATCTAAAACGGCTTGCCCAATATAGATGGGTTTGCACAACTCAACTTCTGATTTAATCATTTTAACACCTACAAGATCCTCATCGATGATGTCTCTATCAATGAAAAGAGGTGATGAGGTCAATTTGTGATATTTTTGTTCATCAACGACTAGTTTGTAATTCATACGTTTTCTAACATCTTCCATGGTCTTTCCGAATAGACTGTTATTCTTATATTTATAAAAATCCTTTTCAAAATTATTTTGGGCGAGTGCACGTTTTTGACTGTTACTATCTATGTAGGGTTTGAGGAAGGCTTTCTGTCTAAATTTGATAATGCGGTGAACTGACTTTAGAAGCATGCCCATTTCTAAATAGAATTTTAATATGCAGAAGTGTACGAGATAATTTTTCTTATCATATTGGGTGAGTAAAAGTTTGCGGCATGGTTTGTACCTTGGCTGTCCACACTCTGTTAAGTTATTAAGAAATTGTGACATGAATGGTGAAAACATATCTTCAGTCACTTCACCAGATTCAGGTGCGAGTGGGAAATCAGCAGTTTTATTTTTAATGCTATTTGGATAAATCAAATCCACTTCAAAATAATATCCCCAATCACCTTCATCTGGAATCTTCAGTATGTTTGAAGGGTTGGAGTAATACTCAAGCTCATCTAGACTTAACCAACTAAACTCGGAATGAGGTAGTGGTTTAGACAGTGAACTGCCATATAAATTATTTTGGTCATAGTACTTTAGGTGGATATGATCATCACCTACTGTTTTAGATTTTATATGATGTTTATTTACAAATGTGAGACCACCGCGTATTCCGCGCTCAAATATATTATACATCTCCGGGTCTTGTAAGAGATGAATGGTCTCACCAGTCATTTTAAAGGCTGATTTAAAGGACATGGCTGGTAGACTGACAAAGTGGACAGGATCTAATTTGTCTTCTTCTAATGCCACTCGTCGAAATTCCTGAAAGACATCAGCCAGCAAAATGACATCTAATTCTAAGTAAGCGATCATATAATCGCCAAACGTTTTACAATCAAATTTTAACCATGCCTCTTGAGCATGTTCATAGTCCTCTACTGGACAATCTTCACCCGTCAAATCGTTTTTGAATTTGTCAATGGAAGGAAGGGTTGTTTCATTTAGTTTAGACATTGAGCTAAAATACGCATAGGGAAAGACTCCTTTGCGAGTGATCATGTCATCCGTTAAGTTTGGATAGTGTTTCTTCAAAGTTTGACTATGGGGAAGAAACTTGAGATTTCGAACGAGAGAAGCTAGTGACGCTGACATGAATTGAAATGAATCTAAAAATTTTATTTCGAAGAAGACTGTCTTATTTTCTTTAGTTTTATCTACTGGTACTTTTGCTGTCATTGCCATGAATTTTTCTCTCGTTTGTGCCATAACATTGAACTGCCACGATTTCATCTGGCTCAACCCTCCTTTTATGAGCATATGACTGTCATAGCCCTTAAAGTTATGAAAAATGACGGGTAGTACACGACGTCTCAACCTAAGTGAAAAGTTACATTTGGAGCAGAGTGCGTTTCTAAATTTACCAGTGATGTGATCATGATCACGCACTTTCTTAATTTCATCATCATCAAACGTTTTATGACATTTAGGGCACGATGTGCAACTTTCAAATTTTTGTTTGTCTTCATCTGACATATGTAGTGACTTACGCTGCAATTGGGAATCATATGATTGTTGAAATTTAGCAGCTTTATCGAGAAATTCTAGAAATTTTGAAATACAATCTTCACCTTGCCAAGTATGCATTTTGTTTTGTCTATTCCTAAAGTGGTCATGCCATACTTCATAGCAGGATATGGCTGCTGGCTTGTGGATGATATCATCAATGTAGCATTCTATGTCTGCGTAAATGATACGCAGGGGACTTAATTCGTCACCATTATCCCTATGTGAAAATATTTTATCTTTGGGCATGCGTTCCATTTGTAATTTACCTCGCTTGCACCATTCATAGTGAGTTTCAAATTTATCTTTACTCCAAAAGGAGCGGATGCAGCGGTCGCATACAAAATGTTCACCTCTTTTAGAGTGCCCCAAGTGAGTGTACAAGCGAGAGATTTTGGGAATACCACAGTAGTGCCATTCCTCGCTATCATCTTGTTTTACTAATAAGAGGTTGACTACACGTTCATAACAAGTTGAACGTGAATTATAGCTAGCACCCTTCAACCCCTTCTCCCACACGTGAACGACAATTTTAATCTTATTATGTTTTTCGAACGTTTCTACATCTTTGATTTTCATGTTGTTACTATCACAACCTTCAAAGTCTAGTTCATCCTCCCACTGTCTATAGCTATAGGTGCGATCTCGATGTGCGTTGATATCATTATAGTGAAGGATGGATAGGACTGCATATTTGAAACACTGTGATTTACAATCGACATTGATGACAGCTTTCTTATCATACAACGTTTTTGGTAGTCTAAATGTACCTCGAGCTGCATGACTTTCTAATAGTGAAATTTTGAATATGGCTGAGTCCACACCATCAAAAATGAGAGCGCTGTCGCGTTGATTGAATTTATCTACATTAGAATTTAAACATTGAATGTGAAAATTTAGCCAAGACTCGCAGCTGCAACTTCGGTTGCGGAAGATGAAGGAACATGAAACTGTATTCTCTCCGTCACTTGACCCGTTTGAAAATCTATCTTAATATATTTTAGTTTAAGGTAGATGAGCGCCTTCATTCTAAAATTGTCTAAATTGTTGAAGAGCGCTTCGATAATGTTAGAATTTTGAAGGAGCCACTCAGGAAAATCTACTATTTGAGTATTGGACTCCATGCAGTAGTCGCGTACTAAATTATTATGTGAAACATTAATGAGGGAGATGGTAGGGGTACCGTTGGTGTAGTGATCATTTGCATGCGTGTGTTGAAGTCTGTGCGAAGATCGCTGAAAGTGACTATCAAAAGAAAGAGGGCACAAATCGCAAGGAAAGGAGATGTCATCGTCAGAATCAACTTCACCTCCGGAGATTGACGCCGCTTTGCGTTGACACACACGTTGTTTGATGTGTCGAAGGAGACTGTGCTTCCTTGTAAACATATGTCCGCAGTCGGCACATTCCCACTCGTTGCCTTGTCGCGAGAGTCCTGAGCTGGAACTCACATCACCTGAAAGAGAAATCATTCTATCATCTCTGTTCAAGTCTCAGTGTATTGTTACAACCTACCTTGACTCAACGACTCTAAACTTTCCTCGAGAAGGGAGGGCGTTGGTGATGAAGTTGATGGCTGAAATTGAGGAAGATGCTATTAACCACACGTTTGACGGAGATGAGTGAAGAAATTTTCAACTTACCATTTCAACGAAATCAAGTTTAAGGTTGATACTTCAACAAGATATAGACTTCACTCAAATAATACGTCTCAAATTTGGAATTCACGAGAGAGCAGTTCACTTGTACGCCTCAAATATAGAATTTGCTAGAGAACACTTCACTTATACGTCTCAAAGACAGATTGAAATGACACGAATGTCACTTTGCTTATATACTTTCATTCTCTTCATTCATTGGATGTTCATTCTGATTGGCTGCTTGTGTATACTTAAGAAATAGAAAAATGTTAAAGTTATCATTATTCAAAGTCAGCATTTCAAAGACAACATGACAAGTCCTCCAACAACACCAAATACCGCATTGGAGTTCTCCTCTCCATGTACATCAGCAAAGGTGCTCGTTACACCAAATGCACCAAGAAAGGCGAAGGTGGAGAAGACATACAATCTCGACAATATACGAAAGTTATCATTATCGGAGGATGATGAAGAGGAGTTGCCCGACCTAACAGGCATACGGTGGAAATATTTACAATATGATGCCGAAGGGGTGATGGAGATGACCAGCAAGTCGCACTTGCATCAAATATGGGAGTGGTACACCCCTAACTCCCAACCGCGAACCGTGGCGGAGTGGGCGTACATTGAGAAAGTGAGGGACGCTGCAGAAGAACGTTTAAAGCAGCTCAACTGTTTTTGTGATCTATGTGAAGTCAGACTCTGGGACGATATTGACGATGAAGACCTTTTGAAATACATGCCATAATAAATGTTTATTTCGTATTATCTTTGCTTTCATACTGACTTACTTGAATGGGGCTTTAGTGAATAATTTAACCATGTATACTTTTTCATTTGGAAATAGTAGCACGCTTAGTCTAACTTGTAAATCTTAAAACATCTCATATGGACGATGATGATGATAATAGATGAAATAGTGTCAAATAAATTAAGATAGCTTACACTTCTGATACAGGGATAGCAATCGACTGCGATCCATGTGTAAAGAGCTTGTTAGACTACGGAAGAGAGAAGTGTGTTATGTTGCGTGTGGCGCGTGAGTGTCCTCCCATTTCATTCCATTCATCAATTCGTCTCATTGATAGAGACAGGTAGAACTCATGGTTCTCATAACGTATGCAATGGAAAGTTTTAGGCAACCTTCGACAGTTGGCTAAATGTCGCCCTGGCGCGAATGCATACTACGTTGAGACAGAGGCAATCACTTGCAAACATGACGCAGAGAGGTTTAACAAGATTGACCATTGCCAAATGTCCCTTGCGGTATACATAGCTACGGGTTTCACCGCCGCCCTTTACAGGAACGCCCGTCGAAAGGAAGTATTACACCGAACTTCATTTGCAACGTTCAAGTTGACTGATAGCAGATTCAACTTAATGATAGTATTTGCCAGTCCGAAGACTGCCCAGGGCAAACCGCGAGGAGGTTCTATCATGTCTTGCCCCATGGTGGCCCTTAAGAGAGCCGATGGTTCGTTCTCGGGAGTAACAAGATGACTATTGACTGGAATAGTCAATGGGTATGACGGTTAGGTTGTCATAGACCCTATACCGCCGAGGTCGTACTGGTGCATCTGGCACCTTTCGGATGCGAGTGGTATTTGGAGTCCATACCTCATCCGTCCAAACGATCCTCTTGATCTTCCCCTTCTTCTCATCCTCCTCATCCCACTCGTCGAGGATGACGAACTCGGGATTGCCGTTGTCTTCATCGGTGAAGACGGGAATGTTGTCGGCAGATGTCGCTTCCATCGTGACTTCAAATTGAATGAGAAGCGCTACAATCTTCTAGCTTATATAGGGTTTTCAACAATGAATTGCTCAACAGCGAATCAGAATGCTTCAGGGATAGCAATCGACTGCATAATGTTCAAGTTGACTGATAGCAGATTCAACTTAATGATAGTATTCGCCAGTCCGAAGACTGCCCAGGGCAAACCGCGAGGAGGTTCTATCATGTCTTGCCCCATGGTGGCCCTTAAGAGAGCCGATGGTTCGTTCTCGGGAGTAACGTCATCTTACACCCTACCAATTCTGCTGAGAGAGTCTTTGACTCTCTCTTTGGTAGCACTGTCGACTTCCACACTAACTGGCACATGGCTAAAAAGTGGAATGTAGCGCCATTCCGTTGGATTGACAGCAGTTGCTGTCATCGGATTGCCAATCCGAGCAAGATTATTAAAAACTCTGTCTTGCTCCTCTAGCCTGACAAACTCCTCAAATAAATTTCGCGGCCTTAACTGCGGTCCGCGAGGAGAGCTGACTTGACTGTTCGGCGTCTGCATGATTGAAATGAAATGAAATGAGAGGCAGTGGTTTATATACCCCTCTAACGCGACGCAACGTTCAAGTTGACTGATAGCAGATTCAACTTAATGATAGTATTCGCCAGTCCGAAGACTGCCCAGGGCAAACCGCGAGGAGGTTCTATCATGTCTTGCCCCTAGGTGGCCCTTAAGAGAGCCGATGGTTCGTTCTCGGGAGTGAATTGATGGGGTGGTGAAGGCAGGCAAAGATCTGCAATGAAAATGATATGTATTAGAATAGGATATACTATCTTATTTGCTTTTCACTTACCAAGTTAGTCATCCTTAGGCAGTCTCGCGGGCTTCCTGATTGAAAATTTGTGCAGATGCCCGCGCATACATAGAGTGGCGTGGAGGCATTTCTTACTCGAATGGCCATTATAACAGATTATGCTCTCGTCCAGACTTTGGTTGACGAGGACTTCGCCGGCCAGATGGTTATCCCGAATAGGGATGTGGAACTCAAACAAACGATCCTCATTCACACGTTCCCACTCATCCCTCATGCGCTCCAACTTCTCACACGCCTGCCTCTCATCACCCCGCCGAGCCACAGTCCTCTCCAACTCAACATTCCTCGCTCTCAACACACTCATCTCCTTCATCATCTCCTCAAACTTCGCTTCTGCCTCTCCCATTCTCCTCTCCGCAGCACTCGCCCTCTTCTCACACTCATCATTCTTTTGTCTTCCAACACTCGCACATTCTCCTTCAACTCTTTCACAACACGCCTCATACGGATATTCTCATCTGCCACCTCCTTACATTTCACCTCCTTCATTTTCAGCTCACTCAACTCACTCAACGTTCTCTCATTCACCTTCTTCAAACTTTCGTAGCGATCTACCAACAAAGCATGTGCCGCTTGCTGCGACACATGCTTCTTTTCCATGTCCTCATCCCACCGCGCCGACTGCTTCCGTACCCCACCACCCTTCACTATTGGGGAAGATGAGCTCTTCGGGGGGTCGCTAATAACAATATTGGATACCTCCGACGATGAAGAGCTCAACTTCCTCACACGCTTCCTCACTCGCTCCCTATCCAAATCCACATCATCCTCATCATCACTCTCAAACACTCTCTTCCGCCACTTGTCAGCCTTCAAACCGGCCACAGCATTCTCTACCTCATTCTCCACAGCATTCTCAACAACATTCCCACTAGCATTCTCAACAACATTCTTGGCCTCTTTCCCCAACATTCGCTCCTTCTCAGCATTCATCAACTCCACAAATCTCAAATCGGTCACCAACCCTCCTGTGCACTCACCATGCCTCAAATAAAACTCGGCCTCCTGCCCAACAACCAACAGCACCCTGCACTTCACACAGGCAACCCTACTCAGGATAACCATGTGGTCGGCTCCTGCCTTCTTGATGTGGTCCTTGAGACCGTCTCGGCGGTTAATTCGGCCGCATACACACATTCTAATGTGGAACTTCTTATTTTTGTCATTGTTGACCATGGCTGCGATTTTATCGTTAACTGTAAGATAATGAAAATTGTATAGTTTTCATACTAATTGTATAGTTTTCATTTCATAGTTTTCACTAAAGCATAACACTTAGTGAGGAATGATAGATTTGAGTGTAGTGAGTGGCACTCGATCCCGTCGACAGCCCGAAGGCCTTGTACTGATCACTAGGGAAGTGAGAGATCTTCCCCGATACCCGCTCTTTACAGCTGAAGACATCATTGTCACTGCCCCGAAGTGGTAACAGGAACGCCGAGTCAAAGGTAGTGATCAGTAGCTGGGATCTAACCCCTCAAAGCTGCCTTAGACTTAGTTAAATTTCAAATCTGATAGCAGATTTGAACTCAGGATACTTGAAAACCTTAGTCTATATGTTAAAACTTTGAAAAAACTGAAAATTAAGAATTTTTAAAAAATTCCGCATTTTACTACTCATACTACTTTTAAAAAATTTTATCAGTAGTAAAGACACTATCAAATTCTATCATACAAACTTTGAAGTAAGAAGATAGCTTGCCTACTTCAAAAGATAGAGTCCTTTGAAACACCCGATATCGGGAGCTCAGAGCGACGACCGTCGCTTACCTCGTCTTTCGATGAAGTGATCAGACTTACGTTGTCGGGGGTTTATATATGCTCGGAAGAAAACTTAAAATGGCTCTATCTCCGAAAGTATTCATCGTAGCGACATGCGGTTTGTTGCAAACGATTCGTCTCATCATTCTCTATCATATGACACCTGAACCATTCTCATACGACCACGGGAAGTTGGTCCGTCAGCACATGTGCATGTAACATGCCACAAGTGAAAAA
Source organism: Prostheceraeus crozeri (assembly GCA_907163375.1). Taxonomy (NCBI): domain Eukaryota; kingdom Metazoa; phylum Platyhelminthes; order Polycladida; family Euryleptidae; genus Prostheceraeus; species Prostheceraeus crozeri. Next base: position 14,964 of record CAJQUW010004865.1, read on the forward strand.
ATTCCTAAGTGTGAGAGCTCCAGTGTGGTGAAAATTTTGAAAAATTTAAAACTTCCGAATTTCGACCTGGGACCTTTACCAAAACATTTTTCATCAAATTTCACTGACCCCCCCCCTCCCCCCCCCTCATTCAGAGAAATTTGATGAAAAATGTTTTGGTGACGGTCCCAGGTCGAAATTCCACACTTTGGAAAATTTTCAAAATTTTACCCATACAAAGTCACTCTGACACTTAGGATATTTTCAGGTGAGCGAGCTCCGACCTAAAATCTTGTAACCGCTCTAACTTTTGAACGAAGACAGATAGGAACAAGCCGATTCTTTCACTGAATTTGTCTCACTCTTAGCTTTCAAACGAGCTATCGCACGACAAAATCCGTCCACTGGAACCAAAGTTAGAAGATTGATGTCGGGGGGGGGGAGGTCAGTGAAATTTGATGAAAAATGTTTTGGTGACGGTCCCAGGTCGAAATTCCACACTTTGGAAAATTTTCAAAATTTTACCCATACAAAGTCACTCTGACACTTAGGATTTTTTCAAGTAAGCGAGCTCCGACCTAAAATCTTGTAACCGCTCTAACTTTTGAACGAAGACAGATAGGAACAAGCCGATTCTTTCACTGAATTTGTCTCACTCTTAGCTTTCAAACGAGCTATCGCACGACAAAATCCGTCCACTGGAAGCCAAAATCGAAGCAAGCTGTCCAGGGGGGGGGACGTCAGCCGAAAATTTTTTCTCTCCGATTGACTTGAAACTCACCCTACCGATGCAGAATTTCACGCTGAATCCGAATCTGGACTCCGTTTTCTCATCCGATGCTTCGTTTTGACGCTACACACCAAAACGTCCCCAATTCTAACTCTGTCGTTTTTCGAAAAATGTTGAAAATTTTTTCTCACCGATTGACTTGAAACTCACCCTACCGATGCAGAATTTCACGCTGAATACGAATCCGACCTCCGTTTTCTCATCCGACCACTCCTTCCACTCGAAACAACCCATTTTACAACCCAACATTCAGCAGATTGCACGAAAAACATCACACACTATAGCCTCTAGACTAATCCTGGCGGTCGCCCACGTCAACCTAGACGGTCGCCCACGTCAACCAGGCGGTCGGACCAACTCACCCGAGTCTCACACTCTGTCGTTGCAGAGGGGGGGGGAGTCAGCGAACATGTTGTGAACGTGAACCCACCTGGCCGGCACACCACGACAGACCACAACCTCTGTCGTTCCAGAGGGGGGGGGGACTCAGACCCGAAGCATCACGGCGGCCGACCACGACACTCTGCCGTTCCAGAGGGGGGGGGGACGTCAGCGATGGCGGCCATCTTGCGCGGTCCAGAAGTGGAGTTTTGCTTACTACTGATAGTGCTTGGTCGTTATGTAATTTAAACAGCAATAGCCAAAATCATCAAGTTTCAGAACGGGAACTTAACTTAACATCATTTTGCTCTAGTCAATAGAGACCAAAAATAAATTGTGCACGGTTCAGAAATTCATGAAGATCTTTATGATGCACATAGCTTACATGTATAAGTGTGCTTGAACGGGAAACTTAATAAAGTGTAAATACCTAATTTCAATTAAGTAATTCAATACTAGTTACGCGGTCGTTTTATCACAAGAAATACTAGTCAATACTAGTTTAAATAATGTCACCTAAAATCTGTAAAAAACCTTGTAATAGTAGTTCAACACTACTTATTACCCTTATTAAGTAGCAAAATATTTTGAGTACATTTTAAATTCAAAATTACTCATCTTCTAATCAAAAACGGGTTATGATTTTTTACATACTTATTATTGATTCCCAGTTGCTACTGATCAATCATAAAAAATCAAATTTTGGTTGTAGAGAAATTGGCAGGAATTGGTCAAAGATGTGCAAATTTCAAAACTAAGCCAACTTTAACAAGGTAAAAGTGGCATATCTATGCTACATGGATTTTTCAAACAATTTTTCTACGCATGTCTAAGGACAGGATAGTTGATATGTGCAGCCGATTAAGTTATAGAATGTTCTATAATTTTGTAGAATTTTTCGAAGAAATGCATTTTTTTTGATTTCTGTTCAAAATATTTTGAATATTCAAGGTCATGTAAAAAATTTCACTATACTATTTTGAAAACTCCGATAGATCATACATATAATATTGATCTTGAATGATCATCAGTCAAAATTTGAACATCTGTTTCGCAATGAGACCAGAACAACAGACTTTGAAAATTTACTTGGTTTTTCTTAAATTTGTCAAAATTGGCGATTTATCTCAACTTAAAAGGTCATTTAAATGTACTTTAAGGTATAATTGAGCGGAAATATTTCAGGAATCATGTAGCTATACCCAGTATAAGATAATATGTGAGTTTCATCGGATTTCGAGAAAGTCAGCCACACGGTTTGGTTGAAGTGGCGTGGAATGACCCTAATCTAAATTCCCATGAGATTGCTATAGTAGATTAAATGACCTACAGACCAGGAGTTTTTAATTTAATATTTAATCTACTGTAGCGCTAGTATAAAAGAACTCACAACAATTATAATGTATTAGAATGATAACAAAGCTTACTGCAGAAGAAGTCAAAAGTTACATCCACTGAATGTGCAGTTATTAAACACAAATGTATTTGATGTAGACTTGTCTGTGTTGTTTGACTGTTGATTCACTTGTCTTGTAACTGATGAATATTCTCCGGAAAGAATGTCACTCATTTGTCTGTCCATTGAATTTTGTGCTACATATACTTCGTCGGAATTGGAGATGTGGCCAATTCTTTTTGTGACTTCTCGAGGGATCCCGGCCTCAACTAAACGAGTCTTTGCAGTTCTTCAGAGACTTGTATTAGTGTAGTAACCTTCTTTTCCTAGAGATTTCATAAGTGTCTTTGTAACTTTTTTGATCGAATGTATGCCGAGAGGTTGATTCTTGTACCAGACAGTTGACTTTGGTGATACGATGCAGGCCAGATGAAATTCAGTTCTGTCGGTTATTGGTCGATGCGATACATACTCATTGTATAAGTTTATCAAGCACCTTTCCTTGAACGTTTTTCTTGGGAATATCTTCATAGATTTTGGTTCCATGCAAGACTGCTTGATCCCGAAATTCCTGGATTTCGAAACGGTCTCTGTATACAAGAGAACCTCTTCTGAATTTTCTTCTATAAGCTGCAGTTGACTAGCAGCACCAAATCGCAATGCTTTGTTTGTGCTCTGCGGCTGCTCGCAAACCGAGCTGAACACCCATCAAGAAGATAACTGTCTCCTGGAGCTGTTTTGGGTTTCCTGACCCTAGTATTCCATTCTTCCAAAGGTCTTCTTCGTCCGAAAGAGGAATATTCTCGGCTCGTTTTGGAGGTCTAGCATTGCCTTCAACTGCACTGAGTCGCATTTCCGCATCAAGTTGGTTCCTCGCATCACTGAACTCGGGATCTTTAAAAAATGACCAGTTTATTTTACAGTCATAGTTCATATAGTGTTGTATCATAGCAAAGATTTCTTTTAGAGACTTAGGGGGATATTTGGACCCATCTTGCTTTCTTGCATCTGCGATGAAATATTTCAAACAGTATGATAGATCTGAAACACTCATGTATTCCAGGTCATCGTAGATTTTCAGCATGCCATCAGTAGTATAGGGTATGACATCCGGCGCATCGCTTCGCTCGCACTGGATGTCACACCTTGCGAGATTTCAAAAATTTACGTAGTCTATAAATTTCAAAAATTTAGGTAGACTCCAAATTTCAAAATCTTAGGTAGTGCCAAATTTTCGAAAAAATCAAAATTTCGAAAATTTAGGCAGTCGAAAAAATATCACGTAGTCGAAAATTTAGGCAGTCTCAAAATTTGGGCAGTCCAAAAAATATCACGTGGTCGAAAAAAATAGGTGGACAAATAGGAATCCCCGGCGACGCTGAGGGCGACTCCTAAGGCGACTGACCACGGCGTTCGCGGCGACCGATCTGGTTGATAGGGATAGTATTACTGATTGCAGGCCTTTTTTATGCCAGATGACAAAAGAAGGAAAGCATGTATGACTGTAGGCGGCACCAGAATTCCAATGTAAGATCGGATAATAATATGCTGGAAGCTTACCGACATGATGAAATGGAACTTGAAACGAGATCATAGTCGTTAATGGTATTTAGCAGAAGATTGAACCGATCAACGAAATGATCTTAACCTAGTTGAAATAAAGTTGAAGGAATGCAGTGTTCTTATTTAGAAATGTTCATGGAAGGCTATTTGTCTCATGCTTTGAAAGTCAAATTGACATGCAGTCTGATATATTTTCTGTAAGTAGTCCTTTATAAAAGGATTGTCAAATGAATGATAAAAATCACACAAATCTTCTGCGAATGACGAAAATGTTGATAGATTTGTCGTCATATAGACCTATATTACCTGAAGCGCCATACCAAATAAAATAAATAATAAGATACTCTGTGTCACATCGTGAAGCAATCTACATTCACTATGCACTTGAGTGATAGAGTAGACAACTAATGAACATTATTTTACTTCGAGAGGAACGAAAATTGTTGGTATGGAATCTACCGCACTCGTACTTAGTTTGTAGTTTTACAACGATGTATTTGAATGTTGAAGGTAACAGTTGGAAGGGATACAAGCGTAGAGTTTCGCTGTCTTGCTAGAGGTGGACGGAAGCTTATCATTGCCACTTCAGCAGCCAATGAAATTCCGATTGTATTAGCAAGGCAGGGGTGATCTTAGATCACGATACAATCTTAGGATAGGCACGCAGCAGGTGCTGTCGTGATCAAATTATTATCAAAGTCATATAAAAAAGCGCTGAACTCTGCATCCATATATCCTTCGGGCACGTGTGTCTAGTTTCTCTCAAATAACGTCAGATGTGAACTATAGGGGAGAGTGGGGTGATTTGGCACCTTTTTCGTAAATCGGCTACCATGACCAAACAAAGAATTTACTATTAATTTGCATATAATTTCTTTGTTATTCAACGTATTTCCTAACTTTGTTGTAGTGCAAATTTTCTTCGATTCGGCCTTCTTCATCTTCAAATTTGAGTTTCAAAAAAAGTTCAAAAAGTGCCATATCACCCCATTGATGGGGTGATATGGCACTCCCTAATTTAGCGTAAGTACAACTTGCCTCTTAGCGCCACAATGCTACAATTCAATGAATTGAAGTATGTAGATTTCTAATGACTATGTATTTCATGATAACAATCATGTACATGTACATAGAACTTTAGCATTAGGGACCTAGGCCTACATCAGCGTATAATTAGGACTTCTTGTCATACTGCGCAGCTGGGGCTGTTTCGTAAGTTATTTGAAGAATGTAGGAACTCAAATATGCGCTTCTGATTCGCAAATGGGCCTACTCCGTCAAATTTCAATGTGCTACCGGCACTGACCAGGCACAGAAAACTAATTTAAAGTAAAAATGAATCTTTTTGTCAAATTGATTTGAAAAATTGCAGACCTAATGCACCTACAAAACGGGGAACGAAGGCAGTTACAACTCATATACATAGGCTTAATAAACTTGGAATAATATGGAAGAAGTGGTGCTCTACAAGTGCAATATGGTTGCGCGCCCTTAACACGACTGTTTTGGCCTATTGAAGAAACTCAAATCCAGCATGAGCCGAATACATAGCTCTGGCTTGGGCTGGGCTCCACTGAGTGTCAGATAATAGGTTAGCTATTAGTAATAAATAATTATCAGATACATATTACTTATTTCAGATTGCATAACGCTAATAATTGAGACACATACAGTGCCATATCACCCCATTCGACTTTTCAAAAGTAAACAGCTGCCGTTTCGATTGTATCAAAGATTTAGAAAGAGGCTGTAAGGGGTGGGGTGCCATATCACCCCGTGTGCCAAATCACCCCACTCTCCCCTACCTACATGAGGACCATTTTCTCACACCGTTGTTTTTCAATCAATAAAGAAGTATGTGTAGAGCGCTCCATGTGTTGTTTCATTAATGTCCTAGCTTAAAAACTGGTGAAAGATTTGCGTTCATCGCAGAGCTGTGTACATGGGTTACTATGATTTGCGTCGCTAATATACTCTCTGACATAAATAATGAAACCAACTATCATTGACTTGAATGGAAGTTTGTTTCATTTTTTTCTATGGTTTGAGATGATATCTCGCTTTCTATGTATCACCATTGAACTCCATATGATAAAGGAAATGATATAGGACCATCAAATTTCAAAATTTGATATTGATGACAGTAACAGCTAGAAGTTGAACAGAATCACCACCTACTGCTGACCGGATTTGACTTATGAAATGGCGCACGATAACTTTACCAGAGGAATGGCAATTGGGATGATGCGTTGTGGGCAAAGTTCTACAACTGTTGCGAAAGAATTGAAAATTTCAAGGGTCGTTGTATGGAGGTGGTGGTGTCGTTGGAAAGCAGAAGGAAATGTGGAAAAGAAGAACGGATCAGGAAGACCAAGGGTATCATCCAAGCGGACAGATGCACGCTTAGTTTTAGCTGCTAAAAGAAACAGATTTGTGTCCGTCCCGAAGCTAATTGTGTACTGGAAGGTTGCTGGGAACGTTGCCTGTAGCGTTCGAACTGCATATCGAAGATTGCGAGAAGCTGGTATACAGTCTCGACGACCCGCTGTGAGAATTCCGCTGAGCCTGGAACATCGAAGGAGACGAGTGACGTGGTGTCAAGGTCATCAGTCGTGGAGTGACAGTCAGTGGGAACGTGTGCTCTGGACTGATGAATCGAGGTTTACTCTCGATTTCAACGATGGTCGGATCCGTGTTCATCGCTTGCCAAGTGAACGATTTGCTCCATGTTGCGTCAAAGAACACGACCGGTACGGCGGCGGTAGTGTCATGGTTTGGGCCGGTATCTGGCACAATGGAAAAACACCAGCAATCGTAGTGAAAGGAACATTGACAGGACAGCGATATGCCGACGAGATCGTGACACCGGTCGTGGTTCCAGCAGTGACATCGAATCAATTGATTTTTCAGGATGACAACGCAAGGCCCCATCGCGCTTCAATGGTCTCTAACAGGATAGCAAGCAGTGGAATCCCAACCTTGGAATGGCCCTCACGTTCTCCCGACCTCTCCCCCATCGAGCACTGCTGGGATGAACTTGGTCGCAGAGTGAGGGAGAGGTACAACCACCCACCAGTGTCTTTGAAGATGTTGGCCGACAGACTGATCGAGCAGTGGAACCTCTCAGACCTGGCATTCATCCAGCGACTGTGCTCATCCATGCCCTCACGCATCGATGCCTGTTTGGATGCTCGCGGTGGTCACACCCGTTTCTAACTTCAGTTGATAAAATCATGAGTATCAAATTAAATGTTTTTGAGTAAAGCATTCGAGTTCTCCTTTTACAAACAACAAACAAACGTACAGTACAACCAAGTTTAAGTCATAAGTATTCATATCAGGACTTGTTTCATTCTTTTTGTCACTGAGTATGTCATTACTATATGCTTTATCTTAAGATTGTTTTGTCTTTAAAAATACTAGTTAATGGTGATTGAGATGAAGTTAAGATACTGATTTTTACATCCGTCCCATCCATCACCAATGGTATACCTTGAAGATCAGTGTATCATCCATACTCCATTAAAGGGTATCAGAGGTCCATGCCTTTTTTCTTGCATTAATCATAAAAAGTATTCTGTTTGCGGCCATCATCTTCTTTGTGGAATAATGCAACCGGTTTCATGAAGCAAGCCAGATTTCAAGACATCATCAGTAAATTTAATCACACAAGACTAATCACATTTATGTATGACCGTTCAGTCACGAAACGTATTTTTGATTACTTGAAGTCCGGAATAGCTACATATGAAACATGGGAATTTCATGGTTCAGTTATTCAGTAAATTTAAATTTAAGCAAGTTACAGTTAATTTCTTATCATGTGTTCTAGGTATGCCATTTATGCCATTTCCTGATCATTAAACTTAATCATATAACTTATGTCAATGATATTAGGCCTATATGGGCATTCGTTTTGTATGTTTTATTTCTTTTCAGTAAATCAACTTTTCGCCACAACAATTGCTCGCATAGAATGGATGGGATGTGAAGTTCCACAGAATACATTCGAGGCTGTTCTCCTTGAACCGTCCGTTGAAATTAATGGTATAGTAGAGCGTATCGAACCACCAACAAAGCGAAGGCGCCTTGAATGTTCGATTCAATATTCAGTTGCTTCAAGTCCCTTACATTCTCCATCTAGAACTATGAGTGATCTATCAAAACCTCTGTATGCTCAATCAACACCGTCGAATGCTCCGTCTACAACACTGAATGCGCAATCAAAACCTCTGTATGCTCAATCACCACAGTCGAATGCGCCATCAAGATCTCTGTGTGCTCAATCAACACCGCCGAGTGCTCCGTCTACACCACTGTATGTACCGTCAACACCGCTAAAAGCGCCATCAACACCATCAACTACTCAGTCGATACCCAGGAAACAGGTGATACTCTATAATTGCTCATGTTGCAACTTCTCTACAACAGGCTTTGCTACCATTAAATATCACATGCGCTTACTTGGAAACGCGGCCTCTATATTTTGTTCACAGTGTTTCTCTCGCTTTAGAAGCATTTATGGATTTAAGAAACATTTTATTAATTGTAAGATTCCAACATCTGAGGAAGTGCAATTGAGTGAAGAATTTGTTCCAATTCAACAGGAAGATGTTCTGGACATTGATTATTTTCCCAGTCTCGCAGTTCAACTCCAGGGTAATCTATAGATGCTCCGAGGTAGTCATGAATACCATCTTTTCAAATATTTTCAATTTACTCTCACAACCAGATATTAGTATTGAAAGGCTCAGATAAAGCTGTGGTAACTTGACAACACAACACAAGCGTCAGAAAGCATACAAGGAAATTTTCAGAATTCCTAAGGTTCATTCATTCGAATCGAAATTCAAAGCCTCAGTTGTTGATTTTATTGATCTGATTGAATTCATTTTTCACTCGCCAGAGGAATTGCAATTTACTTCAACTGGTGGTAGTAGACCCAGTTATCACCTTGACATTGCCATATATTGTGATGATTTGGGAATTTGTAATCCCATTGGGAAGAGTAGGTCTAGACACAAAACCATGGTTCACGATAGGTTTTAGCAAAGTTTAGGTTGAAAAAATGCCCAAGGAAAATTGATTGTATTTTTGATTTGTTGGACCAATAACAATATTTCTAGACACATTAGAAAATTTTTCATTGTTATCTTTCCGAATATGACGTAATAATTCAAAATGGCTGCCATTTAAATCTTAAAATCACAATATCTTAAAATCCAAGCCTCCTAGAGCTATCAAAAATATTACAAACAAATAGGAAACCACCCCCAAAGTATCCAAAAATCATAGTTTTGAACCTCTAAATGCTGCCTGTAACCATGGACTCCCAGATATATTTACACCTACAACTAAATTAATAACCAAATAGAAGCGTCTAATACTGATACAAACATTGATTCTATGATAGCCATCGATCCTGTTATGTCATAGCCAAATGAACGGTAAACCATAGAAATTGAACAATACCAGGTGATTCTCTTTCTTTCAATTCTTTAATTAAAAATCTCGATATATCTATTATATGGTCAGATCACGTAATACAGGTTTTCCTACACGACAACGGCAACTACCGAATCAAGAGCGGCACTTTAATTTCTAAAACGTTAAAAGATAAAATATTACGTCATTTCACAATTGAGAGCGACAACAATAAATAAACTGCAGCAAAATAGTTCAATTGTGTCTCTATCAGATTAGTGAGCGGTATTTCACGTGAAGAATAAATGATATCTATTCGGTTTGATCCAAAGCCCTATATAGATGTCTTCACATCTGCTAAATTAACTTATCAATATGGAGCGCCAGCGAATACCTTCTGATGTTAAACGCAGAATCATTATGGCTCACGAAGCCGGAGATGATTATATTGAAGCCGCTCGAGTTCTCGGTGTAAAACGGGGTACTGCGTATTCAATAGTACAGGGTGTATACGGACCGGGAAAAACCGGGAAACCGGGAAAAAACCGATGAACTGGAAAAATCCTTGAAAAACCGGGAAAAAACCGATGAATCCAGGTCAAAAACCGGGAAAATTATAAGTACTTGCCAAATTGAAATTTAGATTATTTTCTTATGAAAGCTTCGCACGAATAAAAATCAGAAACATCTCATTGATTTCTTCATGTTTTTTCGATGCTGATAAGTTGTACTTCTTGTCCAATTTTGCGAAAATCGCATTCTTCGCATTCATCATTTGTAAGCTGGAGGTATTTCTGACTGAATTTCAAAACGATGCACCAATGATCCCATTCCTGTATCAAGATCTCGCAGCTCTGTACACACAATTAGCGAAGCTTGTCGTGAAGAGTTCTCAAATTGGTGATAAGTCGGACAAGAAAATTTTCAAATTGAAGATCACTGATGACGTCCTACGGGATCCGAAGGATGTTGAAATCGGATTCGGCACTAAAGAGCCGGTGCGGAAGTGTTCCTCAGGTGCTGTTGACATTTCCAAGAAAGACGTAATCATCTTCCGTGAAGAATGTCGAGATTTTATCGTCGCACTGTTGAACAAACTAAGCAATCTTTTCCACCTTACTAGCAAGATTCTGAGGGGATTCTCGTTTTTAGATCCGTCTGTCTTCGGAAGTCAGCTCTGTGTCCGTCGAATGAATCTTGTTCTTGATGAAGCTGTTTCTGTGGAGTGGATTACTGGATCAGAGCCTGATAAAATCAAAGAAGGCTTCCTTGCTTTGATGAAGTTGGCAACTGTTGCGGCTGCTTGTTCCGAGAAGGGTAAGGATCGGTTGGACAGTTTCTGGATTCCTATTTTTGAAAAAGAGCAATGTCCACGTGTTCTTATTCAATTCGTCTGTCGCATTTTCGTCTTATCGCATGGGCAGGCATCTATTGAGCGCGGATTCAATATAAATGTAGAAATGATCGTCGAAAACCAATTGGAGGAAAGTTTGATCTCACTGCGCCGAATCTACGACGCAGTCGGTGGCGTGGATATTTCGTCGTTTGAAGTTCCAAAGAAGATTATTGGAATGGTGCAAGGAGCCCGGCGACGATACCACGACTGGCTTCGCATTCAAAAGGAGAAAGAAACCGAAGAAGAAAGGATTGAAACATCGAAGAAACGAGCGGCACAGGAGATTTTGCTTAAAGAATTGGAGAAGAAAAGGTTGAGGGCTGAGATAGAAACAGCATGCGATAAAGTTGACAACGAGATCAGTGAACTCAAGAAAATGCAACGATTTTGATGACATCAGTATCGGATGGTTTATTTGTAATTTCTACATTAGTTGCGAGAATTGTTATTTTTTTATCCTAAAATTGACCCCGAGATTGGTGAAGTAAGGACATATACCTAGACATATTGATGATGCATTGATGCTGTTTATGATATCATTGTTAATTCCCACATTTGTTGCCATAATACCTATTTTGTTTTATTTAAGTAGTGACCAAGAGAGCAGTGAACTAAGGAAGTTCAACCCATTGTTGATACCGTATATATGATATTCATTGTTAATTCCCGCATTTAGAGTCACAGGTCTCACAGACCTCCTATTTTTCCCATTATTCCTATTTTTTGGCAATTTCTCCTATTTTTCGGTTGAGATCTCCTATTTTCAGGATCTATCCTATTTTTCCTATTTTTTAGGCGTTTGCCATACTTAATTGGCGCCGCGTACGAGATAAGTGCATGTATTGGGACACTTATCACTGACGAAGCCGATACGAAGTAGGCGAATATATTGATGCCTACAAATATCAACACATTTTGATCATGTAGCGCGACTTAATTGGGCACTGAGAGACGTTTCGGTAATCCAACGGTAGACGCTTTCCTTAAGCTGCTCCTTTTTTTGGAATTTATCAAATTTGCTTCTCGGCCAAATGAGAGATTTTCGAGTTGTAGTACGGCGTTCTATCTGAGAGGAGTGATAGACTTGCCTTGATTATTAAGTGGACGACAATTTCTTTTCTCCACTCATATTTTTTGGGTGCGATATGAATTTCTTCAGAATATGAGACCTCTCGATTGTTCATAACAAGGATGAACGTTTTCTTTCTCCACTATGGAAAATGCTCCCAACTTTATTTTACCTGGATTCTGGGCAGCATGAGAGACTTGTTTCAATCGTTAAACGATCTACATTTTCTTTTTTCCAATCTTTTGGGAATTTTCTGACTGCAAATGATCAGATACCCCAAGAAATCAAATTAGCGTCAATGAAACATTAGTATCCGAATTTTCCTCAGGTTCATGATTCAGGGGCTCTTCAATGACGTTTGTAGCCCAGATCAATATTCCCCCCATTGGAGTTTATCCTTACAATACTTTGATCGAAGAAATACTTGTCTTCTCTCTGCCATAAATGCTACACTTAAGTAGGCCTACTGATTTCATATTCGGTTGAGTAATTTAAAATTCGGTTGCCATTAATCAAATCCTAGATATCTTAGTCACTCATGACACTACTTCACAAAAATTTATCGAAAACTTAGTAATTTTGTGTTTGAATTTATTAGATTAAAGATGTAAACAATCAAAAAGCAAACATAAAGGAGTCGAAAATGGCTTATTTGTCCTATTTTTGAACATTTTTCACCACTAAGTTTATCCTCCTATTTTTTTTTGTTTAGTTTTGTAATGTTTAGTTGCTGTGAGGCCTGGAGTCACAAAGTTCCTGTTATGTAATTACATATTGTTTTGCGTTTATATGTTTTAAAATGACTTCGTGGAAACTGATAATAAACGTCTCAAATAACTTCATTTGTTTTATCTTGCTACCATATGCACTGGTTGAGAACCGGGAAAAAACCGATGAACACGAATTTCCGAAATCCGTATACACCCTGTAGTACATCGTTATATACTTGAAGGAGTCATTGAGCGTCCCAGAGGAGGAAGACGACACCAAAAGATGGACGAAGATATGGCAAATACTGTGGTAGAGATTGTTGAATCTCAACCGGAATTCACGTTAGCCCAAATCAAAGCTGATCTACAAGCGCGGATGCCGGACAAGCCATCTGTCTCAATTCAAACTATCAGCACATGTCTGAGAAATCGTCTTATCTTCTTAAAGAAAATGGAGACTGTTCAAGTCAACCGCAATAGCCATGACGTCAAAGTGGAAAGGGCCGAGTATGCGAACTGGTATCTGCACACGATCAACGCAAACCATCGCCAACATTTATTTTTGTGGACGAATCCGGCTTTAATTTAAGGATCAGTCGCACACGAGGTCGTGCCAGACGGGGAGAGCGAGCTGTCAGGATTGTTCATGGACAGCGCGGGCGGAATTTTACTCTCATCTTGGCGGTCTCTAATGAAGGTGTCGTCCATCATGAATTCTACGAAGGCGGAACCTCCTGTGAGAGATTTAACTCCTGGCTGGAAGAAGCGTCCGTTGCGGCTGGGGCTGGGCCTCGTGTATTCGTCATGGATAATGCTCCGTGCCACAATAGAGCCCGTGAAGTCAGTTTGCGAGAGGGACACTCTATTAGGTACTTACCGCCCTACTCTCCATTTCTCAATATCGCAGAGAACGCGTTTTCCATGTGGAAAGCGGCTTTCAAGAGAGAAGTAGCTGAGATTCGTGAGCAGTTACACAACTACACTGGACAACAGCGGAATTTGACCTTACTGCAACTCGCCTCCCAAAACATGAGTGCTATCACTGCAAATAAGATGGGAAGGTCTTCCAGACGTATGGGCAGATTGATGCCTAGACTAATTAATCGTGAGGATGTCTTACAAAACCATCAATGAATATTACGGTACTTGTTTTGCTTCATAATGGAATAAAAAAATTCAAGATTATCAAAACTTTTTCGTATTGACTTACCTTTTCGTAAAAAAGTTTTTAATGACTTACTGTATTACCTTCATGAATTAAAATAATTATCAAACTTTTCCTTTTGACATATTTTACCTTTTCGAATTAAAAAAATTATCAAAACTTTTTGTATTGACTTACCTGTTAAATAAAATATAATTGAATATGAAAAGCCGTTTATGATTTCAGGTTGCCGCTCATTAAACTTATAAATCCATTAATAAACTCACTTATTATCACTACCGATTAAAAACAATATCATTCAATTGAAAACGCTGCTGATTAACAGAAATACCGTTGTTGCATCTTAAAACATATTCTTTAATCTGATAGTCGCATTGTCGAACTGGAAAACCTGTACTAATGGTGTGCATTATTGAATGTTTCGACCATAGAAATAGATAATAAATGGCATCGGTAATTTCTATGGTTTCGACTATCGATCTCTCTCTCTCTCTCTCTCTGTAAAGAAGATGGGTTTGATTTATTGTCAACTAAAATGAAACACGCGCGCATATCTGCTGACGACTGTTCTGTACGCACACAGTGTCTTGCTTGTCTCTTCATTAAGAATACAGGTACGTGAAATGCCGACTTCCGCCCGTTCTCACGACGATTCTCGCTCTGCTGTTTGCTTGCTCTGCATGGGTAAGACCAAGGAAATGCGAAAGATAACGCCAGCTAATGAAGCTATCATCACGCAATATTTTCTCGAAGGACACGATTTCCGAGATATTCGCTTGCCCTCTGCATTGTGTGGCACATGTAGAAATGTGATACAAGAATACAGCAAGGCACATTCACCAAAGCTTCGATGCCGGGATCTTTGACTATTCTGTTATCGGAATATCTCCCCGGCCTGTAACCCGCTCTGGAGTCGTGTGCGAATGTAGGGTGTGTCAAGTTGCCCGTTCTACAATTTCTTCCTCTTCGAAATTTGAGAAGAAATCAGTTGGTCGACCATCTTCATCAACTTTATCATCGACATCGCGTGCACCTATTCGTATTTGCAATTTCTACCTCACCGCTTTATGTCGAGGCAAAAGTCATACTTGTACAAAAGCAACGAGGAAAGAAAATCTACTCAGTATGGTGCCGGATGAAAAAGGACGAGACCAGTTAGCTGCGAGCATTCTTAAAGAGAAAACAACGAATTCTGGCTCCAATAATAGCTTGTTATCTACTGGTAGTTCCCGTTTAAGTGTTGGTGTTTCGCCAGAACAGTCATCGACGAAATCAGCCCATTTGTTGACTTGTGATGATTTGGCAACTATACAAGTGACAATGAACTTATCCAGCAACAAAACTTTGCAGCTGGCGTCCCTTATGCGATCAGCAACAAAAAATAGACGGAGCATTGAAAATCACGTCAAATCCAAACTGAGTGTACGGAACCATGCCCTGGACGAATACTTCACCGTGAGTGACATTGATTATACTACTACTACAGCTAGTCAGACTTCCTCGCAAGTATCGAGACCAACTGTTTTTTGTCACAATCTGAAGGATTAAATTCGAGAAGTTTTGCACCGAAGGGACCGTCACTCAACAGATGGCATTCTATTCAAAATTGGTCTGGACGGTGGTGGTGGTTTTTAAGTCATGTTTGACAATGTGTAGGAGTGATATTATTCATGATCATATAGAACCAAAGAGAGCAGCGTATGAACAAGGTGTCGCCGCAAGGTCATTGAAGGGTACGGGCGTCAAAAAATTGATGATTCTAGCAATGGCCCCAGATGTCCAAGAGAATTATACAAACGTGCTTAGATTGCGGGTGCTGGCTCAGCTTATCGGTGGTCTAAATGACCCATCACTAATGGGTTCCAATTTTGCCATAACAACTGACCTCAAGCTGGCAAATCCCGGGACGAACTGGGCATCATGTCCCACAGTTCCAATCACCCTTGCAGTTGGTGCAATATTCATCGGACGGAGTTGAAAAACAAATCCGTTTTGAGAACTCGTGGAAATTTGCGTGATTCTTTTTGGGAATGGTACGAAAGTGACGGGACTTTAAAAAATGCAAAGAACTTTGGGAACATTATACACTTACCTATTTTGAAAGGAGATGACAACGATCGTGTGATTGATATATTGCCACCGCCGGAACTCCACTTGTTATTGGGGCCAGTAAATACTTTATTCAAGGCTATGGAAACGGCGTGGACCGGCGCACTAATCTGGGCCGACCGTTGGAGGCCAGTTCAATGGAAATTCCTGTCACACCCTACTCTCCAAGCTGGATTTGTTAAGATCAATGTGCCCACTCTATTGCTTGAAGTATCTCCGGTGTTTTGAAACATTCAGACAAGCCGTTCAATCATGTTATGGTCATCGTCTCAATCCTGACTATATTACGCATATTCAGCTATTTAAAACCTTGAAATCCCTGTGACTCCAAAGATTCACGCTATATTTTATCATATTGAGGACTTTTGCCAAATGCGTAATGAGGGTCTTGCGAGATGGAGTGAGCAAGCAATCGAAACTGTCCATACAGATTTCAAGGCAACATGGGCCAAATATAAAGTACAATTTAGCCATCCTGAATACGCGTGGAAATTATTGAGCGCTGTGAGAGACTACAACTCGAAACATGTTTGAACAGTTTATGCATTTCATCTTTTCAATCTGTTGAGTGCGCTAAGTGTGTGATTTATTTTCGTTTAGTTTTTTACATAAATGATGTTTCTGCCTTTTTGTCAGGGCGTAATACAAAATTGAGATCAACATGATAATGTTTTCAAATGTCGGGCACGTGTTAATGCAATGTCATATAAAATCGGAAAGAAAGAACTTAGAGGTTCAAAACTATGATTTTCGGATACTTTGGGGGTGGTTTCCTATTTGTTTGTAATATATTTGATAGCTCTAGGAGGCTTGGATTTTAAGATTTAAATGGCAGCCATTTTGAATTATTACGTCATATTCGAAAAGATACCGATGAAAAATTTTCTAATGTGTCTAGAAATATTGTTATTGGTCCAACAAATCAAAAAATACAATCAATTTTCCTTGGGCATTTTTTCAACCTAAACTTTGTTAAAACCTACCGTGGGTTATCTATGTTCAGCTATTGAATATTCCAGTAATTGTTATGTAAATTGTTATGTTACTCCTACAACTGCTTGCTGACTTCAATTCAATCATGCTGTCGGGACATGCCAACTCGTGCATCGGTACATGTGTAGCCTACATGTGGCTGTACATGTACACCAATACATGTAATTTCTCCAAAATTGCCCTATCGTCACAAAAGTTAGGAGCGTGTTCAGGACCTCTTACCCACTCCATTCCATCATATTAGGACAGTATTCAATCACTAACAAGTCACTCTGCCTCCTCTTCAAAGTCTTTATGTTCCGGGGTGAGTATGGCTGCAAAGCCTATATCAGCTTTGTAACCATACTTCCTCCCGAACACAAACACTTTCTCGGACCAACTTCTGGTGCAGCAATAATTTATCAGATAGTCCTAGCATGGTTGCTGGGTGACATTACCATCGTCCATCAGTTACACACACACACACACACACCTGACACATCCGCTGTCCTACAGCCACGACAAATAGGCCTCTACACTATAATATACAAGTCATGCATGTGGACCTTCAAGTTCAGCTACACCTGTCATCCCAAACGAAATATATGACAAACCTATACTTTTCTGAATCCTCTCTTCACCCTCTACCCAGATCCGGAGCCTCTCATATAAAATATCACAACAGTTTTACAACTTCGATTCACAGATCGACTTTCACATGACAAGTTCTTCACATATTCAGACATTGTCAAACTTGAACAAAATTTCTCTCATCTAATTCGTGACGCTGTCCAAGTCTACATTACACAAGCATACACACCATTGTATGTATTCACCATATTCATAATTCTCAAGCCACTCCCCGTTTTTCAGAACGACTTATATACCCATTCTCGCTATATTTACCACTTCTGACAATTCATGTGAGAGAGAAGATACATTACTCTGTAAAATTAAGATGATGAAGTTAACTTCTACTATTAAACCATATCAAAGTAGCAAACATAAAAACACATCATCTTAATTTGACATAGTAAAAAAAACATCTCCAAATCACAGACTTCAAATTTCTCCGACAAAAAATTGGCCAACACTCACAGAGCGTCGGCCTTCATCCCGAACAGCATGTTTAAATGATAAGACGCAAGAAGAATGGCCGCCAAAGCGGTCAAATCTCCCCGTCAAAAGGTTGAGTCTCAATAGATCGCAGTATGAAAGCTGCTCTGCTAGCTACGACACCTCGACCGAAACCTAAATCGTCTACAAACGATTTTGTGTTCTCACGCTCAAAATATGGATATCAATCGACCGGCGAACATGAATCACAGTTCACCTTAGTCTCATGGTGTGGCGTAACCATCTCAGCAAGCTGAGTATATTGTTGCCTCGCATTAATCGCATTGCCCTATTAGTGGGTGAACAATCCAACACTTGGTGAATTCTGCTTCACAATGATAGGAAGAGCCGACATCGAAGGATCAAAAAGCGACGTCGCTATGAACGCTATGCCGCCACAAGCCAGTTATCCCTGTGGTTACTTTTCTGACACCTCTTGCTTCAAACTCCGAACAATCAAAAGGATCGATAGGCCACGCTTTCACGGTTTGTATTCGTACTGAAAATCAAAATCAAGTGAGCTTTTGCCCTTTTACTCTACGCGAGGTTTCCGTCCTTGCTGAGCTCACCTTGGGACACCTGCGTTGCTGTTTGACAGATGTACCGCCCCAGTCAAACTCCCCGCCTGACACTTTCTTCAGAGGGGGTCGTGCCGCGGCGCGAGGCCGCGTACTTCAACACAACAATCGAGAGACTTGCGTCCCACTTCTCGCTTCACTGAATAAGTAAAGAAACGATAAAAGTAGTGGTATTTCAATGGCGCCGGAGCTCCCAATTATGCTACACCTCTCATGTCTCTTCACAAAGTCGGACCAGAGTCAAGCTCAACAGGGTCTTCTTTCCCCGCTGATTCTGCCAAGTCCGTTCACTTGGCTGTGGTTTCGCTAGATAGTAGATAGGGACAGTAGGAATCTCGTTAATCCATTCATGCGTGTCACTAATTAGATGACGAGGCATTTGGCTATATAAGTATATTCAACGCCCATAGGCGCACAACAATGCATCATATTACAAAATGGAATCATAATACAAAGTTTGAGAATAAGATGATACATAGGCATGGCAGGAAAAGTTCTATGTAGTTTATAAGAAAACCCGACATGGCTATAAGATAGAGGAGAAACATTAAAGACCAATCACGTCCAAACAAATCAAACGAATAAAGACGACACATTAAGTGTAACAGTAAATGAAAAACATAAGGCAAAGTTTAAGTAGAGGAAACTGTCCTCAAAAGTAGGTTAAGTCGAGCGGAAGAAGATTTCAGAAGCTCTCGCCGACCCAACCATCGAAGCCACACAGCAGTCAAACAAAACAATATTTGGAATACCCAAAAGCTTAACAAATTCTAGCGTTTCAGACGGATAAATACCCCTAAAAGAAATAATGAAGGGGCAATGAACAAATTCTTGGATGCTACCCAACCTGTGCCTGGAAAAGGAGAGAATTTCATGATCAAAGGCAGCATATTTCGAAATCTTTTCACGACACGCAGTGGACGCATTGGTATCGCCACACACTTGTATGTCACACACGTACACAGTGGAAACAGAATAAATTAATATATCTGGTTTAATAAACGACTTAGAAAGAGGCACATGAGGCTCACAATCATAAGAAACATTATTTTTCCGAAAGAACAGAATGAAAAGAGAGTCATAGTTACTCCCACTGTTTACTCGCGCTTCATTGAATTTCTTCACATTGACATCCAGAGCACTGAGCAGAAATCACATTATGTCAACACCGACCAACGGCCATCATAATGCTTTGTTTTAATTAGACAGTCGGATTCCACTGGTCCGTGCCAGTTCTGAATTGACCATTTCTCGCCAGATGAAGCCTGACCACCCAAAAGCAGCCAGACATAGCTACCGTCGCCGACCGGTAGGAGCCCGCGTAGTTCCGAACGGAAGCCTCACGGCCTCGCTCAGCCCCGGCAAGCCCCAGACCAGCTTCTTACGGCAGGCCAGGTCTTCAGAGCCAATCCTTTTCCCGAAGGTTACGGATCTAATTTGCTGACTTCCCTTACCTACATTGTTCCAGCATTAGAGGCTGTGCAGCTTGGAGACCTGCTGCGGATATGGGTACGGCCTGGCAAGAAAATCTCACCACCTCCCTCAGATTTTCAAGGTCGACGAGCACGCACCGGACACCGCAAGACCCGCGGTGCTTTACGGAAGCGACGCCCCTATCCCCGGACAAGCCGATTCCAGGGGTATGCTCCTTACAAAGAAAAGAGAACTCTTCCTGGAGTACCCGCCGACGTCTCTGAGTTCGTTTGCGTTACCGCGCTTGATCCCAAAGGACCGATCTCCTAGCCAGGGTCGGGAATGTTAACCCGATTCCCTTTCGCTCCAGATGCTTATCTTCAATCTGATATACAGCCCTGTGAATTGAATTAGCAATTTCTTAATTTTGGTGACTCGAAATATGAATGACCTGCTTCCAAGTCGATTGCGGAGAGCTACTGCTAATTACGGATATATGTTACTAAAAATAGACTCGTGGGACTTCCCTGGAACAAATTTGCTTGTGAACATCTTGTACCAATACAATTGAAGTTAGTCATTGAGTTTTTTCGAGAGGAAGCGGAACTCAGAAAATCTGAACACAATGGGCAGAAAAATGATCTTTGTTCATCCACCAAAGCCTGTATCAAACTTTTGCATGCCGAAAACTATACACAGAAGACCATTGCTGAAAGGCTGAAGATCTCAACATCTGCGGTTTGTCGTTTCATAAAATACAGCATGAATAGACCATCGAGGAGGAGCAATGGCAAAGGAGTGAAAAAAACTACAACCCGATCTGATAATGTCCTAAAACGATTGTGCTTGAAGAACAGAGAGCTTACATCGAATGAATTAAAGGGAGAATTTTTCGATTCTACGATAGACGAAGAAGCCGTTATTGAATAAGAGACAAAGGGCTGCACGCGTAGAGTGGTGCAAAAAGTACAAAGATCATCCTAAAGAATATTGGCGAAATGTTTTGTTCTCCGACGAAAGCAAGATTCAACTGCAGTTTCATGGTGGAAGACAAAGAGTGCGACGATTTGTGAATGAAAGAGCGAAAGACTTTAGCTACATTCCAACGGTCAAATTCCCACAATCTGCGATGATTTGGGGATTTCCTTCAGTCATCGTGGAATCGGGTATCTTCATTTATGTGAAAAGACGGTTGATCAAAAGAAAAACATCAAAATTATTAGGACGAGAGTGCTTCCATGCAAACGAGGATTTTTTTGTAATGACGAGATGGTTTTCCAAGATGATTCCGCTCCAGCTCACCGAGCGAAGACAGTAACCAACTTCAAGAATCAGGTGGGGTTGAGGTCTCTTCCTTGGCCTGGGAACAGTCCAAACCTCAACCCCATCGAAAATTTATGGGGCATTGTAAAGAAACGGGTGAATGAGAGAAAACCGAGGACCAAATCAGAATTACTGGCATCCATAATTCATGTCCGGCATCATTCCATTAAGTGTTTTGACCAAGTTGGTGGATAGCATGCCAAAGCGAATCATTGCAGTGTTGAAGTCAAAAGGAGCAGCAACAAAATATTGAGTGAGCATCAAATTAATTGACTTTTTATCAGTCATTATGAATGACAAGACAATTTCAATATATTCACTGTAAAAGATAAAGATATAGTAATTTCAATAACTACTTAAGTCGCTTTTTATCATAAAAGATTGCAAAATGAGAAAATTGCTAATTCAATTCACAGGGTTGTAAACGCCATCATCTTTATACGGAGTTACCCGATCGCTTAGGACCGCTTGACCCATGTTCAACTGCTGTTCACATGGAACCCTTCTCCACTTCAGTCTTCAAGGTTCTCAATTGAATATTTGCTACTACCACCAAGATCTGCAACCCGTGGCGGCTTCTCCCACCTTGCCTCACGCCCGCAGCTTCGACGCTCACCACGGCGACCCTTCTACTCAACACAGCTTCCTTGCGATGCGGATACCATCGGCTTGCCGTGTTGGTTCGGTATAGGCCCGACGCTCCAGCGCCCTAAATTTTTAGGGCTGGTTGATTCGGCAGGTGAGTGTTACACACTCCTTAGCGGATTCCAACTTCCATGGCCACCGTCCTGCTGTCTATATCGACCAACACCTTTTGTGGTATCTCATGAGCGTCAGTGTTAGGCGCCTTAACTGGACGTTTGGTTCATCCCACAGCGCCAGTTCTGCTTACCAAAAATGGCCCACTGGGTACTCACATTCAGTAAAAGCTCGGCTCCAATTGAGCGAGTCGGGCATCTTACCCATTTAAAGTTTGAGAATAGGTTGAGAGCAGTTTCGTCCCAATACCTCTAATCATTCGCTTTACCGGATAAAACTGTTTCATTTCCCGAGTGCCAGCTATCCTGAGGGAAACTTCGAAGGGAACCAGCTACTAGATGGTTCGATTTAGTTCTTTCGACCCTATACTCACGTTTGACGATCGATTTGCACGTCAGAGAATCGCTGCGGTCCTCCACCAGAGTTTCCTCTGGCTTCACCTCGGTTGTCTCGCTGTGTAGTTGTACGTCGCTCCGGCTGTGATCTATCGATTTCCGTCTTATCACTGTCCTCAGTTTCCACGTTGTGTTCTTCCGTCGATTCTTACATCTTTGTGATCCTCACACTTTCATCTACGTCGCAGTGTAGCTGGTTTTGCCCCTGGATCAGTGAATTCTTCGATTTTTGCGTTTTCCTGATTTTGTGACACTTTCTTCAATGAGCTGTATTCCACTGTAGGTTGGCGACTTAGTCACATTTCATCGGAATAGCACGTTTAGGCGTCAGGTGACATTTCTACGTCATTCGCATTTCTACAATTTAGGCTTTGGTGCAATCTTCACGGATACTCGTGCTGTGCTGGTTCAGTGGATATCGCCTTCGGTGTTAGGGCTGAAGTTCCTGGTTCGAGTCCCGAAATTTTTGCATGACATGGTCAATCCAAACGATATTCTTGCGATGAATGACAGCGAACTGCTGTCCAGGAAGGGTTCCATAAACAAACAGGATTTACTCCAGGCTATTATTTGGATGAAAAGCAAATGTGGTCAGGTTCCAGGACTGGATGATTTATCTGAAATAATCGGCAATAAAATGAAGGAATGTATCGAACCGATCCTGGAAAGGCTGTTGCGTCTTTCAGATGAATTGATGGAACTTAAAAATGACAATAAGAAACTTCAGGTTGAGCTTCAGCAATTCAAAGAAGAGAAGAGCGAAATGCTTTCAAACATCAGTGTGGAAATCGAGGATAGAATGAATCGTCGAAACAACATAATAGTCTCAGGGCTAGACTTGAGCAGGATGGAACTGTCGTCGAGAGGAAGGAAGATGATAGCAATGAGATAGAAAATATGTTTAAGGAAATGGGCATTATTTCGCCGTATGGCATCGCTGGTGTCCGCCGACTAGGTCGACCTGGCAATACTGCGCGTACTACGCTTAAAGTTAGTTTTGTGACTTTTGATGCTAAACAAGAGGCCATTCGTAAAGCAAAACATCTACGACAAATTGAAAAATTTCGAAAAGTTTTCATCAACCCCGACCGGACCCTTCTCCAGCAGCAAAAGCATAAAGAACTAGTACAGGAATTGAAAAGTCGTAGAGAATCGGGAGAAGATGTTGTCATCTTTAAAGGGGAAGTAGTACAGCGTCGAACTACAAAAAATTTTTAGGATCGGATTTTAAGCATTCAACTTACTTATCGCATCGTTCCCTTCCATCTATAATGCTCTCCAACGTGCGCTCAGCTTTGCCTAAGATTGATGATATTCGTGCAACTATATCAAATTTGAAGATAGACGTATTTCTGGCAACTATTGGCTGAATATAACTGGCAAGTATTGGCTGCACAGCCTCTAATGCTGGAACAATGTAGGTAAGGGAAGTCAGCAAATTAGATCCGTAACCTTCGGGAAAAGGATTGGCTCTGAAGACCTGGCCTGCCGTAAGAAGCTGGTCTGGGGCTTGCCGGGGTTGAGCGAGGCCGTGAGGCTTCCGTTCGGAACTACGCGGGCTCCTACCGGTCGGCGACGGTAGCTATGTCTGGCTGCTTTTGGGTGGTCAGGCTTCATCTGGCGAGAAATGGTCAATTCAGAAATGGCACGGACCAGAGGAATCCGACTGTCTAATTAAAACAAAGCATTATGGTGGCCGTTGGTCGGTGTTGACATAATGTGATTTCTGCTCAGTGCTCTGGATGTCAATGTGAAGAAATTCAATGAAGCGCGAGTAAACAGTGGGAGTAACTATGACTCTCTTTTCATTCTGTTCTTTCGGAAAAATAATGTTTCTTATGATTGTGAGCCTCATGTGCCTCTTTCTAAGTCGTTTAGTAAACCAGATATATTAATTTATTCTGTTTTCCACTGTGTACGTGTGTGACATACAAGTGTGTGGCGATACTAATGCGTCCACTGCGTGTCGTGAAAAGATTTCGAAATATGCTGCCTCTGATCATGAAACTCTCTCCTTTTCCAGGCACAGGTTGGGTAGCATCCAAGAAGTTGTTCATTGCCCCTTCATTATTTCTTTTAGGGGTATTTATCCGTCTGAAACGCTAGAATTTGTTAAGTTTTTTGGGTATTCCAAATATTGTTTTGTTTGACTGCTGTGTGGCTTCGATGGTTGGGTCGGCGAGAGCTTCTGAAATCTTCTTCCGCTCGACTTAACCTACTTTTGAGGACAGTTTCCTCTACTTAAACTTTGCCTTATGTTTTCATTTACTGTTACACTTAATGTGTCGTCTTTATTCGTTTGATTTGTTGGACGTGATTGGTGGTCTTTAATGTTTCTCCTCTATCTTTTAGCCATGTCGGGTTTTCTTATAAACTACATAGAACTTTTCCTGCCATGCCAATGTATCATCTTATTCTCAAACTTTGTATTATGATTCCATTTTGTAATATGATGCATTGTTGTGCGCTTATGGCGTTGAATATACTTATATAGCCAAATGCCTCGTCATCTAATTAGTGACACGCATGAATGGATTAACGAGATTCCTACTGTCCCTATCTACTATCTAGCGAAACCACAGCCAAGTGAACGGACTTGGCAGAATCAGCGGGGAAAGAAGACCCTGTTGAGCTTGACTCTGGTCCGACTTTGTGAAGAGACATGAGAGGTTGTAGCATAATTGGGAGCTCCGGCGCCATTGAAATACCACTACTTTTATCGTGTTTCTTTACTTATTCAGTGAAGCGGGATGGGGAGTGGGACGCAAGGCTCTCGATTGTTGTGTTGAAAGTACGCGGCCTCGCGCCGCGGCACGACCCCTCTGAAGAAAGTGTCAGGCGGGGAGTTTGACTGGGGCGGTACATCTGTCAAACAGCAACGCAGGTGTCCCAAGGTGAGCTCAGCGAGGACGGAAACCTCGCGTAGAGTAAAAGGGCAAAAGCTCACTTGATTTTGATTTTCAGTACGAATACAAACCGTGAAAGCGTGGCCTATCGATCCTTTTGATTGTTCGGAGTTTGAAGCAAGAGGTGTCAGAAAAGTAACCACAGGGATAACTGGCTTGGGGCGGCATAGCGTTCATAGCGACGTCGCTTATTGATCCTTCGATGTCGGCTCTTCCTAGCATTGTGAAGCAGAATTCACCAAGTGTTGGATTGTTCACCCACTAATAGGGCAATGCGATTAATGCGAGAGGCAACAATATACTCAGCTTGCTGAGATGTTTACGCCCACACCATGAGATAAGGTGAACTGTGATTCATGTTCGCCGGTCGATTGATATCCATATTTTGAGCGTGAGAACACAAAATCGTTTGTAGACGATTTAGGTTTCGGTCGAGGTGTCGTAGCTAGCAGAGCAGCTTTCATACTGCGATCTATTGAGACTCAACCTTTTGACGGGGAGATTTGACCGCTTTGGCGGCCATTCTTCTTGCGTCTTATCATTTAAACATGCTGTTCGGGATGAAGGCCGACGCTCTGTGAGTGTTGGCCAATTTTTTGTCGGAGAAATTTGAAGTCTGTGATTTGGAGATGTATTTTTTACTATGTCAAATTAAGATGATGTGTTTTTATGTTTGCTACTTTGATATGGTTTAATAGTAGAAGTTAACTTCATCATCTTAATTTTTACAGAGTTATGTATCTTCTCTCTCACATGAATTGTCAGAAGTGGGTAAATATAGCGAGAATGGGTATATAAGTCGTTCTGAAAAACGGGGAGTGGCTTGAGAATTATGAATATGGTGAATACATACAATGGTGTGTATGCTTGTGTAATGTAGACTTGGACAGCGTCACGAATTAGATGAGAGAAATTTTGTTCAAGTTTGACAATGTCTGAATATGTGAAGAACTTGTCATGTGAAAGTCGATCTGTGAATCGAAGTTGTAAAACTGTTGTGATATTTTATATGAGAGGCTCCGGATCTGGTAGAGGGTGAAGAGAGATTCAAAAAGTATAGGTTTGTCATATATTTCGTTTGGGATGACAGGTGTAGCTGAACTTGAAGGTCCACATGCATGACTTGTATATTATAGTGTAGAGGCCTATTTGTCGTGGCTGTAGGACAGCGGATGTGTCAGGTGTGTGTGTGTGTGTGTAACTGATGGATGATGGCAATGTCACCCAGCAACCATGCTAGGACTATCTGATAAATTATTGCTGCACCAGAAGTTGGTCCGAGAAAGTGTTTGTGTTCGGGAGGAAGTATGGTTACAAAGCTGATATAGGCTTTGCAGCCATACTCACCCCGGAACATAAGACTTTGAAGAGGAGGCAGAGTCAAGTGACTTGTTAGTGATTGAATACTGTCCTAATATGATGGAATGGAGTGGGTAAGAAGTCCTGATGAAAACAGCTCCTAACTTTTGGTGACGTATAGGGCAATTTTGGAGAAAATTACATGTATTGGTGTATACATGTACAGCCACATGTACACATGTACATGTACCGATGCACGAGTTGGCATGTCCCGACAGCATGATTGAATTGAAGTCAGCAAGCAGTTGTAGGAGTAAACATAACAATTTACATAACAATTACTACAGGAATATTCAATAGCTGAACATAGATAACCATGATTTTGTGTCTAGACCTTTTTCCCAATGGGATTAGAAATTCCCAAATCATCACAATTATATGGCAATGTCAAAGGTGATGGACTGGGGTGTCTACTACCACTCAGTTGAAGTAAATTGCAATTCCTCTGGCGAATGAAAAATGAATTCAATCAGATCAATAAAATCAACAACTGAGGCTTTGAATTTCGATTTGAATGAATGAACCTTAGTGAATTTTGAAAATTTCCTTGTAATGCTTTCTGACGCTTGTGTTGTGTGTCAAGTTACCACAGCTTTATCTGAGCCTTTCAATACTAATATCTGGTTGTGAGAGTAAATTGAAAATATTTGAAAAGATGGTAATTCATGACTACCTTGGAGCTTCTATAGATTACCCTGGAGTTGAACTGCGAGATTGGGAAAATAATCAATGTCCAGAACATCTTCCTGTTGAATTGGAACAAATTCTTCACTCAATTGCACTTCCTCAGATTGTTGTTGGAATCTTTACAATTAATAAAATGTTGCTTAAATCCATAAATGCTTCTAAAGCGAGAGAAGAGAAACACTGTGAACAAAATATAGAGGCCGCGTTTCCAACCCGAGAAAAAAACTTGTGAACTTTACCAAATATTTGATATTTACTTGGAAAATTTATAAGATTTGAATAGTTTAACAAACGTTTTGGAAATTCAAGAAATGTGTAACAAATGCCTAACAAATATTTGTTACATTTTGTATGTAAGTCGACTTTGACGAATTGTTCGAAATTTAGAAAACGTTTATCAAATGCCTTGGTAATATTTGTTTGGTTATCCAAACAAACGATTTTTTTGCATTTGCTAAGTTGAATGAAAGAAAAATCATGCAATACCCGAGTAAAATTACCGTTGTCAGTTTAACAAATACTTACCAAGTACTTGGCATTAAAGTCCTAAACATTTAAGAAATATTTATCAAACCTAGTACATTTCCTAAACTTTTACTAAATATTTAGCAAACTTTCCAAACTTTTACAAAACATTTAGCAAACTATTTCTAGCTTTTATAATATGTTTAGTAAATAATAAGCAAATTTTATCCTACTTCATAGGCGATTACGAAGCATTTGCAAATTTGAATTCATGAAAAATATCTTCTTGTATGAAATGTTTCATATTTATCAAATAGAAAACCAAAACAATCATAATTCGGCAAAAAGATAGCTAATAAAACGCTCTTCTCGAATTGTTCATGCTCAAAATCGTTCAAAATCCGTGTACGGCATATAAAACTGCATGAACTGGAGATATGAAAATGTGACTGATTTCTTACTAAAATTATACTTTGTACGATAACATATCATAGAGATTACAAAAACATGAGCCCTGCTCCCCAAAGGGTAAACAGCAGAAGAAAGAAATGGATATCCTTCAAAAATACAATTTTTATTCCATCAAACGTATTTGGAAAATGAACAAAGTTTTGCCACTATATAGGATAACGTTTATATAGTAGCACACATCGAACGATTCGATGCAAATAATTTTTTTTATAAATATCCACTTTTATCAACATAAAGGAAATTTCTCTATCCGGATTTGATGATTCTTCATTTTGAAAAATCCTTCCAACCAGAAAGCATGCCCCACAGCCCGAATACGTATTTCACGTCATCTGATACACTGTCATTTCGAGTCAAACACCGTCGGCGCCGTTATCAGTTACATTTTTAAGAATAGAGGTGATTATCACGAAAAATTTACAGTTCAACGGAGAAAAAACAGTCCACTACCAAATGAAGTTTTGAAGCGATGATACAAGGTCAATGAAAAAAACATCTTCGCGGTTGGACCACAACCACGGTTGTCCCAATCTGATGATCGCTGGGACGTTGCGAGTATGAGAGATTTATGGATAAAGAATAATTCCAGTAGTTTTCGGGGTTAATTAGCTCACCAAGACAAGACGGAAAAAGCAGCCGAATGTAGGTCAGGTATTGAGTCATCGATGCAAGATAAGACGAGAGTCTGCACAGTCTCAGCAATCAACACCTGTAAAAAAGAAGACAAATCTTGTGCTGATGTGCAGAGCAGAATTATCATACTTAACGTATCTTAATCTTAAGATTCCATGGGTAGGCCTACTCAAAGTTTAGAAGAGAAATCATTTATAGTAACTTTAGGTGTTACAAAGACTATTAAGAAAACTGCTTTTGGATCATTTCATTTTTGACAATGTGGGAAGCGATATTCTTAGGAATTTTGATAGCAAATTAAAATATTCAAGAGTGGTTGAATTGTGATTATTAACAATTTATCAATTTTTTTTTAATCAATGCTTTTAGTATTCATCAATAATTTCATTTTGATATTCAAGTACCGGTAACTGTTTTTACAAAAAATGCAATCTGCAAATTAAAAAACAGAGCCCTTACCGAGATGTAAGCCTAATTACCGACTGCTTGTCAACCGTTCATTGCGATGGAAGATATTCAGGAATGCGTTGAATTTTTATTTATAGTATTTAATCCCGCACATGTAATTTTTATTTTGATGTTTTTGTTTTTATTTTTTTAAACAATTTGTTTGATAATCACAATC